>BMAU01021261.1:600000-1060000 GCA_019973935.1 Trichonephila clavipes
ATGATTCCAACCTGATCGATTCAAGCATTACTGTAATCTAGCTCAACGGTGGGCAGGCGTGAATGGCAGTGTAAATTTCGCACTATCAGCCGTCTGTGAATGTTCATGGTGGACACTCGTATGTGGGTCGTACGTCTAATGGTTGATAACGATTAATCAGACGCTGTGACAGCTGATCTGACAATCAAACTGTCCTCCTGATCTGTTGTGACCCTAGGTCGACCGCTATCATCATGACGCTGAAATCTGCTGCTCTATCCACCCATTCTTGACAGCATCTTCTAATGGCCACATCGCTTTGACCCAAATGATTAGTGATTCTCCGATTTGCCCAACCTGCCTATTTCAGTCCAATGATACGACCTCTTTTCAACTCTGACAGTTGCTCGTAATGAGCTCGAATTCTGCGGTGAGGCATTTTTTCCGTTGTTAAAAGGTATTCTAAATAACAATGCAACAGAAATTTTCACCATCAGATTGAGAATCGCTTCTTTTAGACACCTGCTGGGTGCGCTGTAGCTCCCGCTATTCAATCGTTGGACACCAAATTTTAATTATTTGCATGTTCGGATGAAATGTCTTTGCATACGAAATTTCATTACAATCGGACAACTCCTTCTTGGTGCGTCGTTTTTTTTTTGTTATAGAGTGTATTTAAGTTATTATCCTAAATCCGTATCATTAGAATAACGTCAATGTTTCTTGTAATTAATTTGATTAGTATTTATATAATATTTAACTATTTTTTAGGTGTACGTAAATTTTTAAAAGCTTAGAATCTTTCAAATGATTTATTTTCTATGAATAGTTTACACTACTTCATATATATATATAAAGTGTAATTCTCTACAAACACAAGAGATAAACATTCACATCAATCACATTCGAAAAAAACACAGAGGCAGTAAAGAGAACATACAATGAAGGACACTAGATTAAAAATTATAAAATAGAGGCTCCAGTATTATAAACATTGCTCACTTATGACAACTAATATATAAAATAATTTATATAAAAGTGGGTTTGAACATGTTTTTCGGCTAGCCAACCTTCCCCTTTTATGTAAATAATACTGAGCAAAAAAAAACCTATTGAAAGTAATGGATAGGAATATCTAAATCCACAACAAAATAGAGGTAACTTACCTAAAAATTGCAATATATATATATATATATATATATATATATATATATATATATATATATATATATATATATATATAATGTAATGTTTTTTTTTCTTTTATTTAAATTATTATTTTTACTCGTCGTCTATATTTCAAGCTTTTTATGTGATAATACCTTATTTGGGCTACAAATAAAGTACTTCGTGTTTCTTCATTTCAAATGGATCACTTTTAAATTGCATTCATTGTCTCAATTCGTTCTTTTTGCAAATGTTACGAAAATATATTTGTAGATTTAATGAATGTTAAATTATTCTTCAAATGTGGGGATGTATTTTGGATCGTTTTCTATTAAACTTCTGCTCAAGGGCCACCGGGTCTAGAAACCTTTAGTACCGTGGTATATATATATACAGTACTGTGCAAATTAATTGGGACAAACACAAAGATTTTCTCAAATGTTGTTTAATTAGTATAGGTTAACGTACATGCATGGTATAGCAACCTAATACAAAATATGTCCTCCTCTAGCTTGAATGAGATCACATACATGGTTTGGCATGGATTCCACTAAATTTTAGAACATAAATTTTTCATCTTGTCACCACACGAAACCAAACTTTTATAACATTCTCAATCATTGTTTTCTTTGTTGAGCAATCCGTTTTACTCACACGTCTCTTTACAATGCTCCACAAATTTTCGATGAGATTTACTCATCAGGAACATTACCATGCCAACCCGAAATCGTTATTTCTGTTTTTGAAAAACATTCATTGTTACCTTAGAAGTATGGCATGGAGCAAGATCTTGTTGAAAGATACCACCATCACAAGTGATCATACACACAATGTATCATACACACATTGTATCATACACACAATTTTACTTTCTATTATAGAAATGCATTGTTTAGAGTTCATCATCCCGTCAACTGGTACTAAGCTGCCAGGTCCTCCAGAAGTAAAATAACCCCAAAATATTTGTTTCTGAGGTTTCTTAACTGTTTGAATAAGATGTTGTTTCCTGATGGATTCTCCCACCACTTCGCCTGACAAATCTTGGTTGAAACACTTGCGCAACAAATGCTTTTCATCGCTGAAAACAATCTTCTTCCAATCTTGTGCAATCTCCAGGACTGATATTTTCTAGTCCAATCCAAACGTTTTTTCTTCATTACAGGTGTAGATAATTGTTTTTTTATTGGTTTTTTTGCAAATCTCCCAGCTTCAATAAGCCTTCGTCGAACAATCAAACAATCCACACTCGCAATACGTTAATCCACCCTAATAATTCTCTATGAAGATCTTTACTTGTTTTGTAAGGATGCATTACACTATTTCATACAAGAAATTTGTCTGTTCGAGGTATGGTCTTGCGTTTGCAGCAACTGAAGGGAAAATATTCGATAAGTCATGATCAAGAGGTCAATCCAGTATACACTGGTCAAGTCGCGTGATGTAAGAAAATGTAGTTGAAACCGGTTTGAGGTAGAAATTCCCCGAGAAAGGAACAATTTTCTTTAAAAATATGTTTGTCTCAATTAATTTACACAGTACTGTACACACACACACACACAATAACACACACACACACACACACACACACACACACACACACACACACACACACACACACACACACACACACACACACACACACACACACACACACACACACACACATATATATATATATATATATATATATATATATATATATATATATATATATATATAAAGAGTGTTTTTCCAGGTATAGAAGTTTAAGTTAGCATTACTTTCCAAGATGGCGACCGATTTAACAGCTGTCAAGTAATTTATTCTCAGTTTGGTATGGCAATTCATCAAAACGATCATCAAGCAAGGCGTAGATTCGTCTAATGGGCCCAAAACGAGATTGCCGTTGTTCCCGATTTTCATAAGCGAATTTTGTATAGCGATGAAGCGCACTTCTGGTTGAATGGCTACGTCAACAAACAAAACTGCCGCATTTGGAGTGAAGCTAATCCACAAGTGTATGTCGAAACACCATTACATCCAGAAAATCTGAATGTTTGGTGCGCTTTATGGGCTGGTGGAATCATTGGTCCGTACTTCTTCAAAAACGATGAAGGCCACAACGTTACAGTCAATGGTGATCGGTATAGAGCCATGATTACTAACTTTTTCATTCCTGAATTGAACAATCATGATGTCCAGGAGCTGTGGTTACAACAAGACGGCGCAACATGTCACACAGCTCGTGCCACAATCGATTTATTGAAAGACACGTTTGGTGACCGCCTAATTTCACGTTTTGGACCTGTGAATTGGCCTCCAAGATCTTGTGATTTAACACCGCTAGACCATTTTCTGTGGGGCTATGTAAAGTCATTGGTCTATGTGGATAAGGCACAAACGCTTGACCATTTGGAAGACAACATTCGCCGTGTTATTGCCTACATACGGCCACAAATGTTGGAAAAAGTCATCGAAAATTGGACGTCCAGATTGAACTACATCCGAGCAAGCCATGGCAGTCATATGCCAGAAATCATATTTAAAATGTAATGCCACAAGATTATTTTTCGAATAAAAAAAATTCATGTCAATCGAATAATACATCGTTGTTTTATTGCAATTTAAAGTTCTATACCTCTAAAAAAACACCCTTTATATATATACATCTCGGTACTAAAAATTTTCGCTTGATTGTGGAACAATATGAATTTTCTAGGATTCCACACACACACACACACACATTTCTAGCAAAGAATAGTGAAGAAGTTCATTTCGAATAGTGAAGGTTGAAGCTTGTTAATTTTATTACAGCCTTGATGCCATCACGTAATGAGGTTACATGGAATGTGAGAAACTTCAATTGACGAGTGTATTTTATTACGAACGAATGGAGTTCTCGACACTTAACAGGACTTACTATTTAATTGATGCTACCAGAACTATAACATAACAGCAGTAAAGGAAGTAAAGTTTTCCGTTTCTTTAATAAAGCATTCGTAAATGACAAAAATTTATAAATTCCAAGTAGTGTAAATTGACTTATTTCAATAACACTCGCAAAAATAACCTTTTCTTAGAAAAATTAATAAAGGAAATAAAACGTCTTTCATTAATTCTTACACGTATTAAAATTTACTACCTAATTTTATTAAAGTGTTGGAAGATATTAAAAAGACATTTTAGAGATAATACTGCTTTATTAAATGCATAAATATTGCTTTGGACCCTATCGAAAAGAAGGGAATTTCTGTCACCGAAACAATAGTATTCTTCGGAGTTTAAAATGCATTGCGGTCCCAATTCTAAATATCAAAATAACCAAACAGTACATTGCATTGAGTTAAAAAATACAAAATATATGTATACACGGTATACGTTAAATTCATTTTAAAAAATGAGCAGTTCCAGAAGTAATTGAAGAGTTAGATTTATAAATGACACATTTATAATTCTAGTATACTCGTATAAATCTTGTTTGCGAGTCACCTTCGGTTAGTTGGTAATTAAAAAGGGCCACAAAAGAAATAAAGAACTCTCCTAAGATTGTTAGTAGTGTGACTCTACTTAATGAAGAGCGTGGTAACGCACACGCACGCACTCACATATGCACACACAAAAGACAATTTCTAAAAAAAATTACTCTCAAGAAACTATGAGTAAAATTTTAAAAGATTATTCTAAAAATAAAACTTTTGAAAATAATCACGCAAGTAGTGTTCGAACACGAATAACCGCATTAAGTTAAAAAAGTATGCTAAAATATATTGTGAGAAAAAACTGCTTTAATAGCTTGAGATTTACAAGTAGTGAGTGGCGACAACAGGAATTGAGAGAATATCTCGACATTTAACACATTGCGACAACTCCATATACTTGATTTTAAATCACGAATGTCCAAGCAAAGTAGTTATTTACAAGCCAAAAAAAATAGCGCAAAGAATGATCACCATGGGCTATTTAAGATTCAAACAACGTACTTCTTAGCAATGAATCGATATTTTGTGTATCCCATGGTCATAAGGATATCTGCGTTTGGCATCGCAAGATAAAAGTTTTTACTACAGATTGCAAGGAAGAATAAGTTACGAAATATATTCAGTGATACTTCTTTTGTTATGATTCTATCATCAGACAATTTATTAGAAAATGACTATCTTCCAATAAAATGCTGCATGCCAAAGGTCCTCGCTCCTTGCTTTAAAAAAAAGCTTCTTCCTTGACCCTCCCCCCCGCAGTTATCGAATTTAAATTCTGTGAAGAATGTTTGAGGTTTAATGAAAAAAAAACTCCCTTAGAAATTAGCTCCAAAAGAGAAAATCAATTGCATGGAAAGCGTTAGACACTTCCGAGCAACCCTCAAGAAAGATGTGTGCAGAAAATGAGTGCCAAGTGTGCCAGATCATGTTTGTGACACTAATGAGGCCGAGAGACTTGCCACTAAATATTAACTCTTCGCACTGTTTTTGTTTAATTGAATTATTTTATTTTTTGCACGTTATTCTAAGACCTGGAACCTTTGTGACAACTATCTTGATTTCTGAATTTTTAGAAAAACATCATTGCAAACAATTTACTATATAATACAATTTTTTATGTTGTGATCAGTAAGGAAATATGTAGATAATATGATAATACGTATAAAAATTTGAAGAATTCATTTCTTCTAAAGTAAATTGAGATCTTATTCAATTTATGCTTTTTTTATTCTATCAAACTATTTTGAATTTGAGTTATGCTAGGTTCAAGCATAGTCCATTAAAATTTTTTTTTCAATACACACAATCAGTCTTCTAGAATTTGAATAACTCTAAGCATAATTCCATTTTTGTGTTTTCAAATAGTTTGGAAACTAGGTTCACGCTCTTTTTAATGCCTGTTAATTGTACTAGTGATCTGAATTATAGAAATAGATGATAAAATCGATTTCATTTTTCATGATTTAGTTCTGAAAGTTTCCTTCATCACAAAAACGTTTCTGAAGCTGCTTCTTGCTTTAAAAATAATTTGGTCTACCAGACCATTAACAAATCAAAAAATGTAATGAAAAATAAATAACTAAATCTAACCCACTGATTACAGACTTTTGACCTTGAATGTCTGATTTAGGTAATTAATAGTAAAAATAATGTATTTTGCCCATTTTGGGGTTGAGGGAGACATTATCCGAAAAATATTAAGAATCCTGAGTGAGCTCTGATGTTTTAGTAATAATGATGAAATTTGAGCATTTCTCCACAATTTTAATTTAAAAAATGTGAAAAATTATAAATACTGTTATTGATATTATGTGTGATTGATTGAATTATTATGTGTGAGTGATTCTCGCATACACATAATAATATTAATATGATTAATAATAATAATAGATTACGTTACTTAAATATAACATTAATTAAAGTTAGATCAAAAGATAAAAATTGAGTTGTTATTATGGATCAGATTGAATTATTGCACACATTTTTCTGCTTAAGAGCAAGAGTAAACAAACTAAACAATAATAGTCAAGAATAATATTAAATTAATACAGTATAATAATTAGTAACAAAATATACAATGCTTTTGAGACATGTTTAAATTTCATTTACAAATATACAAGTAAACTATTTACGCCTTCCATAATTAGGCGCGGATTTTAAGCAACTTTATATGATTTTAAGGATAAAATCTGTGTACAGAGTACTCTTTAAATCCCATCTCTCTTCATGATGGAAGACTTTATTAAAATGTACTAAATTTAATATTTTGTATTCTTGGCAAGTTTAGAAAAACTGTTATTTAAAATGGCACGCTTCAACTACTTTTAATAACCTCCTATATTTCCCAAAGTTCTACTAATTATTTCGATATTTTTTAAAACATTTTCATTTTTGAAAAATAATTCTAAAATTCTTTCCTAGTGTTGTTTTTATAAAAATTTAATGTATCATTTTCTTATAAACATGGATTATATGCTCCATTATCATCAAATTTTAGAATTCTTTTTTTTAAAGTTGTGACGAAAAAATTGAACATCTTATGTTTGAAGTCTTGTTATTTTTAAAGATTATCCTACAGCATATATAGAATATTAATTTAGAATTTACGCTCTCTTTGCATATTTGAACTTGATGTGTTCAAAAAAATGTTTTAGACAATATGAAGAACAATGTGTAAAATTTAGAATATTTAAAATAAATAAAAATATGACCGCAGATAATCTGTTTCAAATTATTTGAAAATTCATTTATATATGTATGATTTGCAAGAATAGTTTGAATTAATAAAAAAATGATGGTTTTGGCATTTTCAATTAATCTTTAATTACTGCTAAGGACTTGTTTAACAATAAAGAAACTAGCAGTCTTATATTTTCTATACTTATTACCTTTGTGAATAACTTGCGAGAAAAAAATTGCATCATTAGTTACTAATGAATTTTCTGTAAATACTTTTTTTATGTAAGTTAACTGCTTTCTTTTTCTAGATTCAAAAGAAGGCCAATGACGCAAAATAAAGCAGAAAAAAACATTATGGTGTTAAAACTAAATTTCCAAATTTAATTGATCTCTAGATTGTATTTAAATTGAAAAAAAAACGGAGTTTTCTGGAATACTATTGCGTTACTTTTTAATCCATTATCTAAGTAATTAAGCAAGTTATGCTTTATTACCATTACATATTTAATTTAATTTTTAAACAACCATTTCATATTACGAATTCATAAAAGTTCTTTTAACTGTACAATTAGCATCAAGATGTTTCAGTGATCTATTTGTGAACTGATTGCATGTAAATGTACTGCGGGTTATTGTATTGGAGATGCGTAGAATTCTAAGTTGGAAAAAAGTTGAACAGGTGTAACTAGAGCAGTGGCGCACACAGGGATTTTTCCAGGGGGGTCCGAGGTCGAATGTTCACCATTCTTGTATCATGCTCCTTTTGATTTTGGTGATTTTTAGGAACAAAGCACAGTAAAAAACTAGTTTTTGAATAAATAATTAACATTAATTAATAAAATTAATCATTAATAGCGAGTAATTAATTAAATTTTACGTACTATATACTTAAAATTATAATCAATCGGAAAAAAATATCAAGTGCTTTGGGGGGGATCCGGACCCCCAGGACCCCCTTGTGTGCGCCACTGCTCTAGAGCTTTCTAAAACTCAGATTAAGTCGAGCTATCAATTCATTCTTATTTATTCAGAATATAACAATTGTCTAGTCGTATGCTGATTATCACGATGAATGATGGATGAACGAATAACTTTAAATGTGACTGATACACCTAAAGAATTTTTAAAGATTACTTATAAGATGCATATTAGGAAAAAGTTAGCTTTCATTATTTCTGCTGAATTTATTTTAAATTCAAAACATTGATACTTTTTTAAAATAATTCTTATTGAATTTAGTCTCGAGGAAGTGATATTAAAACATATTTATTAATTCAAAATATTGCCTACATTGTTAATATCGTATTCAGTGAATTTGAAATTTTAAAACCACGATGCCATTTTTAAAACTCTTAATTTTGAACTATACTCTATTTTCTGCCGTAATTATACATATGCAGCATTTTTTTCTTTTTTAATAAATACATAAATATTTAACACTATTTCTACATGACATATAAACGTAGCATATCAGCAACTTTCCTAAGATTTTACATTATGTGTTTCTTGCGTATTTAAGAATTCTATTTTTTCCTAAGACAAATTCGAGCAAATTCCTTCATCCAACAACAAGGGTATTTTTTGTTTGCAAGAACTATCAAAACAGGGGCAATAACACTAACTTAAATTTTATACTTCTGCATTTGAAGTGTTGCGAATGGAAGGATTGTCGTTAAACAATGCAAAATGATATATTTTTATTTTCGACTAACAACCCACATGTACTGTTTTATAATAATGGTTTATAATAATTAATAAAGTATAAAATCAAATCGAAAACATGTTATCTATTGTAATAGAGACTTGATTCTCTTTTGATGTTTAGATAATCATCCCGTAGATTTTGTGTATATACATTTCATCATCCAAAATCTATCTCTACCGAAAATCAGCGAACGGCATTACTTAAAGACAAAAAGTAATTATACATTTTTTACTATAATTATAGACATGCTACAAGTATTATCTACAAGAGACCGAAAAAAATTGCTTGAAACACGAAAGAATGTAAAAAAAAAGTTTCTACTTTTTTAAAAAAAAGTGCTTAACAAAGGATTTACAGCAAGAGCAAGTTAGTCTTTCTCTTCTCTTGATATCACCTACAGAATTAATATAAAAAAAAAGTTAAGAAATTGTTCTAAGAGTCAAAAAACTATATATATGGTTGAAGCTAAAAAGGCAGATGTTTTTTTTTTTTTTTTAAATGTTAAATGACGCTTAAGAAAAAAAAGGAGCAGGCCTTTCTAGTTAATTATCCTCACAAGAGGGGATTTAAGGCTTTGCTAAGTTTTACCATTGTTGGAAAAAGTACATTGCATACTATAAAAATTCTACAAATAGAAAAATATCCCAACTATCTCCTTTTAAAAAAACCCTTTCGTAATAATGACTAGAAAAACATTGGTTATTTTTCATGGAAATTCAGTCAATTATAAGGTAATTGTCTAAATAACAAGCATAATAGGAAAAAAAACCTTAAAAAATCTGGACAATTTCTTGCAAATGCTTTTAATAAGATGGATTTCGTTTTTATTTAAAAGATACCGACATTTTTAAATTATAAGGAAACTTTTTATTACATAACCGTTTTGGTATTCATATGTTTGATCTAGCGGTGACTTTGATTAAAACTCTGTCAAATTTCCCGAAAAAGAAAAAGAGGTTTGAGTGATGACAGAAAGATGTATGCCCAGATTTTTAAGAGATTTTTTCGCATTGATTAAAGTATCTGTAAACTCCACACTATGAAATGTCATTTGTTTTATCAATAATCAGTGCAACATGAACAAGAATATGAAGTTTGTCCACGCAAAAGCTAATGGGATAAAAATATGTATTCACAATTCATAGAGGATCTATTATGTAAGTGGAATGATCAGTTTTCACTGTTCTTTATTTCTACTTTCCAAGTATAATTATAACTTTTTCAAGAAACAAATATTTTCTCCCAGCATTATAGATTTACATAGCAATCTAAACATATCATTTCAAGAGTTCGATTTAAACATCTATGCTAAAACGATGGTCTGAGGTACTGCAATCAGAATTATATTTTCAACTCATACCGTCAAGGTCAAAACAGGGCGATTATAAAATGTACTCGCCAGTATTTTACTTTGTGTGTTTACTCATTATTGTATTTGTGGACTTTTGATTTGTACCTCTTAGGGAATTTATTTTTATACATGTGATACTGATATTTTCTAAAAATAAATTTGTTCAGTTTTTGTCATCAAGGGCCAAAATTATGTTATGTATTAACCAAAATTATATTTAATAATAAATATTATTGAAACCTGAATGATCTGAAAAAAGATCTAAGGGATCTCCACAGCAATTTTTCACTATTCTTCTGATGAAATTGAAAACTTTTTTACAAGAAGTCCGCTTATGGTAGGGAAGCAGTTATAAAACTAATTTATAAGCATTTTAAGTTTAGTAAATGAATTTATTTTTATATTATGTAATTTTGTATACCTATCGATGCTATTATGACCAGTCTACTTCCATTAACCTTCTGAAATAATTTTATTTCTCTTTGGATACTTCATCAAACATATTGCGGTTTCATTTTCAGTTTAAATTACTAATGCATGTAAACATGTATTTCTGTAAACAACATCGATTTTATTAAGCAGAGCTCTGAAATTTGTAATAGTATTTACGCACAAAAATATACTCTACAGCATAGGTTTCCAAACCTTTTTGTCTCATAAACCCCTTGCCATGTTTTTCGTCTTTGGGTAGACCCCTTCTTACCTAATATTAACTTTTTTGTACTTTTATGAACTTAAATATCTTTTTGACAGTTGGTACAGAGCTATTTACTTTAAAAGATTAAAATTTTTAACTTTTATGAAATATAGTATTTAAAATTTAAGAAACACATGTTAATTCTAAAAACAATTAAAATTTAATAATTCATAAAATAACAGTTACATCAAACAACTGAGCAGCAAACAAAAATGCTTTGAATGGGAGGGAAGAATCTGGCCCTTCAATAATGGCATTAATCTTGGTGAGTTTAACAATAAATCTCCTCTGTTCCATAATTCAGGATAAATGTTTTTAAAGCCAAAATTGCTGACATCCGTTTCTAAACTTTAAGATCATTGGTGCCTATTTCAATCAACTCCTCCTAAAATATGACATTTGTTTTCTTCAATGTGACCATAGGATTCATTGTTTCCTGTGGTATAACCATAATCAAAACTTTCTCAAAAGCCTTATTTCAAAATCTGAATAGAATGGACGCATTTAAATATTGAAAGTGGTCATCTTCCTGGCGGATTGTCTGTGGCAAAATGAGAAATTGGAAAATTCGCCACGTCCAATATTATACTCTTTTAGCTTAATTCTGGCAAGAAAAGCTTAAATGATGGTTCTTGTTTTAATAAAATATAACTGCAAATTAGCCTCATTAAATATAGTAAATAAATCAGTTAAAAGGTGAAATCTGTGTGTGTGGTTTCCACTTGATTACATTTTCTTTTAAAATTAAAGTCACGATCTGGTTTAATGAGAGCCACTATCGTGTAGACCTCCATTTACACCTTATGGACCCCTAAATTATTTTTTACTGACATAGACCCCTTTCAAGTCGTCATAGACCCCTGGGGGTCTACATAGACCACTTTGGAAATCACTGCTCCACAGCATAAAAAGTGACTCTCCCAAAAGCAGTTATTCAAATGCGACGAAAATCAGTAGATATGATAGACGTATATTGAAAACTAAACGTTAACAATGTACAAGGAATTAAATGGTTTATTCAGGAAATACAGCTAAGAGAGCAAAAAAAAAGTCACTAATGTACATCTGCTCCCGATATAAGCCCAATGCTCATTAACCTGTAAAGTTGCATATCCTGCACACAATATCGGCACGATAGATGAATGATCTGTGTCACTTGCTCAGCAGAGTCTAAACTTGTTTTATTGGGAAGAGATCTGGTGATCACGCCAGTCAGCAAGTGTTGAAAAATATTCATAAGCAGTAGAAAAGCATGCCATATACGAACAGGCATTATTCAGTTGAAGTTCAAAGATTTCTTAAGGGAAGAGCCACATTATGGATAGTATAATCTAGTAGATATATTGTAGTGCTGTAAGGATGTCACGGATAACAAGCAAAGGGTCCCTGCTATAAAATGAAATGACACTCATACCATGACTCCTGTCTGTCGGGTATGTCCTGCCTGACACTCCTTACCATGTTTCTACAGTATATCTCGGAGCTCAATTAAAAAAAGAACTCATTCCTGAAAACAATTATACTGTAGGTAATAAAATTCAAACGCACCTGGCAAGGTATAAAAGTGAAGAACAATCGACGTAATGGTCCCTGTGATCTAAGTTTTCATTAGCTGAGTCTCTAATCGACGGCTATTGTATTTACTAGTTTCCTCGTTAAACGTTGGATCGTTAATGGCACATCAGGAGCTGCAAATACTGATCCGGAAAACAATCGGTTATCACATTCTGTCGTCACTATCTTTTTGATGCTATGTAAAGCTGTGGATCCTCCAATCCTGTCAATATCGGAGAATGGAAGCTTCACTCCGATTGGAAATGTCGAGCGATCCTACGATTTAACCACTTTGCTTCTCTTGCACGGATTTTCTGAAATAGTGTCACCTACTCGTACTATTGGCAAATCCGTCTAAGAGGCCTTAGTACAGTCCATGTGGGTCAACCGAACCTTATATGCATGAAAGTCATGCTTAGCATTGGAATATCCTCTTTTTTATAAACTATCTGAATGGTCCTCAGCAATGCTCTGAGCTTCAGTATATCAGTCACTTAGTGCCAACAGTTTTTTTTTTTTTGTCATTTATACATTTTGCAGTAAGATAAATGCATACACAATTTCGTCTTATTGAAAAAATTCCTTCTTGTTGCATCACCTCTTATTTTATAGAGTGCATGTCATTCTTTAATTCGTAGTCTGTACACAAAAAATACAATTTTTATGTGTTTCCTTTCTTTAATAATATTTTATGGTGCATAAGTATTTTACACATAAATAGCGAATTTAAATAACAATGATTCTTCATCCGTTATTGAGATCATAAAATTTAAGAGCTTTATATCAATGCATTGTCCGTATTTTTATATGATCTATAAAAAGAACAAATATTGAGATGACGTTAAGAAGATAAAACCGAGTCTTAAAAATTGAAATAAAGTAGTCACTTACCAGTGATAAAGAAATATGCGAGTTCTATATCAACTTAATAGGGAAGTCTGCTTTTTTATTTCAGCAATTTTAGTTTTTTTTTGTTTGATGCTTTATTCTAAATGCCATTTTCACATTTGTTTTCGAATATGCAAATGATTCACAAAACTTTGAAGAGTAATGCATTTATTAGGATATTTCAAGCCATTTGCGATGTCTTGGTAATGACTATTTTACAAAGACTTAAGTATTGGGATTTTTATCACAATATGTACGGAACGAAATATTCTTTTCTTTAGTATAGCTAAAGCCGAATGCAATATTTGGAAAGCTAGATATTTTTGATTTCACTATCTTCCAGGAAGATTTGAACGCCTGTGACTTGAGCTAGATAAGGAATGTTTGGATCGAAGTATAATATCAGATATTTTTGCTCCTTCCAATAACATTAACTAGATTTCGCAGGAATGGTGCCGAATCTTTTCGAATGATACGTGTTTGTGCAGATAAAATATATCTTCATTTTCTGAGAAGACACTGGTATTTTGTAGAAATAAAACTAGTAAAAAAATACTGCTACTAAAATACTTTCATATATTAACACCTTCAATTTATACAGTCATAAAATTCAGAAAGTTTTCTTTAAAATACTTATAAAAAAAGCTTTTGCTTAGTTCCGAATGTATTTTATTTTTATTTGTAAAAAATATAGATAAGAAATAGTTTAGTGTTTTAGAGATTTGATTGTTAATATGGTTAGTAACTAATGCATTTTTAAGCTGCCAAGTATCCATTCTTGAATTGTATTAAAATATTAAGGTATCCGAGACTACGTTCGGAACCGTGATTTTGCAAAAGCGTGTAAATGGATAATATTTATCATATTTAGTGTCACTTAGATTAGAATACATGCATAAAATTGTTTTAAGAATAGTATTACAATAAAAAATGATTTAAGTAGAATATTTTAGCAAAAAATTAACATAGAATGACTCATTTTCAAAATATTCTCCTTTTGTGAAAAATGCTTCTATTATAATAATATTTTGCCTGTAAATAGCTCAGACCTCTGTACAGAGGCTGAACTAGAATTTTTGAAATATATAACTTAGAAGTGGGTTTATTCATATTTTGCGACAACAGAGGGGAGCAATTTTAAGAAAAAACGCCAATAATTATTTCAATTGGTGGTAACTCTGAAAATAATGTGAATTTTTCAAAAGTCGAAGTTGAGCCTCTGTACAGAGGTCAGAGATATATACAGGCAAAATATTATTATAGTAGAAGCATTTTTCACAAAAGGAGAGCATTTTGAAAAAGGTTAGTCTAAGTTAATTTTTTGCCGAAATATTGTATTTAAATCATTTTTTGTGTCAAAATACCCTTAAAACAATTTTATGCATGTATTCTAATCTAAGTGACACTAAATATCATGAAAATTATCCATTTATGCGCTTTTTTAAAATCACGGTTCCGAACGTAGTAGGATACCTTAATGCTGCAAGAAAGTATCTTTCTGAAACCTTAAGGAGGTGGCAAGTTTAAATTTTAGAGACATTTGAGCTCTTAGCAATTATTCGTATAAATGTACACTGGCCTAAAAAAGGTAAGGTACAACCGGGTTTTTGTGTCTAATTTGCAAATGAATGAATGTAGAAACAAAAGATTTGGAGGATATGTGCATTAAATAGTTTTTTATTGAATGCGTCATAGAAATTTGTATAAGTGTATTGCAAAAACGATTTATAACAAAAAAGCAATCTCTGCGGAAAAGTCCATTCTTGAGAAAACAGCACATCACAGTGTTATGTGGTAAAATGGCATAAAAACAATACAAAAATGGGTTCTAATAAGGAATGTGTCCACCCCTAACTTGAATGCATTGGCGGCATCGATTTCCCATGCTGTTTATTAAGTTGTCGGACACCGGAATAGGAAGCGAAGACCAGACACAGAGTAAGCCTTGTTTCAGCTCATGTAACGACCTTGGAGGAGGATTTAAAGAAGCAACCTCTCTGCGAAGATAGTCCCAAAGATGTTCTATCGGATTCAGGTCTGGAGATCGAGCTGGCCATTCCATTCGTTCCAAACCGTGATCCTCCAGATACTCCTCAACAATCCGAGCTCGGTGAGGTCGTGCATTATCATCCATCAGAATGAAGTCGTTACCAATAACAGCAGCATATGGGCGGACATATAGATCAAGGGTCTCATCCCGATATCTAAGACCAGTTACGGTTCCTCCATGGAACACATGCAGGTCAGTGTGGCCACCGAGCGAGATACCTGCCCAAACCAGGATTCCACCACCTCTATAACTGTGTCTTTCAACAGTGTTGGATTGATGGTATCTAGTGCGCTGTTCCCTCCAGATCAGTAGACGCCCTGAATCACTCTCCATTGTAAATCTGGACTCGTCTGAGAACAGCACAGAAGCCCATTGTTGCTGCGTCCAAGAAACATGTTCTCTTGCCCAGCATAAGCGGTTCCTTCGCTGTCTTCCGTTGAGGGGAACGCACACAACTGGTCTTCTTGCATACAGACCTGCATTGTGAAGACGATTTCGCACCGTAGTAGCGGAGATTCTTCTTCCTGATGCTTGAAAGTGGTCTGCAACGAGCTGCGGCACAGTAGTGGTTCTTCTCCTTCGTGCCGAAAGAGCTAGAAAACGGTCTTCTGCAGGTGTTGTAGCTCGTGGTCGGCCAGGAACAGGTCTTCTGGACACAGAATCTTCGGATTGGTATTGATCCCAAAGTCGCTGAACAACACTACGAGACACATTGAGACGTCTAGCAGCATCAGCCTGCGACAATCCCATTTCCATTCATCCAACTGCCCGCCACCTTAACGAATTGGGTAAACGACGTCTCTGAGACATTTTCTAAACTCTATTGACTATTGTCACCGAAACTGCCAACAACTGTTGAAAATCAACACAACTTACACACAAAAGTACGAAAGCTTGATATTTTGCATATTTTTCTCTCACTCATAAATATACGTTCTTTTCTATAAAATAAAAGTTGTAGCAATCGTTTTTGCATTAATGTTTTTAAAGTTCGTTATTATCATTCATGTAAACTATGCATTTTATTGTTACTGCCATTTTTTTTATGGTGAGCTTCGAAAAACATGTTGTACCTTAACTTTTTGAGGCCAGTGTATAATTGAGGCTCACTATAGCATAGTGTGGAAGTTTGGAGAGTGATGTTCCAACTTAAGTATCAGGTTCACTACTTTACCGTAATTCTAAAGTGGGAGGTACACAAAACCATTAGCTTTCGTGTTGCTTCAGTGTTTGATATTTACAACGCAATGAATTAAACTATGTTTGAAACAAAAGAAAATTGTGGAACATTTTTCTAAAAGAAATTATAATTTTTGTTTAGAATAATTTTTAAAGTTTAAATGAAGCAGTAAAATGTACCAAAATAAAGGGGAAGGGTTATTTCTTTACACTTACGTTTACTTGCATTTTTCTTTTTTGAAACTCATTAATTGTGCGTGAAATTTTGCTATTTCAGTGAACTTTAGATTATTACAACTTATGCTTGTAATATTAATTTATTGGAGAAAGAATAAGAAGAAGTTTGAAATAAAATTACGGAAATAACAGTTTTGGGGATATTCGATTCTTTTTATGCAACGAAACTCTCGCAAACCGAAGTTTGTGTACAATTATATTCAATTGCTTAGGAATTGTTCCAATCCAACATTTTGACTTTAAAAACGATCATTCTTATGATATCGATGAATAATTTACATTTAATATATACGCATCTTTTCTCAAACGGTTTCTGCACATAAAAAAAGTAAGCAATCTTTTTTTAAAAAAAATTTGTTAAAATTAATAATTTTCCTATTTAAAATAGTTTATATTGTATTGAATAAAAACAATAAAAAAGTATAAAAAATGACGAAGAAAAAAGTAACCAGAAAAAAATGAGGAAAATTAAAATTGAAAAAGATCATAAGCGTTTCTAGATAAATTGTTTTCATAAATAATCTGGTATATAGTTTTTTAATGATAACATATTTGAAACTGATGAATTAGTTTTAAAGAAATTTGAAATTTTGACTATTTAGAGTATTTTCTATTCCAGTTTGCGTTGCAAAAAGATCGTTTTCAACAAGGGGAAATAATATTTTTAGAATTTCTTTTTTAGCCATTTGAATTAAGGGCAGTCGGAAAGGTAAAATTTGATTTTTTTGACAATTTGAGATTTTTACATTTTCACATAGTACAGATTTTAAACTTTCTAAAAATACCTTATTTTAACCTCTAGGGTAATTAGAAGCCCTAAAAACCTATTTTTAAATAATCTTTGAAACTGGACCACGCCCATTTGACAAGGGAAAAAATAAACAAAGTTTTTGTTTTGGCTTAAAAGTTGAGCGTCTGGTATAAATCAAAACATTTATCTTTTATTGTATAAATTGAGCCTTTTATTATTTTATTTCCTAACCCATTTGAAACTTCACTGTATTTTTAACGGTCAAATCAATGCTTGTTTACACTTTCAAAACTGCGTTGTAATTTTTGAACTCGCAAGTATTCTTTTACATTATTAAGCTTAAACTTTCAAAAAAATTGCTATAATATATCGACTTTATCATGCCTAGAGCATCAACTAAAGTATTTAAGAAACGAAGAGGAGTTTTTAATAAAGGAAGATGTAATAAAAGTAATGATGGTTGTGGTGAAAGCAATTCTACTGTTCCAAAGAACTCTGCTGATGAAAAGAATTGTGCTGATGGTGCAAAGCTTTGTACTAATGAAACTGAACCATCTGCCAGTGAGAAAAAATTGTAAACATGGATATTTCATATTCGGATGAGGCTTTTTCTGGTTTCAGAAATGTTATTGTGGACATTAACCTTTTAGCTTGTGTGTTTTTTGAAGCTGTAAAATATATAAAGTGTGAAAAAACAGGACTCAGGTTGCACCTCAGTGAAAGTAACTGTGGTGAAGCTGTGAAGTTTCACTTAAAATGTCCTTCTTGTAAATATAACTATACTTTTTTTAACTCCAAGAAATGCGATAGTTCTGAGAATTATGAACTGAATACCCGGCTAGTGTATGCTATGCGATGCATAGGTAAAGGTGCTGAGTCTGCTAGGATGTTTTGCGGTATCATGAATCTTCCCCCACCACCCACAAAATTCTCAAAGTACAACCACATTTTACTGCAGGCAACAAGAGAAACCTGTGAACACAGTATGGCAGAAGCTGTTCGTGAAGCAGTTGATGAAAATGATGGAAAAAGGGACCTTGCTGTTGCTGTTGATGGTAGCTGGCAGAAGCGTGGTTTTTCTTCGAAGAATGGCTTGATGACAGTCACAAGTGTTGATACCGGCAAAGTTATAGATGTCGAAGTTTTTTCAAAACATTGTATTTGTCCGAACAAAACCAAGCATCTTCAAAATTGTAAGAGAAATTTTGAAGGCTACAGCGGTAAGATGGAAGTAGCTGGAGCTCTATCCATTTTTCAGCGTTCCCAGTCTCTCTACAATGTTCGGTACAAAAAATATTTAGGAGATGGGGACTCCAAGGCTTTTACTTCTATTGTCGAGAACAAAGTATATGGTGACCACTGCTCTGTCGAGAAATTAGAATGCATAGGTCATGTTATGAAAAGAATGGGGACACGTCTTCGACGCTTGAAAACTAAGATGAGAGATCAAAAACTTTCTGACGGAAAGCCTTTATGCGGAAGAAATAGATTGACAGAGGCAGAAATCGACCGTCTGCAAGCATATTATGGTCTAGCTATCCGCAGAAATTTGTCTAGCGTGAAGGACATGCAACAAGCCATATGGGCAATATTTTTACACAAGCTATCAACCGATGAAAAACCTCAGCATGGATTTTGTCCCTCTGATACAGATACGTGGTGCAAATTTAAAAAGGCAGAATTGCTTGGGGAGACTTATCATCACAAAAATAATTTACCTGTGGATGTTGTGGAGGCCATGTGACCTGTTTTTAGGGATTTATCTAATCCAGAATTGCTAAAAAAGTGTTTACATGGAGGTACGCAAAATCCTAACGAAAGTGTAAATAATGTAATATGGTCTCGTGTACCGAAGAAAACATTTGTACAATTAGAAGTTTTGTCACTGGGTACATATGATGCAGTTTCCTCATTTAATATGGGGAATGTATCAAAACTAGAAATTTTGAGAAAAATGTGTATTGAGCCTGGTGATTACACGGTACAGGCGATGGAGTGCCTCGACAAACAGAGGCTGTTACGAGCAAAATACTCTTGTTTACAAAAAACAAAGGAAGTTAGGAAGGAAAAAAGACTTAAAAGGAAGAAAGAAGATGATGAGCTACTAAAAAATGCTGATGATATAGAATATGGAGCTGGAATGCTTTAATTAAAAAGTAATTATACGTTAAAATCAATTTTTCTCAAAATGTCAATTTTTGATGTTCGATGTTCCTTTTCTTAGAAACTACTGTTCACAGGTATGTAAATTTTTATGATATATTTATAATGATGGCTAATATATACTGAAATGAGCTTTTTGTAAAAAACCCCAAAATTTATTTTTTACAAACTTTTTATGTGAAAACGGGTTAACTTAAACTATGTTTGATAAAAATATTTTATAAATTATGAAAAATTCAAAATTAGCTAAAGCTCATTTGAGTATAATGAAAATGTGTATTTTAATTATATGAAAAATTTCAAGCATGTACATATAACAGACTTTGAGAAAATGTACCTCGAAAACAGCCAATTTAACATTGTCTGTATAGAGGTTTCCGACTGCCCTTAATTAATTCAGATATTAACATCACAATCAGTTCCCATTATGTCATCAACATCAATACCAGTTTTGTCCTGATCTGAAAAGAATTGTAGAGGGTATTAAAAGGCTGTCCGCCTTTTCCCCTGACTGCACAAGTAAACTGTGAAATATTTTTCTTTATTTTTTAAAACTAAGAAATTAATAATCCTTATTAACCCACCTACACACACTAAATATAATTAATTCAAGAAAGTAATTTATTAAAAATATATATATATATATATATATATATATATATTGTATCCAAAATGCAAATGTCTTAGACAGACAGAGAAAAATGTGATTACATTAATTACCACTAAGAAATTAATCGTGGAAAAATATTAAGCACATTTTTTTCGGTAGACTATGTCTTTGTTTATGTGACAAAAAGATAGTGACAGAAAAACTCAACAATATTTAAAAATAGTTCTTCAAAATATTTATGTATTCTTAGCTGCTTGGTCGAAATGCTAAATATTGAGAAATGTTACGCAATTTTAGAGGAGCATAAGTAAATTATACCCATATTAACGCTTTGATAGGGATTTGATTTGCTAGAGGTTCAGCCTTCTTCGTGCAGAAGCAAGTACTAAAGAAACTTTTTATGTCATTGAGTACTATTTAATATAAACCTTCATACTCAGCATCTCAAAACGTTTCAAACATAGCAGCATGCATGTTGCCGAATATTTTAAACAGCCTTATTTCAGAATTATCAAAATAGCTTCTGTTATTTAATTTCTGATCCATAACAGTGATATATTTAGTATATTTTGTGAACAATACTTACATAAAGAGATAACGGTTGATTCTCATAAATAGTGTGACCAATTTCAGAGGATCATAATTTGTTTTTGTTAACAAAGTTATTTTCTAAGTGGTTTCCTCTAGCATAGTGCACTTTTCGTAAGCGTTTTGGCTAAAAGAAAAGAGTTTTTTCAATCATTTTGGGGGTATTTTTCTCCCTCTTAAATTGTGTTTTGAAGCCCTTGACGTGCTCTTACTTTACGTCTATTTAATTATATTTTGAAGTAACCCCATGAAAAATAATCGCAAGGAACACAGATAGGGGACAGTAATAGTCATTTGTCAGGAGGCAAAATATTTATTTTTTAATCTTTCAACCATTTTTTGTAGTTGATTTTACAGTATGGCTTAGTGCAGAATTTTGGTGAAAAACAAAGTTTTCTTGAGAATAAAGACGATTACTTTTTTTGATCAAGTGTTTCAAAACTTTATTCTGATTTTATTTAGCATCAATTTTAAAGTTTGGTTCTACAAAAAAGGTTCTATTAAGCCTTGAGAGGACATTTCCGTCCATATCATAACACCTGACGGCCAACTTGCATTTTTCAAAACAGCTGCATCTGTGCGACGTTTTTTGCTGGAAATATATTGAATCTTCGTTTTACCTGTTGTAAAAGACAGATGAAACAGTGCTTCATCAGAAGTTATTCCTGCTTTGTATCTATCTTTGCGTAACATTAAATACAGAGGCCAAGAACGTTTTCTTCGTTTTTCTACCTTCTTAACAGACATTTGACGACAGACTGGAAAATTTACTTTTTTATAGCCAATTTTCTTTATCTGACGATAAATTGTCGTCTGCTGTATCTATAGTTTCTTTGCCATAGGTTTTTGAGGCAAAGAATTTTTTGCAGTGATAATTCTTTTCAACTTTTTTTTTTCTCTTTCATTAAGGATTTCCTTTCGTTCACATTTTTCCCCTGGAGTTTTTGATTGCGAGCCAAATTTTATCTCTTTTTGAGTTAAGATAGTAATACAATAAAAAAATGTCTTTTTGATTTTTAAATGCTTTATTATTTACAGAATTTGGACAACCATCCTTCAAAAGCTGTAAAATTTCGTTCTGGGTTTGATGATCCAATTTCAGTACTGTAATTTACTCCCACTAAGAAAAATAGATTGGTAATTTAAATGTTTCATTTTTCAAATAAAACCAGTAGTAAAACAATAGAAATTCATCATAAAGAGTTATATACTTTTAAAAATTGGTCACCTTTATTTTGAATTAAACGATATTTTGATCTCTGAAAGTAAAATGTAACAAAAGAAAGTTACCTATTGTATTTCATTTTACAAATATGCAAATCCCCAAAAATTCATTTCTAATTTTTTTAATTCAGTTTGTGAGACGTTGACGTGGTGAAAGCAATTGAATAATTAGATCACCAATTAAAATTTAAATGTTGGTATTTATCTGTTGTTTGGAATTTGTTAATTAATAATGCTACATTAATAAAATCCATTTGAATCATTTAATATGACGTATTTTAGGCGTTGTTCAGTGTACGTATGTAAATGTAGAGCGCCCTCTAGCGCTCAGAGTGTCTAACGAATCTGTGTAACCTCTGACTCCATCGAGTAAGGAGTCGAAACGAGCGAGCTGAGCAACAAGTAATAAAAACTACAGTCCACTTACTGAGAGAGAATTCTTTTATGAGTTTTTACTTGTGTACCCATCATTTTGATCCGTCTCAACCGGAGCGACCTATGTATTGAAAATACGAGGTATGTGCTGTAGTTTTTTGACTTTCGTTAAAAATCGAACTTTAAACTTTAACGATGTTTAAAGGAGCAAAAAAGAAGACTTGAGGCGAATCGCTTCTGAATTAGAGTTGTGTGTGAGTGATAAATTAACTGTTTTAGACTTCATGGATCTTATAAAAAACTGTGATAGATACAAAAACGATCCTGATTCAGTGCATGAGTTAGCAAATTTAATTATCGAAGAAAGAAAGTATGACGAAAGTCAACAATTAGAGCTAGAAAAATAAGAGAAAAGTCTAAGCTTGATTTAGAGATAGCGAGAATACGAGCAAATGATAAAGACAATAATACTGAAGTTAATTGTAATGATTCCTTTTCTGTGGATTCTTTAATTAAAAGTATCCGCACACTTACAGTGAAAATTCCCGACAAACCTGAGGGATGGAGTTTCTTTTTTATCATTAGAACGTGCATTTGCAGCCAAAAGTGTTACTGATAAATTTAAGCCTGAGATTTTGTTAAATTTATTAGGAGAAAAGCTGCAAATATCATTATATATCTGAACGATGAGGATCTTAAAAATTATGATAAAATAAAGTCCATAATACTCCAAGAATTTGAGCCAACTCCTCAATCGTGTTTAGAGAATTTTAAGAAAGCAACACGGCAAAATTGTGAATCCCATGTCCAGTTTGCTAGTAGATTAACAACAAATTGGGAATACTATTTAAAATTGAGAAATGTTTCAAATTTCGAGGTATTAAAACAATTAATAGTTTCAGACAAAATATTTAGTACTTTAGATAAAGAAACCGCATCGCATATTAGTGTCAGACAAGCAGATAAATGGTTTGATCCTTTAACGTTGGGAAAAGAAATTGATTTATTTTATTCATCGCGAGGAAAACCACTGAGTGAGAATATTAATTATTGTCGCAAAAATCAAAATTCTAAAAATATGTCTAGAGTATTTTTCTCAGATGTCAAGGGAAAAAAATGTGTTTTGTGTCAATCTGATAGTCATTTTTTAAATAAATGTCCTCAATATAAGCAATTATCAGTAAATAAACGGGTAGAACTTGTTAAAAATAATTCCTTGTGTTTTAATTGTTTAAATTTGCATAGAGTCAAGTTTTGTAAATCTAAAGTTCTTTGTAAATGCTGCAAAAAAAAGCATCATTCTTCCTTGTGTTTCTCTGGAGACCCAAATTTTACGAGTGAAAGGGTCATTCAACCTTCTTCATTGGGGGGCAGAAAGAGCCGGAAACAGAGGAATCCTCGATGAGTCAACTTTCAGCGAAGGCGTCTGTGTTCAAACCCATAAATTACATAGGGAGATTTCGAAAGAGTCTCAGGGTGTAGGAGATCTGTTTACTGCAACGAGTTACGTAAAATCGAAATCCGTTTTACTTGCAACCGCGATTTGTTTCATTAGAGATTCCTTTGGGAAAATGCAGGAAGTCAGAGCACTGTTGGACGGTGGTTCAACAAGCAATTTTATTTCGCAACAGTGTATGAATAGACTCAATTTAAAAGAGAGAAAATAAACATTTTAGTTTCAGGATTAAATAATTCAGAGTTAACGATTAAATCGCGCGTTAATGCAACAATTGCAAATAGAGGAAATAGTTATGAAACTAATGCAGACTTTTTTTGTAGTGCCGCGAATTACGGATATGATTCCTTCTCAACCATTTAACGTTAGTTTGGGTAATTTCAGTAGAGAGAAATTAGCGGATGAAAATTTCAACATTCCGGGAAATATTGATTTATTGTTGGGAGCAGAAATCTTTTATGAAATTCTTTTACCAGGACAAACAAATCTTTTAAATACAAAATTAATTTTTCAGAATACAGTCTTCGGCTATATTGCGAGTGGGAGTATTCCAGTTTCTAGTGAAAATAAACCTCACTGTGGGTTAATCAAAGATAATGTCGATTTAGAAAAGACAATGAGGAGATTTTGGGAAATCGAAAATGTTGAACCTGAGACAATAAAAAATAAGGAAACGATAATTTGTGAGGAGCATTTTCAAAAAAATCATACTAGAGATAGTACGGGAAGATATATAGTATCTATGCCATTTAAAAAGGATCCAAATTGTTTAGGCCAGTCAAAAGATATTGCCCTTAAAAAATTAAATTCTTTATGGAATAGATTAAAGCGTGAGCCTAACTATTTAAAATTATATAGAGATTTTTTAAAAGAGTATAAAGAGCTAGGCCATATGCAAGAGGTAGACGAGAGAGAGGAGTGTGGAATGTATTTCATACCACATCTTGGTGTTTATCGCTCTGATAAAAAAAACAAGTAAATTGAGAGTAGTTTTTAATGCGTCGAGTGCAACTACAAACGGTTATTCTTTAAACTCTCTACAATACAATGGGGGAGTTGCTCAAAATGACCTTTTTCAATAATGGTTCGCTTTAGAAAGCATATATTTGCATTCATTGCGGATGTGCAAAAAATGTATCGAATGATTTGGATTAATCCAGATCAGCGTAAACTTCAGCGCATTCTGTGGAGAGAGAACATGGACGAACCAATAAAAACGTTTGAGTTGTCAACTGTGACCTATGGAACAACGAGTGCACCATTTTTAGCGACACGTACGCTAAAACAATTAGCCCTAGATGAAGCAGGGAATTTTCCATTAGGTTCTTCAGTTGTGATGAGTGACATGTACATTGATGATGTACTTACCGGTGCAGAGACCTTATTAGAAGCAAAAGAACTGAAAAATCAACTGATCAATATCTTCGCTAAAGGAGGTATGGTTTTGCATAAGTGGTGCGGAAATAATACGGAATTGATTGAGGTTTCCGAAAATTATGATTTTTCAGATTCATCAGAGATAAAAGTGTTGGGTGTTTATTGGAACCCCAAGCATGATTGCTTCTCCTTCAGAGTAAAAATAGACTTGCACGAATTAAATACCAAACGGGATGTTTTGTCAACCATCGCCAGGATATATGATCCTCTAGGTCTTTTAGGTCCTGTGGTGACGAAGGCGAAAATCTTCCTTCAAAAATTATGGATGTTAAAGATTGATTGGACAGATTTGCTTCCAGATACAATCAATAGAGAATGGCGACAATTTGTCGAATCACTTCAGGTAGTAAATGACATCAACATCAATCGATGCATTGTGGTAGAGCAACCGGAAGTGATCGAGCTGCATGGATTCTCCGACGCGTCCCAGTCAGCATATGGAGCTGTCGTCTACTGCAAATCCATAACCTCAGATGGAAAGATGCTTGTGCATCTTATTGCCAGTAAATCCCGAGTTGCGCCTACCAAGCAAACAACGATTCCCAGACTTGAGCTATGTGCCGCTGTGCTGTTAGCAAAATTAGTGCATCGTGTCAAGCAAGCTTTGAAATTAAATGTGACTAATACTTTTTTTTGGAGTGACTCCATGATAGTTTTGTCATGGATAAGGAAGGAGTCATATCAACTAAAAACCTTTGTGGCTAACAGGATTGCTACAATCCAGGAGATGACTTCCAGTGAGCAATGGCGTTATGTGGCAACAGAGGACAATCCTGCCGACTTCGTTTCCAGAGGAATGGATTCTCTAAAAACTTAAAACCTGCGAGTTGTGGTGGAATGGTCCTAAATTTCTGATGAGCAACCAGTACCCACAACGACAAATTCCTGTTGCAGTGATCAAGGATCCAGGTGAACTTAAAAACTGTAGTGACTTTTCTAACTTTTTCTTGATTCTGCTACTAACTCTTTTGTAAATAATTTACTTAACCTTAGTAATGACTATTTTAAAATTATTCGTGTCTTAAGTTTTATTTGTAGATTTGTTTATAATTGTAAGAGCAAAGAGAGCAAAAGAATTGGGCCTCTAGATTTAGGAGAATTAAAAAAGGCTGAACAGCTTTTATTGAAATTAGTACAAAAGGAAGAGTTTAAAGTAGAGATGAATGGTATTCAAAATTCTGCCATGGTACCTTCCAACAGTCGAGTAAAAACACTCAATCCATTTATTGATAGTGAAGGGATTTTGAGAGTTGGAGGTCGATTGAGAAATAGTGATATTAATTATAACCAGAAATTTCCAATTCTTTTGCCTTCGAAACATAAATTGACTTATTTAATAGTTGAGTATTTTCATAAAAAGTTTTTACATAGTGGTCCACAATCCTTGTTGTATCAGATCAGGCAAAATTTTTGGATATTGAATGGCCGTAATATTTGTAGAAAAGTTGTTCATAATTGTGTAATTTGTTGTAAGGCCAATCCTAGTTGCACTGATCAAATAATGGCTGACTTGCCAAAGGATAGAGTTATCAAAAATTATCCATTCAATGTGTCAGGTGTGGACTTCTGTGGCCCCTTTTACATTAAGTATAAAGGGCAGAGAAAAGGTGTATATAACAAAATCTATGTTTGTATATTTATATGTTTTGTTTCTAAAGCTGTGCACTTAGATATTGTGACTGATTTAACCTCTAATGCATTTATTGCTACACTTAAGCGTTTTATATTTAGAAGAGGTAAATGTGCTAAGTTGTATTCTGATAATGCAACAAATTTTGTGGGTGCAAATATAGAACTTAAAAAAATGTTTAATTTGGTGTGTAAACCTGATGAGGCACTTGCAAGTTATATGGCTTCTGAAGGAATAGATTGGAAATTCCTCCCCCCTAGAGCCCCAAATTTTGGAGGTCTCTGGGAGGCAGGCGTTAAATCTTTTAAGTTCTATTTAAAGAGAGTAGTAGGTAACATTAGATTAACATATGAAGAGTTTCTGACCGTGATTATCCAAATAGAGGGGATGTTAAATTCTCGTCCTCTTGTCCCATTATCTTCTGACTTAGATGATTTAAATGTATTGACTCCTTCTCATTTTTTGATAGGTAGATCAATTACATCAATTGTTGAGCCTGATTTAACTAGTTTAAATGAAAATAGGTTGGATAATTGGCAGAAAATTACAAAAATAATTCAATTAATTTGGAAAAGATGGAGTGTAGACTATCTAAATAGTTTGCAGCAGAGAAATAAGTGGCATTTCGAGAAAAAGAATGCTAAAATTGGAGATATGGTTATAATAAAAGAGGATAATTTACCTGTCAATGGTCATTAGGTAGAATCAACAATATTTATCCAGGAAAGGATTCTAAAGTAAGAGTAGTGGAAGTCAAAACCACTAGAGGTATATTTAAGAGACCCATTTCGAAACTGTGCATTCTACCAATTGAAACAGTGTGTGTGTGAAGTAGCATATATAACCCTTCAGATAGTAATGTTTGTGTGTAGAATAGTATTTTTTTAAAAAAATTCTGTGTGATTTATCAATTGCTTTATACATTGTCTTCATTTGTATGTTGTTTTATTTGTATTTTGAAGTATTGTATTTCTGTGTGTTATCTTTATGATTATGTTCTATGTAAATCTTGCATGTTGAAAAACATTGCAAGGCCGGGCGGCATGTTCAGTGTACGTATGTAAATGTAGAGCGCCCTCTAGCGCTCAGAGTGTCTAACGAATCTGTGTAACCTCTGACTCCATCGAGTAAGGAGTCGAAACGAGCGAGCTGAGCAACAAGTAATAAAAACTACAGTCCACTTACTGAGAGAGAATTCTTTTATGAGTTTTTACTTGTGTACCCATCAGGCGTATTTAACAACTTCATGAATGACTGGGAAAACAAAAGTCCCACTGGGTCTATTTATTCTACTGAACAAAGTAAATATGTCTGGTAGTTTCAAAAAGCAACATGTCATTTGTATGCATACATACATACATATATATATATATATATATATATATATATATATATATATATATATATATATATATAAACTACTAAATAGAATTAACATTCGTTAAAAACTATAAATTTAAATTGTATAGCGGAGATTTAAAACGAACTGGAATTTTTACCGGTGAAGTCATACACTAAGCTAAATCTTAAAGAGCTTTCTGTCAGCATTTTAATGATTTTTTAAGATTAAAGGCGAACCAATTTGTTTTATTTGTGTTTTACTTTGTTTTCTGTCGACTCTGAACGTTCATCAATCTGAATACGATTTTAGACTTCTTTAGAAATACATGTTTTATACATAGTGTACACTTTCCTCCAAACAACATTCTGCTTTTAGTGTTCTCCCATAAGCTTAGAATAGAAAATTTTCAAGATACGAAAGAATCTCAAGAGATTTCGTTTACATAAAGGATGTATATTTATATTTTTCCTGAAGGGTTTTTTATAAGCTTATTAAACTTTAATGCAAGTTATTGAGTGGAAAATACTTCAAGGCCAATGCAAATTTCATATTTCATTTTGATATAAGGTATATTTTACAGTTCAAGAGATATTCAGCATAATTTTAAGTAACATATTTATGTTTGAATAATTATACTCATATTTGAATATACACTCAGGAACATTGAATATAGCGATCCAAGAAGAAAGCATCGGATTAAAATGAAATTTAATACACATAATGAAACAGATGAGAAGATTCTCTTGATCTCAAAAACAAGACAATTAAACGAATACATGGTGTGCAACGACACAAATACTGGGCAACTTCAATAGCGCATTGGACCACCTCCAGCTGCAATACATGCCATCACACGGTCCTGCATTGAGTTGATTAGACACCTTATGTTGTCCTGAGGCAGATGGGCCCAGAAATCTTGAACAGCCAACTCTAAATCATGTACAGAGTGACACGATGGCATCTGCCGTTTTAGCTGATCCAACACGTGCTCTACAGGGGACAAATCGGGGGAACGGGCCGGCCATGAAAGAGTCTGAAAATGAGGTAGGAAGTCTTGAGCAACTCTTGCTGTATGCGGACGAGCATTATCTTGCTGGAAAATTGCCCCTGGGAGACCATTTAGGAAAGGTTCTCCATGGGGTCGAAGAATATCCTCAACGTAACATTGGCCCGTTAAGGCTCCACGCATCGCAATTAAAGTGGACCGGCTATCATAGGATATGCCCCCCAGACCATTACACCAGCTGTGAGGGCAGTGTGACGTAGAACAATGGGGGGAGGGGAGTTGTACCGCTCACCAGGGCGCCTCCACACCCGTACACGGTTATCATCTGTCCCTAAAACCAACCGGAATTCATCACTAAACACAATCTTTTGCCAATATGTGACATTCCACATTGATCTGGCTTGGCACCACTGTAGACGCAGTTGTCGATGTTCCGGTGTTAAAGGGAGTGCGCGGAAAGGTCGCTTGGATTTAAGATTTTCTTCTGCAAGGTGTCTGGAAAGTGTTTGTGGAATAATTGCTAAGCCTACGTCTGCTCGTATCGTTTAACGAGTCACTGTGGGGTCCCCAAGTGCTTGCCGTACGATCCTTCGATCCTCTCTCCTCGTGGTGTTCCTGGTAGCTCCGGACCCGGTTTTCCGTGCGTGGGTACCTTCTCGTGTCCACTGATCCCAACAATTTTTAACGACACACTCCGAGCAATCCACCTGGCCAGCAACACGGTGCGTCGACCAGCCTGCAGTTTTCATCCCTATGATCAGACCTCTCTCAAACTCGCTTAACTGTGAGAAATGTCTTCCAGCACGTTTCGCTTACCAAAGTCTTCCTACAATCGGCGGGTAATCATCACGTTTATGAATCTTCGAATTTGCGCTGGCTTATATTGCACCCTCTTCCTGATTGTAACGCCACCTCGGCGTGTATCAGCATGCGTATTGGCCCAAAACTTGGATCATTTGCATATCACATTACGCTGTAGTTATTTGCAAAGTTTCGCGATTGTATGTACATGGCTTCCTTCTTGGGTCGCTATTTTCAATGTTCCTGAGTGTATATGTTCAGAGTATTTATGAGCTTGAAGCAATATCTTTTAATTCTTTGATATATACTCTCAAATTCTGATATCTATAAGACTGTAATATTATGGCACTTTGATTATTTGTAAGCTCATTAATTTAAACTTGGAAAATGATGCACATGCAAGAGAGAGAGAGAGTAAGTGTTCATAAATACTAATCTATGATGTTAAAACCTTTTGTATTGAAATATAGATTTTATGATGTGCTTATATTTTGAAAAAGTACTAGTTCTTTCATTTTGAAAAGTCTAGCTCCTTAATTTTCTTAAAACATTAATGTTTGGGTATTTTTAGTTTCGCTTTTATGTATAGTAATAAAGAAACGTAGTTAGAAGATTTAATGAATATTTTGAAAGTAAAACATTTAATATATAAATATATTTCTTGTGAATAAACTAAACTCTTTAAGTTATTTCTATTGAATTAAAAGCTCTGGAAACTAGAAGTTTTTACCAATTTTAAGCATTTTTAGTGGGAAATCAAAATGCGTCTTCTCTAAAAAGCATTCAATTTCATAGTTTTTAATCCATTAACTGGATAATGCCTATAAAACATTCTAGTAAAGTTTCATAAAAATATCCGTGTATTGGGTCTTGATGCAACACACTTTAGACATCTGATTTTTACAAAAGTGCAATTTTGAGAGAAAAAATGCTCTAACTTATTATAAAAGATTTGTTTCGACAAATATGCTAGCACTTTTTTTTATTAGTTCCAATAACTTTTTCTAATCAGCTAAAAAAAGTCACATTTGTAAAACTTATTACTTTAATTTTAAAAAAAGATAAAAATAAATTAAAATGTGGTTTCTGATACAAACATGGCATTTTTTCAACGTTACAAGATTCTTCAATATTCATGAAATTCTAATTCGATGTTACTTATACATTCCATACACAAATAAAAATAGAAACTTCATCAAATTTAAACAAAGAAACTTGAAATGAATTTAAAAGAATTTCTTTATACTTCTCAAAATAGGAAAGAAAATATGTGCTAAGTTACAAAAGATCAATATAATTTTTATTCCTTTAACATTACTATTTCCTTACTAAAATATCACTTGTATAAAATTGACTGATCACAGAAAGTTAACTATATTTTGACATTTTACTTTAAACCTCATTTAAAAAAACTGTTTTTCATACATAGTATATTGTATAAAAGTTTTATTTTTGCTATAAAACAGATTTCACAGGTAAAAACTTATTTAATTTATATTCTGCTGTTAATTTTAGCTACCGATTTTTTCTGAACTGTGAAAGTAAACTTTAAAAAAACAATAGACCCTTGTGAAAGCATGTAAAAGTAAACATAAATAAAATTAAACATAATGTCCAGAAATATTTTTCAATAATTAACCTGTTCAAAGCCAAATTATGTGGTGTTAAGATAAGTTTACATAAGTATCGTGATACTTTACAGTAATGGGAAATTAAGAAATGGTTATCGTAATTCTAATGGGTTGTGTGTATGTTCTGACTTATACTTCATTACCTATGTGGTTCAATCGAATCGAGTACCTCTATTAGTGTCACAAGAGGCATCAGAACCCATTCATCACAACATTCCTGTATCTAAGCTAACCTATTACCTCGAATCATTTGGGGATTCTAAGGACACAATAGTACATCGAATGTTTATTGAATGATTTCTCTTTCTGTACGATACCAGCTGACTTCAAATTGGTACTTATTTCTTGTAAGGACAAATTAACCTTGGATAACATGTGGATAACCTTATTACATGTCTACATTTTTCAGCAAATTAGATAATTAAAAGTACGTATTTTAGTTACTGAACACACATTTCTATACTGTATTTTCAATAAGACTCTATTATCGTTCCTTTCGTTTGATTGCATGTCTCTCTATTCATTAGTTGTAGTTTAAGTACATACTGGTTTTAAAAATTTGGAAATGTCCTTACGACTATTATTTTTTATATTATTTTTCTAGAGTAGCAAGGGAGAAAAATTTATTCCATCCATTTACGAGTAATATTTAAGATAATTTGCAAATTGTTTTGTTTTTTAATTCAATTTCGTATTAGTATATTTCTTTCCTTTAATTACATCCTTATGTAAATTTACGAGCTCTTTTTCAAATTTTTCGGCTGTTTATTGCAAATCAGATACCCATTTATACAGTATATTAGGAAGGAAGTACTAGCTAGTATTTATAACTGGATTTCTTATTTATTATTTTACTGATATTTATGATGATTTTACCATATAAAATAACAAAATAATTATTATTGTCTTAAAAATAAACATAAAATCAGACAATGTACTAACTTAATTTAAACGTATATAACATAGATTTATTAAAATTAATTCTAAAGAAAACTTTAGCTTAACTGTAGGAAACGTATCATGTAAGTACTATCCTTGAAAATAAACATTAAAATAATGAAATTTAGGAAATGTTAGTAGTTGAAATATTATATTATAAGTTATTAGTGTATACCTATGGAGGCTTGCATATATTTTTCAATACAGAATCATATACAATGGCATTATGCGTATTTGCATCACTTACTAATGAGTTCCGTACTAGGATTTGCAGCCCCGGGTTTCCGTGATCCCGAAATCCGGAGATTTAATTTTTGTCTGAATTATATTTTGAATTTTTTTTCCATCAAAATTTTCTAAGAATTTAATTCTCAGAAAATTTATATTTTCTAATGAAAAACATTCATAAAATTTTTTGTGCAATTATAAGTGCTATAAGTCAAAGTAGCTCTCATAAGTAGCTACTCAATAAGTAGCTCTCCTTTCTCGTACGGGAGAACGTTGCACCGATCTATCTAAGTGGTTTATAGCAATACTTATATAAACCACGGTATAAGCACCGTTTCAGGAATAAGTTTTTCCATACATTAATAGTGGACTTGCTTGAAAGACTTGACGTTTCAAATCCCACTGCCTTATTAACAGCTCATGCAACTGAATCTTCTCTTTCAAATGAGGTAACACTTGAAATTCATTTACATTCTCACTCAATAACTGAATCAATGGAAAAACAAAAAACATTAAGTGCAGCAGGAAAACTAGATAGAGTTATCAAAGAGGGATATGCACCCCTCCAAAATGTGATCTATTAGATTTGAGACACTGTCATCAAAAATTCAAAAACAAATCTCTCTTTTTTTTTAAATGAAGGGAGACGGGAAAGAACGTACTCTTATTTAATGACGATAAAGCCTACTAGTGTAGAGTCTAAACGAGCATTTTCTTCAAAAATAAGAAGCCATTTGAATGATGAAACACTGGACGAGCAGTGTTTTTAAAAGCTTATTTACAAAAATACAAGAAATGAAGAAATGATTTTTTTTATAAATTTCATTATGTACTATTTTTTTTTTAGTTTTTTTCTTAAATTTAGTTTTGTTTTGTTTTATTTCAATAAATAAAAATATTGAACCAATTTTTTTAAATTATGTTTTCAGTTTTAATACGTAATTTCAACTATGCTAATGTGTAAGTATTTTTTTTTTCAATTCCTACTATTAGTTCACACTCTAACTCTAAATATTTATTTATGTATCTCGTTCAAATTTTCAATCGTTAATAAAATACTTTCTATTCATCCACTCAAGTTCAAATACATTTTTTTGTCTTATAGTGGAGGACACTTGATGTTAATACAATTTCCCAAATCCTAATTCATTAATTAAATTTAATTACTTAATTATAGTTTAAGAGATATATTTCAGTCGAAATTATTCCTCTAAATGGCAGCACCATTTGATAAAATAGCTTTTGTTAAATTTGCGATGTAGATTTAACTTAATCTAAATAATCATAGGCTAATTAAATATCCGCTTTCCTTTTACAATGGTTTTAAAATAAATTCTTACCTTAAAAAGTCTTAAGTCTTCTTAATACAAAACTTTTATTAAAAAATGTAATTACAAATTTAATGTGGTTAAAATGCTTTTAATGTTAATTTATAAAAAGTGTTTTGCCATTTAATATTGCGATTCTGTCATATGTATATACATATTTATATTAATTGTAGTTATTTAATAAAATGTAAATAAAATAAATTTTTCCTTTGTTAACCTTAGTAGGAATTGACTTAACTTTTTTTATATATGACTTGTGTGTGTTTATAGTCCAGTCCTAATCCCGGGATCATGGGATTTGGATAACGTAATCCCGGAATCCTGGGATTGAAAATATAGCCCACACACGGTATTGCAAACCCTATTCTGTACTGAATAATATGGGATACAATGAAAATGCTAGTAAAACTGAGTTTTTTTTTAATTTTGATTTGGTAGAATTTCTTTTATTACCTTTGACTTCATTTTAGAAACATTTAAAATAGAATTTATTTTTTTCAGGTATTCAATTAAATTGTTCTTTGTGGTAGATAATGGGAATAATTGACAGCTTTTTTTACCAACTAATAACATGCTGCTTATTTTGTTCTCAAAAAATATCATATCTTACTTTTTACAGCGTTTTTTTTTCAAAATTGCAAAATAAGAATATTACCCTTACGATACTATAAAAAACGTATCCTTTGTTCACAATTTGTTTACATCCGTGATTTTGAAAAAGTTTGAATTTCAAAGTATTAAGGGGAATTTTTTTTTCAACTAATAACTTTTTGCAGGGAATATTTTTCTGAAAAAAAAATCACAATTTCTTAATCCTTTATCTAAATCGTTCTAAAATGTGTAAACATTTTCTTTATTTAATTAACGCTTTTTTCAATTATCTTCCAAGCAAAATGTAGATTAAGAAAAAAAGGTGAAAGAAGAGCTCTAATTGTTATACTGATGAAAACTATTTTCTTCTCCTTGCTAGAATACATATTGATTACATTTTATATTGTGTCGAAAATAATATTTTTTTATACAGTAGAATTTCATTTATCCGAACGTTTATTATCCGGAGCGTCAAATATCGTTACCAGTTTTTTTTATCAACTACATGTACTGTATATGAATACATTTTCGAACAGTGCAATTCTCAACAGTTGTTTCACGTGAGGCTAAAAGTGATGGAAAACCCAAGCTCAGAGATATTTAAGGAATTTCAGTTGTGTGATTTGATAAACATCTGCACGGAATATTAGGTCAGTTTGTTTTCAAGTTAGGGGTGTGTGTATACGGGCTCTTTTGCTGAGTTGTGAACTGCTATGGCTTCGAATTCAAAACGGAAGCGCAACGTCTTGAACATAGAGAAAACACTTGAAATAGTGAACTACCTCACGAAGACAGAAAGTGGAGATTCCCAACTTTGACCAATCGATTCCAGGAGTTCAAGAAAGCGATGAAGAAGATGTAGAAACCTGGATGGCATGCGATGTAGAAGACTGTGGATTTCAAATGCGACGAGATTGAGAATCCAACCCTGTCAGCGATGAAACGAATAAAGACGAGGACAACATCATTAACAACGAAAGTAGCAAGGGTCCATCAATTGCTGATGTGTTTTCTGCGTTAGAGATAGCTATGGAGTGGTACAAACAACAATCAGAGTGCTGTCCTACTCAACTAATGCTGCTCAAGAGAATCAGATACTTTGCAGTGAAAAAAGGAAGATGTACTATGGTACAGTGAAAAATAAGTGATTATTTTCCACAATGAAGGTAAAATTGTGACATTTTGTACCTATTTTGCTTTTTCTTCAAGCACGTTTCCCACACATGTGATGATTTTCAATATTCGTATAGTGTCCGGTTCAATATACTGCATGGATTGCATTCAGTTTTCGGTTATCCGAACAATCGCGTATCCGAATGGTGTCGGTCCCAATTGATTTGGATAAATGACGTTCTAATGTACATCAAAATTTTGATTCCTTCATATTTTTCTTATTTTCCTTCCAAAAGATTTTCAAGTTTAATTATTTGTTATATTTTTCACTTACTAAAATTTATATTTTTAAGCAAAAACTTACTCTTCTATATCCAGTGTTTTTTAGCTACTTAAAGTTATTTCACAATTTTTCTTTTCCGGCCTATACTTAATATGCTCTTTAACGTAATAATGGAAAAAATTTTATAAATAGCTACAGAAAAAATATATTTAAAAAGCTTTTAAATTTCTCTCTCTTTAACGTTGTATTCTTTAAATTCAATTTAATCAATAAAAAATTCTGATCCAAATAAAAAAAGAGTTACATGAAACTATTCTAAAAGCAATTTAAAATGCGAAATATTATAATAACCAATTTAATAAGGCACAGTTTCGTAATTTAAATGTGCAGAGTGGAATCAATTAATTTTTTTCCTGTATTAAATCTTGAAATATTGTGTAAGATAAAAATAAAATTACTAAGGTAGTTATAAGGATATTCAATAAATACAATTTTAGTTGTCAATAATTATGAGTTACTCGTTTACATTATGCATAATCCTAGGTAACATTTTCCATTGATTAATCTTACTTTTAAAAATATTGTGAAGGGGGAAAATAAGATGCTTTTTTTAGTTAAACAACAGTTAATTTTTTTCAATTTCCTCCTGAGGCTTTTGTTACTTATATTAAGGAAGCAAGTTTCTAAGGCAATTTGTTTAATGTAGTTTTTGACTGATACAAGTTTTTTATTTAGATTAATATCTGCGTGAATATTTTAGAAAACATATCACTATTTTTATGAAACATTTAAAGCCATCTGAACATAAAATTATGAATGAAATATTTCAAAAGTTCAAATATATATAAGCAGTTGTTCAAGATTGAGCTTGATTGAGATAATATAAATTAAAATTAATATGTTAAATAATTGTTCACGATTTATTAATGAATTATATTAAAACATTATGGATGTATTTAAATATGTTTCTCGTATAAAGGTAAGAAATACGAGAGATTTGAATGGAATTTAAAAAATATATATTTAGGATTATAATCTGTATTTAAAAAAAATCAAATTTTTCGTCTTATTTTTATCATTTTAATGCTAATTGAAAATAATATGATATGGTGATTTTTATCTCACTCACAAAAAAAACCTGTGTTTCCAGTAATACAATAATTGTCATATATTTTAAGTTTTAAAATAAAAGTATACTATAAAGACTAAAAAACTTAGTGAAAGTCAAATTCAAAAATTTAGACAGTTAATTTTTTTTCAAGTTTTTTCATAAAATGTACATTATTTGTAATGTTAAATTTGTTAATAGAAGAGTTTTAACAGTAAATACATAAAGAGAAACATATGTTTTTATAGTATATTCAATTGAAAAAAATTTTGGAGGAAAATAGGTTGTTACTAATTGCAGAATTTTTGTGAAAAATATGTGTATCTATTCATATCCACGCAACATTCTTAATTTTAAAAATAAGTTTTAAGAACTTAGATTGATGTATTCGAATGAGCAAGGAAATATTTTAGTAAATTGAATGATAAAACTGCAGATGCCCATAGTGCCATGAATAGATTTTAGTTTACTTAAATTTTTCATGTATTTTTTGTAACTATTAAAGATCAATTTATCTCAAACCTGTATAAAATTCAAACTCAATTGTAAACTGATTTACAATGCAAATAAAGGGACTGAATTTGGTATTCAAATTACTTAGCCTTGCTTCTTAATTTTACTTTCACCACAGATCATATCAAAAATAAAATACACAGTAACTTAAGTTCACACACACACACAGCCGAATATATTTACTTTAAAGTACTGATTCTAATAGAACAAACTTGCAAGCTTATTTGAAGAAAGTGATGAATACGTGATTTGAAACACCAATGAAACGCCGTCAAATTTCCCAATTTCTTTTAGGAGACAAGGATTCGTGAGCTAACAAACATTTAAGCAAATTTTAAGATTTTATATATTCAAGCGTTAAAATTACATTAAACTCTGCAATTTTGAGTCTTTTTATTTGCAATTCATTTAAATATTTGAATACTTGGACAAATTTATTTTTTATTTAAATGTGGGGTGATTTTTTTTTTTCAATTTCATTTCAATTTTAGGGCAAAACGATTATACTGAATTTTTTGACTGAACTTTTTTATTTTGTTTCAAATTGCAAGTTCGTAACATTGGCATGCAAAATGAATATATGAAATGAAAAAATAAAGTTGAAAAATAATGTTAAAAGTACTAAAAACGCACTTGTGTGTGGGAAACTTCTTTTGTACTTAAAGTGAATGTAGTAGATTTCAAATGATGCTGCATTCTGAAATTTGAAGAATTTTAGCTATCTTGAGCTATTTAGCAATTTAATTAGGTTATAAGTAGTATTTTCTAAGATGTAATTAAAACTTACTATTAACACAATGCAGTTTTTATATTATTCATTATTTTAATTGTAAATCCTTGTTCAGAATACAACTTTTCAGTTCTTGAAGTGTGGTAAGGTTATCAGTACATATGGATTTTAGCGCAATTCATTTTCAGGAACTTAAATTCAGTAAAATTATCGATTAGCTTAGATTCTTATGAATATAATTTGTGTTTGACATATAATAGTTATGTTTGCATGGGATTATGAAAACTAAATAGTATTCACATTTTTTTTAAAGTGTGCAATCAATTATATAATTTAAGACAATACAGTAAATTATTATAAAATATTTTACTGTGAAATTTAACTTTAATGTACTCTTCGTCTGTGAAGAATTCACAGTCATTTTTACATGCTTAATTTGAAAGTTAATTATTAAATTAAGCGTGCAAGTGACTTGAGAAGTAAAGCCAGCAAATATCCATTCTATGCAAATTGTCAAAATAATGTAATTTCTGTTTCGGAAAATGTAATTTCTGTAAGACTTTATCTTAAAAGTAATATGAAGCATAAGAACTTGTAATTGAGTAAATCTTAGCAATAAGTAATAATGCACTTTTGCAGAATATATACTGTAAATAAGAGCAAAAGAATATCCATCGGAAATTTCTTTGAAAAACTGAATGCTTAATTTAGTAGTTTTTATTTATTTAATTATTTTATTTTAGCATTAAATGAAACTGGAACTAATGTCTTTAGTCATGGGGCTCTAAGGAAGCATAAAATGCCTAATTTTAAACTAACACATAAAAATTAGAGTAAATCTGAGTATTTTGGTAATATTTACTCGGAAAAAAATGACATAATCAGTGAGAAAATTATTTTTTCAATTACAATACATTTGAAAATATTCTGAGTGAGTGGACAAATATGACTCCTCATCATATTTAAGCTCTTTTTACATTTAATTGAAAACGTAGTTTTTAGAATTTATAATCTTGTGCAGAAATATGTCAGTTTCAAAGAATGTATATAATGGGGGTTTTAAATTTAAAAAAAATAGTAATTTCGAAAAAGGAAACTTGTTTTTATGTTCTAGGATATTTTACCAGAAATTTTAATTATCATCTTTTCATATACAAAGAACTTCTTGTGTTTTGAAAATTACAAAATGAACGGATCCCAGGCTAAAATATATAAAAAATGGTTTCACTATATTTTTTTTATACAGGTTTTTTTTGTAATTATAAGAAACTATAATTGATTTATTCTGGAAGAAAAAAATTTATTCCATTAGAAAATGATATATTTAAACTTGAGTTAAACTTTCCGATTTAAACCTATAGCAATGTATTTATGTCAATTTTAAACTGAAATTTTGAGACATTTTATTTTTAATCATAATATCAGTCAAGCAATCTTATATTAACTCATTTGAAATCTGTTGAGATACATTGTTTTTTATTTCTCTCCTTTTATTATTTTAATTGTGATTAACATGACATTATACTATTTTAGAAACAATGAAATATTCCTAAATTTTATACACAAATACGACAGTACTAAATTAAAACCCTAAGTTAGAAAACTTTCCCGCGCGATTCCCTATAGATTACTTAAGCACATTGACAATTGTCACTAAGGGAACACAATCTAAAGTGCTTGAATTGGTCTGATCCCATGTTGCTTGATATCAATATGTAGATTCTAATAGGCCGCCGTTTGGGGGATTGACTACCAATGACAAATCCTGTACAATTGCATTGAAAACGAATTTTATTTCATTTAGAAAATTATCTGACATTTCGTGCAGCTTAGTTTGTGTTGCATTAGTCTGTTATATGAATTATTTCTCCTCTTTCAGTTCCAATTAGACACCTTTTAATAACTTTTTGAATAGTGAGAAAATATTTGTAACTGAATTGTAAAACAAATAATTGTCAATCAGAAATTATATATTAATAAGCTATTTTCATATAACTTCTCAGTACTATTCCGAGTTTGTAAAAAAATTGCCCTAATATTTTAATCGCAGCTCTTCAAAACTGTGCTTGGAAACAAGTTAGCTTTTGTTTATTTTACTGAAAAACAAAAATTAAAAAGTTTTCAAAATAAAATTGAATTCTTTAGGAAAATACATTTTTCGCAATATTAAAGTGAAAATATGCTTGGAAAAGCTTTTTCAAAGTAGTTGAGTCACTTTAAAAAGAAATACACATTAGAACTGTTCAAATACGTTGCTTGAGTGATAAGTATTTTTAAAAAAATAGCACATCGTGACAAACAAGAAAAGTAAGATATATTACATTTTATTTCATATTTAGGCTGGGAAGTTATTTATGAAATACTCATTATTAAAAAATGAAAGAGAGTTTATTGACCAAAAAGTATTAATATCTTAGTAGCTGAGGCTTGGTATGTTCATTGTCTCGGTATGCCTTCAGAATATTTACATTTAAAGGAATTCCTTGTTTGATATTACAAAAATCTTATTTATTTACATCAGTAATTATTATTAGTTATAGAATGTACTAGTTAAACTTGTTACTGAATTATTTTTCAAATATTTCAAAGTTATGTTACTTTATGAATTAGATTTTTCATACTTCCTATTAATTTTAAATTAACCAAAATTAAAAAAAAATAAAAAGACAACAAATTTAGATTACACACATTACTAAAATATTTCAATGCTTGTAGCATAGTTACTTATAATTCTAGAGTGTTCTAATAGTTAAATATTAATGGTTATATTGAATAATTAGCGGTTTTTAAAATATTACTTATGGTATTACAAATGGTTCAGACTGCAATTATTTAAAAAGGGGAATGGAAGTAAATACTAATAAATTTAATATTTAGATTGATACACTTAAGTATTTTAAATGTCACATTTCATCATACATTTTTTTGTTATAATATTTCAATATTCATTTTATTTATCATAACAGTTTACACATATTTTAAATAAATAACTGATTTTGATTAAATCAAATCTATTATTTTTGTAGTAAGTAATTTTAATTTGTTTATCTTTTATTTATTTAAGCTTAAGAAGAGAGAGTGCTTATAAAATATATATATATATATATTATTATTTTAATTATACTTCAGAAAATCAAACATTAAAGAAATAAATATGTCAGTGCGTAAAATTTTAATTAGAAATACCAATAAAATCAAATCTTTAGATACAAAAACCGGAAATTGCATTATACAAATGAAACAAAAAAAAAGAATGTCTTATTTTTTTAATGGTGGCATTTTAACTAAAAAACTATACAACAAGAAAACTATTTCCTATTTGTATTTCATAAAAGATATTCAAAACTCATAATTATCATATTTAACTATTGTAACTATTTTGTAACAAACTGAATAAAATATGAATAATCTATTGTTTCTTTAGTTCGTGGTAGTACAAAATTTTTTGTCAATGGCTCATATGACATATTTTGTTTCATTTTGCACTATTGTACAAGAATAAGGCATTTACTTCTTTAACGAGTGTAAAGCGGATTTCTTTGACTTCTACTTCCAAATTACTATTGTACAAGAGAAATGCAACGAGTAATAAGTCAGATACTTTTAAATTTTAAGCTATGTCAGACGAGGCAGGTGACATTTTAGCAAGTACTTCTGTTATTAAAACACAGGGAAAAGGTTATACGAGAGAATTCAATCTTCATACTAATGTTATCTTTATGATAATAACTTACGAAAAAATACTATACGAATAAATAGAATACTTCACATTGGTGAAGTCTGAGTAATATTTATCTAGTCCCTCTTTGAAAATTGCCTTAAGAGGAATCATTTGCTCTCTCATCCTGATCCGACAAGCAAACATTAGTTCCCAGAGGCATGAGAATGCGTGCCTGTTAAGTTGACTTTGAAAATCGAGAGCACTTAATATTCAGCACTCACGGAGCTTTGAAATGGTCCTATATATTTCTATCGCTTTTAGAAAAGCAAGTAGACTTCCGCGTAGTTCTCTTTATCTCTTAAAAACTCTCTTCGGGTGCGTGCATTTTGTTAAAAGAGTAGATGACAAAAAAAATCTGCAAACTGAACTGTCACTAATTCTAGGAAAACTGCGCAAAGCGTGCGAAGCATTTTTAATTATCGCTGCTTTAATAATAATTAATATTTATGGGAAGTTTGTGAACGGGTAACACGTCTATCAATTTAAAAATGCATTATTTACTAATTTTGAGAGAATGATGTCTAGAATTAATTATAATGTTTCAAACCTAATGCTATTGTATGTTGCAAAAATAGAAAATTGGCTTGATTGTTTTATTGATCGATATTGTTCCAAAAAAGAAAATAGTAATTGTATCGCATACAAATACACTCATGTCCAAAATTAAGGTGAAAAAAAGAATATAGCAAATAACAATATGGAACAGATTTTAATTTTGAAATACGATGTATGGCATATCAAAAAGTGTGAAATCGTGAATGACAGGCAAGCCATTTAACTCAAAAAAAGTTTATGTAATAGGGAGTGTGACCACCGTGCACCTGTATACAAGTCTCACATCGAACTAGTATATTGTTTATGACGGTGTCAATGAATGTTTGGGACAGCAAAGCCTATTCTTTCAAAAACGTGTCTTTTAACTCCTTGGGGAGAGAGGTTCTGAGAGGAGGGTTACGCTTATAAATTGCTTTTCCTAGACCCTCCCACACATGTTCAAAAGGAGAGATACAGAGACCTCAACAGCCAATCCATATAGTGAACATTCTCTTCATGAAATTCACTAATAATGTGAAAAATGAGTGGAAACGCATTCCCTTCCATAAAAAAGTAGTCTGGGTCCATAGAACCCTAAAGCAACCTCCCATAGGCTTCAATGACTTCATCCCTAAGCGCTGTTAGTTGACAGTACTCGCAACGAAGTCGTACAGTAACGTAGCCTGTCCAACATTATGCCTCTGGAGACAAGGATTCCAGTCTGTCAGAAAATCTATCGATTATTGTTACGTAGGAGGGATGAAAACAAGCTTCACACTTTCTCTCCAGATGAAGACTATAAGAATCACTCTGGTGAATCTCAACTCATCACTGAAAAGAACATTTCCCCATTCCTGTGGTGTATGCAACAGATGTTTCCAAAAATTCTTCTTCCAGACACAGCAGCAAGGTCATAAGCAAGAAGAGGAGCTGTTGTCCGCTTATGACGTAGTGCGCTTAATATTGTTGCATTATAGCAGCCTAGTTACAGTACCACTTGTTTGGAATTGATTCCACTGCCGGAAGACCAATTTCGATGCCCTTTCTAACCCTCGAGCCGCTTGAACTTGAGACTGGCTAGCTTCACCTGTCAACGGTTTTCTATCAAAAGGAATCATCTAAATGATTATAAGAAGTCATTCTCATTGCACACAGGCTAACTGGTTTGTTTTAATGCAATATTCACATAATTCCTGGTAAAAACAACGCATGCTTAAATTATATAAGTAGTTCTGCAAAACATAATGCTAAGCAACCACTTTTCTTAAACTGAAGGTTGGCTTTGTAACACTCGTTCTTCAAAACATATAAAATACAATAAAGTTTACTGAAGGCAGTTTAGAATTGTGATCAAAAACATGTTTGAGACCTTCATTTTACATGAGTGTATTTTCTTATATAAAGATTTATCAATAACTACACTAACGAAAGCAATGTTTTAAAGGTTATTTTAAACCCGTAACGTTCGCGCGAAGCACAGAGTCATCCCAGGCTCACGAAATCGTTAGTTCTAGGAAAATAATTTGTTCCCAATGATCTTGGCAGTATCCTTGACAGTCTTCATGGAAACAAAATTGTATTCGTCACATATCTCCCTCTTTTTGGGGAGTGGTAAACTTTTTTTTTTTACCATCTTAAGGAACTTGGTTTTTCTGAGTTCCCCGCGCGACCCTTTTTTTTCCAAACTATCTTCTATGAACATGCTACATTTCCCCCTGTGAATAATTTAATGGTTTTGAATGCTGCGTTGAACCACTTAGTATGGTTTATAAATGTAAATGAGCAGAATATAAAAAAGAAATGGTCCTCTGTGATCTCTATTGAAGGAAGTTGACACTGATCATGCAAGGAAAGAATCCGCTGAAATAATGTATATTAATCACGGTAGTGAAAGTAAATTTGAGGAAAGCAATGAACATGAAACGTTTGAGTTGAAAGCAAAATTTTCAAATGCTACCTAAAGAACTCCTTTAAGAAAAATATAAAGCCCCAAGAGTAACTCAAGACATACTTCGTTCCGTCAAAAAGACACAAGGAAGAAAAATGTTCACATACTTTTTGTATGACAGTTTTGTCAGCAAATAACATTCATGTAATGTTAGCGGAAAGTGTCTGGGATTTGTGTCTTTTTGTAGAGTCATGCACATTTGAAACTTCATGATTTAGTTTGATATTTTTTTCTCAAATTATCAAAGAAAAATTAAAAAGTCCATAAAAGTAGCTAAGTATATTTTCTCTTAATTAAATTATTCACTGAAATAACGATTTTTGTCGTGTGCAATAAAAATAATTATAAAAAACAGGATTGGGGTGACTCCATCACCCTCGAACGTCCATTAACGTTGGTATAGAGTGCGTGCCTTCTCCCAGGTTAAAGTCATATTTAGAAATTTTTATTAATCAAGAATTTCTTAACTTTTTGTAGTCTTAATATTTAGGTGTTACACGTGGATAGATTTTTCTTTATCCTTTTTTATTTGTTCCTAGGCAAAATAATCACTTGCACGTATTAGTTACTTATATAATCTACTTTATATATTTTCTCCTTTCTAATTTACATATATTCTCTTTTTTATTTCAAACGTTGTATTTAATAAGAAAAAATGTTATAATTATCATTATGTATTTTTATATAAAGATATATCTAATATTATATAATATATTATCAATGATGTTGTGTGTTTCATTTAGACATAACTAATAACATAATTAATGTTATGTGTTTTATATAGATCAAACCAATGTTAATTAAACAATATTTATTTTGCGCTTCATTGAGAAAGAAATAATCTCATATAAAAATCTAACAAAGTACATTTTAAGAGACACATTGAACACATTTTAACTCATAGCAACAATATATTAAAAAATAAAATTGCAACGTTTTCCAATTTGCATAGCATTTCCCATTTATATTACTAATGTTTTTTAGAATACGTAAGAAAAAATGTATTCAAAAGTTTTAAGAAAATCTTGCCTTTCATATAGACTCTATGAAGGAACCTTCATATAAAAAATTATCATATTTTTCTCTCATTAAAGTTTTCAAGATTAAAATTGATTCTTTTTCAATAACTTTGTTACACAGAATACTTGAATACTTCCTAAAATTAATTTATTCACGTAATAATATGAGAATATTTAATTTCCAGATTTATTCGTAAAAGGAAAATCGTGTTCTCTCCCTTTTAGTGAAAGAAAGAAGCCTAGCGTATTTTATTTCCCCTTTGAATGTGTCATTTTTCATATCTCGGATGCTGTCAAAAATTTAATCTCAGTAGAATGATTTTATTCTCGGAATGATGTCAGAGCCTATATTTTGGATACTTACATTTATATTCACACGCGCGTGCACACACACACAGAGCAGAATAATCATCCTGTACAGATACACATAGTGTGTGCGTACAGAATGAATATTTTACTTAGTACGATTAATTGATTACTCGAAAGTACTTTCGAAAGTTAAATTCTAGAGTATAGCCTATTCTATAGTATTATACAGCTTGGTCGAATTTGAAAATTTATTTTTATCAAGGTACCTTCTATAATTTGCTTTAATTCTAGAAATTTTGACGTTGCTTCTTTATCAGCAGTTGTATTTTCACCCACCATGAGAATATCATGAATCCTGGAGATATTTTTTTTAAGTGAAAGAACAACAAGCGACTTGCTTGTAAATTTTCATTAGTTTTGTTTTCGGGGCATTTTTCTTTTAGTGTTCGAAAAACACTTAATACTTCTACTTGCATTTCTAGTTGACAAAAAATGAATCCGTTTTTTTACAGTCCTCAATCTAAAGGGAAAGAAGCATTTCCAGATTAAACATAAAAAAGATCTTTGCCATACGAATTTATTGTAAGAAAAATTATGTATTCCATATTCTTGTATTTCATTCCATATATATATTCCTCCAATTTTTCTTTATCTTTCACAATATTTCGAACCAAGCATTCACTATTTTTTTTATCCCTTGATATCGTAGCAAATGATACGCCATTCTCATGCATTTAAAAAAAAAGCTTTTCTCCCAAATTAAATAATTTACGTTTGTTTTATTTATCGGAAGTAGTGTCATATTTTCATTTCTCATTCATTATAGGTGAATTATGAAACGCTATAATACGTATAGTAATTTTGATTGAAAATGAATTATGTGAATCGAATAGGATGACAAGTATAACCAATCCATACACGATGAGACTATCATAAACATTGAAGTCAAATTATGTAAGTGGAATGTATCTGTCACGGGCCTTCTCTTGTGTTGAATAATCATGGTTCTTGATCTCTACAATTTAGAACTATTCATTTTGGCTATATAGTATTATAATTAGAACATGCAAATGCAAAATTTTTCTAAGCCTCATTATAGTGAATCTCTCTCAGTCGATGTAATAGAAATTTATTACTTTATTCCCAACAGTACTATAGAATGGTCTGTGCCATTAATTGAAGCCACTACAAACGAGGTATTCTTGTATGTATTGCTACACATGAATTTACAATATATAGAATAAACAATACAAAAAATGGTGGCTGTGGGTTTAATGTTCTATAAATCAGAGGAGGCTTAAATTCTGAAATAGAGAACCAGGAATAAGAAATCTATTTATGAAAAAGGGTCAATGAACTGGAATGTAAAACTAGTTTGTTTTCTAAAGCTGTCTTCGACTTACATCAGTGAAGTGGAGTAAAGTTCTCGTTAAAAGATCCTAACGTTTTCCTTCAGCAGAAAATTTACAAATAACAGTTTAAGATATCGTTTCTCAAACTGTTGGGTGCGCCCCCTGGGGGCGTGGTAACTCTAAGAAGAGAGCACGAGCATATTGAAAAGTCGAAAACAAAAGATCCCTTTAAATGATAATTAATTTACAAAACAAAAGTAACAAACAAAGTAGTAAACCAAAAAAACCCATTCTGACAAAATAAAAAAAATAAAATACACATTTACACTGATATAATACACTTATAAATGTATCAGTACTCTAGAGTTTTGTATACTAAGTTACGAACAAGATAATGTAATTACCAGTGACCCCATGGGCTTGTCGTATATTAAATTATATACAAAAATGATCAATTATAACAATTATCTTAATAGTTTATACTGGCTGTAATTAATCTCTTAACTGCTGATTAAAAAAGTTACTCAATTCGCTGACAATGACACCGTTTTCCACGTATACACGTTATGTGGCGCATGGGATGTATTGGAAGGGGGTGCGGAAGAAAAGGAATAAATAAACAAATCGTTTGAAATAAGTAAATTCTTCGCAAACTCTGTCAAAGTCCTTTTATTGTATTCCAAAGATTTCAGAATAATTTTATGGAGCACAGAAACGATCGTACTTAGGAGCTACGTATATATACGCCATTGACACTTAAGAGGTGAAAATCGTATTGTAGCTTTAGCGTCGAAGTATAGTATTACTGAATTGGGAGATTTGAATTGAATATTGGGTCACAAATATTGAAAGTTTGAGAAGCACTGGTTTAAGGAAAAAGTAAGAATTTATACTATGTTTAAAAAACACTTAGGCTTTAAATAGCACTGTAAAAAAACAGTAAGCAACTAAAAAATAAAATTAATTCGAATAAATATTATATAAATAGAAATAGTGTAAAATAGATGCAAATAAAAAAGCAAACATACATTCAAGAACTTCCCTAAAATTTCGTAAGCATAGTATTAAAATATGGAATAGTGCTGTGTTGAAATAAATGAAACTATGTATAGCTATGACGTCATTTGTGTATCCTGGTTGAAACCAATGGGAATTAAAAAGGATAGTATTTGTAGAATTTTGAAATGTGTGTGTGTGTGAAGAATTTAAAGTTTATGATAATCTATTTGAACTATTTTTATTTTTTTCAATATAAGTATAAGGAAAGTTTTAAGAATAATCAGCTCTTGACAATATTTATAAAAATCTTTGTAATTATGCTTTTCTGTATGATCAGAAACTACATTAGTTTTTCTTTGAAGGTTATTTAGAATAATATTTCTAAAATTTTTAAGATGTGGAAGTTGCTGGTGCACCAAATGCCAGCAACCAACAGGTATTTAGAGTGAATCCTTTTTTATTTAATGCAGTGCTTCTCGTTTCTGTAAATAAATCCATATCGCTGTTGTCTTGCGTTCGAATTAGAGTTCTTTTTTTTTGTTTCGCCGGAAAAATGATAAATGTAAGAATAGATTAACGAATTTTTTGGGAAATTTCACATGGAACTAGGAAAAACCGCTATTGAAGTTAATAATTTTACTGAAACAAGTGTATGGTATTGAAGGTTTATCACGCGCACGTGTTTTTGAGTGGTTTAAGCTTTTTTAAAAAGGCTGAGAAGATGTAAAAGATTATTCACTCATGGACCATCTTTTCCCGTCAAAAGTAAATGACAATATTGAAACAATCGGTAATCTGGTTCAATATGCCATCAGTTAAGATATCCGACCTTTTAAATCATGGTTTTTTTCAAAAATTGACAAATTTTTTTATGATTTTTTATAGACCATCTTATTAGCTTAATAAAAATACCAAACTTTTTAATGTCCATTCACTAGAGCCAAAACTACAAGTGTTTTAATAAAAGAAGATGCCATAACTTTACTCAAGATGTCAAACTTTAAAATGCGTTTTACTCGAAATGGCTTTTTTTAAAAAAACTCAAACGGGGACAGCGATTGCCCAAAATGTTTTGAAAATAATTAGCTGAAATTTTTTTGTGAATGTTTCGTATAACAGTACAAGTGTTTTGACTTTCGCATTTATCAATCACTGTTTTATTTCAAAATTTACAGTCCTTTATGTGAATATAATCACTATTTTTTAAAGCAATTTCATATAGTCACTGAGATAGAGTGCTCTAATTTTTGTAAAAATTAAAATATCTATTATCCTGAAGGTAATTTCAAACATGAATAAAGAAGTAACACATTAAAACTGAAAAAGTAAAAGTTTGTTCAAAACATTTTTGTACAGAGTGGACCCCGTTTATGTAATTTGTACATTTTCACCAGTTTTTTCCCATTTTAATAATAATACAATTTTTTTCTAATCTCAATTTTACGATTTTTTTCCTTAAAATATAATAAATAAACCTAAAAATCACAAAAAAAATCCCCATATCTCCATTCTTTCAAAAAAAAAGTTGTCGCAAGTAGTCGGATATCTTAAGTACTTCAGTGACTGCTGAGGCATTAAGAATTAATAAAGATTATGTACGGCATATTTTTTATAATAATTTTGCCAGGCAAAAAGTAGCCGAATAAAAGGCTTCATTTGAACAACAAGAGCCTGGCAAAAATGTTTGCACTGGCACTTTTAATGCCACATTGAAAATGACCCAAAATTATTGTAAGGGACACTAGCGGGAGGCGAATCGTAGTTTCTTACTTATGATCCTTCCAATCCATGCAGCACCATCCACCGACAACCCTCGAATGAACAAATCAACATTAAAAGCAATGATGATTGTTTTTTCGATATTCATAGGATTGTGTCAATTCAATGGGTTTCTGAAGTTCAAAACTGTTAACCATCATCAATACCTTCAAGTTCTTGCTGAACTACGTGAAAGAATTAGGAAGAAACGATCCAAATGTTTGAGGGAGAAGCTTTGGTTTCCTACCAAGACATACAGGCGGCACATTCCGGATTGTTTGCCAAGATGTTTCTAGCCCAGTGCAGTATCCCAGTGTTAGAACATCCGTTTGATTCGCTGGATCTTGGACCATGCGACTTCTATCTATTTCCTAAGGTGAAATCGTCAATAAAAGGAACATGATTTGAATCCGTAAAAGCAGGGAAACAGAAAGCGGTATGCGCCTAAAGGAGCTCACACAAAAAGTTTTCCAGTAGTATTTCCAACAATGGAAGCGTTGTAGGGATAGAGGAGAGGTGTATGTTGAAGGTGATAATAATGAAATTTGTGTATGAAATTAAAAAAAAATATATAGCATCAGTCTCGTTATTTAATAGCCACATCTTGCATACATATATAAAAAAGGAACCGTTACTTATTTATTTATTTTTTTGATGAATATTTTTGATGATTTTTCGTTCTGTAATTATTTCATAAAACATTTGGACTTGAAATATACAATATGAAACACTTATTTTTCTTTATCTGCATATTTATTCTAAACTCAGTATTATATTAAGTTTTATAAAATATATATCTACATTTTCAAGTAATATATACCATGAAGTTAATTTTAAAAGCTCCCATTGTCGTTCCCCGAGTTCCTATTTTTCAAAAAAATATTTAATATAAGTATTTCACCAATAGTTTAGCAGTTAATTTAAGTATTGATTGGGCAGCAAATCTTAGTAAAATGTAGGTGTATGTAATGAAATTCGTTAATAATAATTTACTAAGATGAAACAATACTTTTTGCAATATATGAAACGCAATTCAAATTATTTGCAATGATATTTCTTACAAGTTTCGTTACAAACTAATTTAAGAGATTGATGTTATATATTTATTCTCGTGATTAATATTATGAATTTATGATATCATAAACTTGGTAATCATTAATTATTCCATAAATTGTAGATCAGCTAACAAACAGACTCTAATGTACCGAACGATCGTGCATTTTTGCGTCTGATTTCAATTCTAACAAACTTATAACAAATCACTGTTATTATCAATATAAATTATTCAGAAACATAATGTAATATACGGAGATTAAATTGTCATTATAAAAGAACTAAACACCTTATAAATTTTGCCACTAAAAAGACTATCGTAATAAGTTAAATTATACGTAACAACTGTTTGACCAATAGAATGTGAATTATTAATTTAGTCTTAAACTATTGCAACACATAATACATTGCGAATTTATTATATAATTTTAAGAATATGTATAATAGAAAATTGTATAAACAATATTTTAAAAAAGGAGAGTCTCGTTTACTTTCTTTAAAAATTGTTATTTTTTTTATAAGAAATAAAACTGTGTGTGTAGCCAAAATTGATCAATAAACTAAACATTGTGCTCCAGTGTCACATCAGAAGAACCATTATCCTAATAAAATTATATGCAATATAATTACCATTTAGTAACACGTATCAGTATCGCAATTTGATTGCACTAAATAACTCTTGTGATCATGTAATACTATGTAGAATGCTTATATGAGAAGGCAGCATAACACAGCTGTTCTCTACATTTTTCGATAGGTGTTAAAAATTTCACTGGCAGTCTATCTACTATCTCAATTTGCTACTCAAATGCGAAGTTAATTCAACTAAAGAAAACACATCATAGTACTTCTGTTAATAGGAAGATAGTAATAAAAGAGTGCTTAATCCAAAGCAATATTTATTAAAACAGTCAGCAGTAATCTAAAAAAATGACAGTATAATTTCAAAATAAATATTATTCCTTAAAAGACGCATATTATAGGGATAAACAAATATCGCGATTTTTCCGAAATGATAAAAACATAGTTAAAAACATCTACTGTCTCAACTGTGTTACAAATTTTATGAAACTAATATCAATCTAAATTTAAAGTTAGAATACTAAATTCTTGAAAACATTAAATTGAGACAAGTCTTGTGTTTTATACGTGTATAAGGGAAGAAGTATTTTGACAAAAGTCTATAAAAACTAATATGAAAGAGTGTTTCATTACATTTGAAGTATGCACTTTTGTAATGTAGAGTACTTAATTAAGAAAGAATAGTATACAATGAATCATGACTGAAATAAAACATGCAGAAGAAAATTGCAAACAATTGAAACAACGAGTAACAATGAACATATGTCTAGACTGATAATTCAGTATCCGATTAACCAATATTTGTGATAAAGAAACGTTGTTGACCAAAATGTCTCGTTGCATAGATTTGAGTATTTGACATTTCATTTATCGGGAAAAAAAGGTATTATTATTTTTAAAAAATATATAACGTAAGCAACTGAGGTTTAAAAGTACGTAATTTTTGGTATTGCTCAAATTGCATGAAATAAAATGAATTTATTGCTAAATAAAGACATTAATTAAAATCGAAATATTTAAACATATAACATCATGGAATAAACATGAAGAGAAAAGATCCCTATCATTCGAATGCTGTTCCAGTCTTTACAATAAAGTTTCAGAAGAACAATATTTCTCTTGAACAAATTACACAAAAAGTATGAAATTGAATACATCTAGATTTTTATATTTAGTGATTTGTCTGTAAGATATAGAGAATAAATATTGCATTTGATTTGATAGTCATACATTTCGTAAATTTTATTAGTAAATTTAATTTTGTCACATGTGAACCCGTTGATTCCATAAGAATAGTTTTACTTCAAGGGGCTGCATTTTAGAAACTCAGACTTTACAAACGCGAGAACAAAGCCGGATGCTAATATTGCCGTGATTTAATTTTGCCGAGAGTACCAGAGCCGAATTGATACTAGTCAAAATCTTCATTAGCATAAAAAAGGAAATAAGAAATTCTGTAAAAAGATTTTATTCACTTCATATGTACGTCTAATAGAATAATTAAAATGTATTAAATATATATATGTAAGAATCTAAAGTAAATTTATACTAAAGTTTTTATTTAAAATTTTGTGATATAAATATCAACTAATATTTTACATGTGATTTCTGAAATTTGTTTTTAGATTTTATAAAAAAAATATTTTGTTACAGATTAGCACTTTATTCTCAAATTTATTTTATTACTGAAAAGTAGTTAGTTTTTGTAAGTTTTGTTAAGTAATAATGTGTTATTTCTCTTAGACTTAGGATTTTTTAAGATACATTTGTATAACTCTTAATAATTAATTGCATAATGACTAATAAAGGATTTCTAAAGCTTGGAAATAGTTTCAGAAAACATTTTTATGAAAATTATGAATATGAGTGTAAAATTGCAGGAAATAAATTTGGGTATACTATTGCCTTAATGAAGTCATAAAAAGTAGTAAGTACCAAAAAAGGTGAAGAAGGATGAAAAGAAGAACAAAAGAATAAGTAACAAATATTTCCTCTTAAAATTTTTTAGCGTCAAATTTTTATATAAGTTTCAAATTTAATTCAGAGCATATTGATCAAACTATTGGACTATTTTACGTCTGGAATTTAGCACTTTTACATTATAATTAATATTTTTATTCATTTACATTATAATTTGGATTTTACCCAGTTTTTAATAAGGATTTCCATCTCTTTTTTTACTGACATTATCAAAAAATTTATTTAACCAAACGAATTTATTTTTACCGGGAAATAATTTATTTTAATTATCAATAACAGGAATTATTACATTGTATTACTTTTATGAATCTAATTCTACTAAAATAGTTTTTCATTCGAAACTCCTTGCATTTATATCGAAGTATTTATTAAACTTAGTGAAGTCAAGTATAATATTTCTTTATTACAAAAAAGATAAAATTTTAAAATAATAATAATAAATTTATCATATTTTAAAATTTCACAATATATTTTTATAGATAAACAATTTTTGAGACATCAATCAAATACATTTGATATTTGTAAGCAGAAAAATAAAAAGTAGCGGCTAGGCTAATTAATATTCAGCGCAAGCAAGATTTAATAAACTAAAAATAATTTAAAATGTTTGATAATTTTTTAATTTAAAAAGATAAGAAAAAGGTTTAACGAATTATTTTTAAATACGTACCCAATCAATCAAATATTCATTAATCACTCTTTTTGTTTCTTATCTCCATCAATCTAATGCAAATTTTTTGCGTCAGTATGTATATTTAATGCACAATGATTTCAAATGTGTATTGTTAATGTTAAAGTTTCATTAATATTAAAATATTATTCACCTGAAAAATGTTTCATTATTCAAACTTTGAATTCAAGTAAGAAAATATTAGGTAAAATGTTGAGTGAAATCACTACATTTTTGGTACATTTGAACACTTACAAAATGCAATTCCATTTAATTTCGGAAAGCGTATTTGTTTTGAAACATCTCAAAATGAAGAATATATGCATATGTAGAGATCAAAAGATACGATATTTGGAAAAAAATACCCATAGAGAGAGAGAGAAAGGATTTGTATCACACTTGAAGAATGGAATGAGCAAATATTCTGGGTATGCTGTTTTTTATTAGCATGCACGAACCTTTTTCGATTTACTTTTCATTTACCAACGGAAGAATACAGCTTTTGGTAAGAAACTGAAGTAATAAAAAAAACTTTTGATATTGAATAATGCAGAAAAAAACTTATCAAAAATTCGTTTTGAAATGAAAAAGGTTGAAGTTTCATCAAAGAAAGAAAATTTTCTGCGTGAAACATATACAGAAATAGAAATCGGGTCTCAATGAATCGAAAAAAAATTAATTCTCTTTTTACTTCTTTGTTCAAATATATATCTTCAGCTTTTTCCGCATATCTAAGCATTATAGAGAATGAAAAATATTACAATTTTACGACGAATTCAAAAGTCAGTATTCAGTCAGTTTATTTTCAATACTAGATATTACGTTTGGATAAACATACAAAAGCATTTTAAGTATGTGTAAAAACATTACAGATACATACTGAAACAAGTAATTACTGGCAAATTTTATAAGATATTTTCTAATTACTCAAATATTTTTTTCTTATTTAAACTCAACTGGTTTTGTAAAAAAACTGGTGAATTTTGTTTGAAAAAATATTTTGGTGCATAATACGCTTCACATCTTTGCAATGCATCAATGCTTTCAGGCGTATTTTTACTTGTCCTTATTTGAATTTTTCTAGCCAGTCATTGATACCTAGAAATTGGATGCATCCCAATGCTTCACAAATTGAAGAGCTTTCTTTATTACAAAAGGTTTAGAGATGGGAACATTTTTATCGTGCATTGTATGTATCCACTTCAAAAACCACCTTATCGACATCTTCATAGACACATGTTCTTAAGCGTTTTGAAAAAGAACTCAAGCAATTATAATTTTGTAACTTATCCCGACTTTTTTATTATAGTTGATAAGCTGTTTGGAGGAATACCAAATTTTAAGGTAATATCCTTTTCCTTGGTGCCTTTATCCACTTCCTGAAGAATTAAATATTTTTATTTGATGCTCAAGCACTTATATTTTGACATTTTCGAGCTACAAGAAACGAAGTAACCAGAACGACTGTTCAACACTACAAATGAACGGAGATTATTTCAAGAACACTAGATCAAGGGTGAAAGGGGATGACAAAGATGTTCCTAGCGAACTGGACAATGGGGTTAAAGGTTGAATTTCTTGGATGATTCTCTCGCCGAGAAAATTCTATTGCTCTCAGCGAGTAAGACACCCAATAAATGGAATTCAAGATTTATGACCACCATAAAATATGTTAAAAGAGAGAACAACTTGAAATGTCCAGAAATACTTTAAAAGGGGGATGAATCACTAGAAGAAAAATTTGTGATATAAAAAATGCACTTTGTTATTGAGAGGTTATTTTACGAAGAAAATCGTGAAATGTTCTTGGTTTAAGGGGAAAAAGTTCGCTATATAGGAAAATTCACAATATAGTGGTTCGTCAAATGGAGGTTCGGTTGTATATATATATATATATATATATATATACATGTATATATAATCCTCAATCATTTATTCAGTTGCCTTAAATTTAATTTAAATAAAGCTTAACAAAAAGCAGAAGTACAACAAGGCGTTATAGATCGAAATAACATATCAACACAGTAGCATAATAACAAACTCCTAGCCTTATAATCAAAAATTGTTACGTTAAATAAAGTTTTAAGGCCAGTCAACCTTTCCCCATATTTTCCTATGCAACTGAGCAGAAAGGAAGGGAACATACTGTACGGATATGTTTTTAAAAATACTGTAAGATTATAAATACACCACATAAAAATAAATTATTTCTACTTAAAATACTATAAAACAGTTTCCAATATCAAACACATATAAAAATATTAACACAAAACCACAAACAGCAAAACAAAAATCTAAATATATACAGTAAATATTTTATATAAGATCATTTTAATACCTCAATACACGTGAAAAATTAAACAATTGTACCAATGTGATAGTTTTTGTGGAGATAAAGTTGTGGTTAAAAGGATATATTTCCCGTTAGGCAAGCAAACTAAAAAAATAATTATCACATGAAGTCTTGGAGGGTTCAAGACCATCTTAAATTAAATGATATCCCTCGAAAGGAAATTTAAATAAATTAATATAAAAATTTTCTGTATATTTATGTATTGATGCTTAATTCAAAATGCATCAAAATACAATTTCCAATAATTATAGGCATGCAGATGTTTTTGTAAGAATACTTAGACAGAGAGAAAGAGAAATAGGGTATTATAAATTTTTCTAATACACATGAACTTAGAAGGTGAAAATATTCATTAATCATAATTAATGCATTCATCAATCAAATAAAATTGTCCGAATCAATAACTTTTCCTTTTAAAGATTATTGTTAAACAAGAACGAAATATTTCCTTATTCAATTTTGTCAGTCAAAAAATGTTTTGTTGTTTTTTCTCATAAATAAACGGGGAATGGTAATGAAACTTTGTTTATTAAAAAGCATAAATTATGTGAAATTCAATTAAATTCTTTTATCGTTTTTATTGGAAACACGTTTTTTTTTCCAATCTCAATGGTGTATAATTAAGAGAACACTATTCTATTTGAATAGAGATTACTTTAAGGGTTTAACGTGCCATACATGTGATTGATTATTCTCTTTGAAATTTCAGATTTTTTTTTGATAAAGGCAATTTTATCATCATTCCTTATTCTAAAATCCACAAATGATAAAATTAAAAGTTTCTTAATTTTTTGCTAAGTGTGATGTAGTAAAACTTTTGTTTATAACACATCTTTCATGAAAGCCTTAATTTGAACTGTAATTTCTAAAAACGCTTTAAAGCAGGACAATTAAACTTTTTTGAGAATATTTAACATCACCTTTTTCATTTATTCGTACTTTAAGCTGACATAGGTGTGATCGGCATTATAATCATTGCACATTGAAAAAAATTCCATTTTTTTAGTTTAAACTATATTTTTGTTTTTACTTTGTTGCATTTCTTTTAAGTTATTACATTTTTAAAAATCTCTAAAATTTTCCAGTCATTTTAAGGAAGATTTTATATTAAAAAATGATTTAATATCTCTCTGAAATGAAAAAATATTTAATAACGAGATATATACAAAACTTTTTCTACTTCGTGTAAAAAAGCTTACACACTTATATTCTATAATTAGTTTACTGCCTTAAGTTCCTTTTGTAAACGCTTCATACATAGATAATTATTATCTCCTAAAATATTATTGAAGTATAGTTAAAGAAAGTATATATAAATAAAAGGAGAAATACATTTTTAAACTATAAGTCAATAAAACATTAAGATAACTTAAGTGTTTTTCATTCTTTTAATTTGCAAAGTGATCTCTTACTCCTTTCATGCAATATAAAACTCCAATAAGTATGTTTACTGATATACCACAAACATTTTTCCAGTTTTTCATATTCTTTTCAACTTAATAATGTAAAGCAACTTGACAGATAAGAATTTGGAAAGAACACATATATGTTGATCTTGGAAAAAGTTACCGACAACATATGACATGGAATAATACACTTCAAGACAATTTTTAGAGAAATTATAGAAGTGTTTCATATATATATATATATATATAGAGAGAGAGAGACATGAATCATTCAGTTGGTACAAAATTAGTACAATAACATATTGATAAATGTAATTTAGCAATTTAGAAAAATAAAGAATTTAGAATTTTAGCAATTTAGAAAAATTGTGTGAGCTTATGACCACCCGATAGAAGTGAAAACTTCTAATTTTCTAATTCGAACACACATATACTATGTATGTATCCAAATAATTGTATTTATGTTAAATAACAAATTAGTTCCGTGAATAAGAAATATGATATTAATATTGTGGCATTAATTATTTATTCTTATGTCTGTACTCATAAAACATTAGTTGCAAAATATACATATCTCATGTAAGTGAATTATATTCTAAGAATCAAACAAATTATTTGTACAGTTTCAAGCAGTTTATTTATTGAATGAATAATTTTAGTATCACAATACTTTGAATTTATACAGTTTATCTGTTGTTGCAAGCGTAACGTATGCAACTCATCTTCACTTTTACTTTGCATAACTGTGATCGCAAGGAAATTCAGACAAATTCCTTATATTTTATAAATTTTGAGGATTTCAAAAGAATTTCTTTTAGTTCAATGACTTTAAAAGATTAATCTACAGTTTCACTGATTTCTTCTAATACGGCTAGCAAGTTCAACTTTTGTAGCATTAAACATTTGTTAAACATAGACAATGTTCCATGGAAAAATTAGATTTTCTCACCTTTACTAAATAATCCGCTAATTTCTCTGGCTCTTGATGGAGAGCGTGTTGTCTACGTACGTTCAGAAATGCGACAAACTCTTTTTTTTATCTTTATCAATTTATTTTATGATATTAAACGCAGCTTTGATAATAAACTCTTGAAATACCCATATAATAATAGTCATAGCCCTTCTACGGATTCCTTACATAAAAATAATATATTTTTTAATCGTTTTCTCACGCACTTCTCTTCCCTCGTTCACTCACTGAAGTTGAGTCGATGTGGGGAACACGACAGTTATACTTAAATAAAGAAAATAAAATTTCACACGTGTAAAATATGTATGAAATTTTTACTTAATTAAAGGGAAAAAGACAAAAAAAAGCCGTGCCTAAAGAGTTTTCAATTCAAAACTAAGTGACTAGAGCATGATTTGAGACTAGAACAAAAAAAAAAAAACTGAGTTGCGTTACGGACCCGAACCTGACGCTTCATTTAAATTTACTCTTCAAGAAAACGCTCGTAAAGAAGTTATCACTTCAAAAATGAATTATAAGGAAGTACATGCACATTGAATAATATACGAAGCGATAATTGAATATTTAAATAAATAAAACAAAGAAATATATATAAAAAGCAAATATCAATTTACTTGTCCTTAAATTTCTTTATTTTAGATTATCTTTCACCGTTAAAATTTCTTCACTGCGCTATTTTGAATAATTATTTAAACATATATTCCCGAATGTAATGCATATTTTTTTTAAATATGAAAATGCAGGTGTGTTGCAGTTTACAGAAGATCAATGAAATGAAAATGCAAGGTATTCCACAATTCATGTAATTCCAGATATGCTTGTAAAGCAAGATAATTGGCAGTCAACTTTAAGATATTTTGACTAGAATCTTTTGATGTGAACAAAATTAGAAACAAAATGTTGCACTGAAATAATTTTCATGATAATATCTGTGGGCAATTTTCAACCTCCTTTATCTAGAAGTCTCAAATATTTTGCACAAATTTTACATTTATATTAGGCACGCAATAACCCGCTGTGTGCATTAAAACTTGTTGCTCTTCTTTTGAAATATGAGCTGCTTTATTTTTAAATTCGCTAGGGATTATCTTTTCCGAAGTTTGAATTAACTGTTCATCTTCTGGGAAACAAAAAAACAAAACATTTGGTCGTCCGCGTTTATTAGACTCAAGACACAATGACAATGTCCAGGTTTATTAGACAATGACACAAGAATGAAGTTATACAGTGATATAAATAACGTAACTTTCGTTATGGTTATTGCTATTGATATATCCTGAGTAATAAATACATGTGGTAACATGAACTAACTAACTAACTATATATATATATATATATATATATATATATATATATATATATATATATATATATATATATGTGTGTGTGTGTGTGTGTGTGTAGCTGGGTTTGTTTTTCGGAGCACATAGCCCGTCAGAGTTGTAATCTCCTATCTAAGGAATGATTAATAGGATGAAAATGATTTATTTGCCCATGTTTAAATTGAGTTTAACATTTTAAAAAAAGAATCTTAAAAATTGATTGTTTATAATGTATTCAAAATTAAGTTTCTAAAAAAGTTGAGACATTTTAATAAAAGAACAGATTTTTTCAAAGCTAAGAAAATTTAAAATTGAAGATCAGCTAACTATATAAGCTCACAAGGTAGAAGACTGAGTATTACTCAAAACCCAGCAAAAACATCCCTTCTTTGGTCAAGGGATTTCTTTTTAGGAGTGTGTATGTCACGGGCAACCTTGTCCGAGCACGATTTTTGACTAAAGATGAAAAAAGCCGAATCAGCGTCACATACCCGAAAGTGAGGTTTCATTCAAGTTCACTCTGCAGCAAAACACGCCTAAAGAAGTTATCAGTTCAATAATCTCTCTCTCTCTCTCTCTTAACATAATTAATTCTTTTTCAACAATTAAAAACAGGTATTTAGAGAGACTAACTAATGCTGATGAATGAAACATTACAGAAATATTTTTAGAACCTTTGAAAGATTAATCTCATTTCTTCCATAGAATGCAACTTAAGCAGTTTCATCAATGTTTCATTTATATGGGGTAAGAAGTGATTCAACGCTTTTCCATGCCACTTTAAGCAGGATCCGGGTGTAAGAGGCTTCGGCGAAGAAGCAGACATGATTGTAAAAACAGATACATTCATTTATACACTGCTGGACAATTGCTAAGGACGGATCACAAATTGCTATGTAGCATAACATTAAGCGAGACATGAGGCCTAGTAGGATAAAATATAGTTGCCACACTGTTCAGACATTAGAATAAAGAATATTTATTGTTCTGGAAAGTACAAAAGCTGTGAAACATCTGAAAGAAAAAAAATGTTCATTTGATCTGCGTACGGAGAAATGGAACAATGCATCTAAAAGTCAGCAGACACCTTAAAGAAAGGTATCAGTACGAGATATGTCCACCGTGGAGTGTAATGCAACATTCCACACGTCGTACCATACTTTGCACAACATTATCCAGCAGCTGTTGAGGCAATTTATCCCATTCCTCTGTGAGTGCACGGATGAGGGTGTTCTTGTTTGTCGGAGGATAGTTTCGACCAGCAACTTACCTCCCCAAAGTATCCCACACATTTTCAATGGGGTTTAGATCTGGAGAACGCGCTGGCCATACGAGACGTTGAATACTCTCGCTGTCTAGATAATCCTGAACAGTGAGTGTTCGATGACATGTTGCGTTGTCGTTCATAAAAACAAATTTATCACCGACAGCACCACGGAAAAGACGAACATGAGGAAGTAGAACTTCATCAATGTATCGTTGGCCCGTCATAGTCCCATTCGCTACCACATTTAGGCGCGTGCGGCCATTGATCATGATGCCGGCCCACACCATGATACTGCATGTCGGATATCGGTCCTTTTCCTGGATATTTTCTGGACGATAAGCAGTACCACTCTCGCGCCAGATCAGTTGGCGTCTTCAATCTGATGACAGCCTGAACCTACTCTCATCTGAGAATAGTACGCATGCCCAGTCCTGTTCAGTCCAATTGTGATGCTCACGACACCATTGCAAACGGGAAGTACGGTGCTGTCTGGTCAATGGGACACACACAACAGGTCTGCGTGCGTATAGTCCTCCTCCCCTCAAATGTCTGGCAACAGTCTTTCGGGAGATCTGCTTTCCTGAGGCAGCAAGAAACTGATTTGCCACCTGCTGAGCTGTGGTGCGCCTGTTCCTTTTTGCTGATAGGACGATATATCTGTCTTCTGCAGGCGTCGTACTTCTAACACGACCTCCCCCGTGCCGTCTACTACACATTCCAGTAGTTTTAAATGACTTCCACAGCCGTGAAACAACGCTGTGAGCGATGTCGAACTCCCTGGCAACATCTGTTATTTTTCGCCCTTCTTCGATCTTTCCAATAATTCGGCCACGCATAATATCATCTATGTGATGTCGGGAAGACATGCCAAAAATTTTAAGTTCGTCTATTAAATCTTTCCTGTAAAACTTTCACTTGAAACAACAACTGTCCACACGCATCAAAACCTTTAAAACTCTTATGAACGCTATCACGTGATGAACAGACGTGGAAAAAAATTTGCATACTCATACTTCTTCTTACTAATATCCCGCACTTATTCTAATTTTCCACATTTTGCTTCCTTTCCTTTTGTGGTTGCTATGGATGATAGTGTTATCCGTCCTTAGCAATTGTCCAGCAGTGTATATATCACTTCACAACTTATATACAACTTTATTGCCTAAACTTGGTACTAGACTCGAACTCATGACACGCCGGCCACGAATCCGTGACCTTGACCACTAGGCTACCGCGGCCACGTAGAAGAACCCGAATAAAACCCATTACATCTTTAACTATTGTAATCGATTTATCAAAAATGATTATAATTCATTTTATCTTTTTAGCGATGAATTGTTATGTGTTACTCTTACTATTTTTTGACAGAGCAATTTAATTTTACACCAGTTTTTAAATAGTTACATTTAATTTTTCTGTAAAGTCCAGAATAACTCCGTATATTAGAGATATGAAGGTTAAAAGCATTAAAATCAATATATTCTCCTTTTGTTGGTTTATTAAAATCTTACTCAAAAACCATCCGCTTATATTAAACTTGTTTAAAATATTTTTTAATAAAATCTCAAACATTATTAACTAATTTTTTTCAACTATGAGTCGAAAGTTCACAAGCCTGGCAATAATCTTGAAACTAAAGAAAAATCACTTTAATTGAACACTTTTAGTTATATTTGAATAATCAAGCTTTAAAATTATTATATGAAACTTTTTTTGAATTTTGTTCCAGTCCATGGAGTTTAAGAATTGTACAAAAATAAATGCATCAAAAGTTAAAGAACGTGATTTTTTATGTGAATTTTACAAAACGATGTTCACAGCTGTCCCCACAAATGAATGCGTAATTTATAAGGAATAATGAGTTTAAGATCGCATCTGGAGGTTGAGAACAAACAGTAAGTCCGTTGAGGAAAATTTCATTTCTACTGAAAATATCAAAAAGAGGAATTTATCAAGCTTTGTCCTTTGCGACGAGCAGAACATCAGAAGCTTGACTACAACTAAAAATTATTCTTTGCGACAGATAGGAGGACAAATATCAAAAAAAGGCTATTCATGGAAGAGCTTTAAACCTTAAAAACTCTTAATCTTAAAATGGCTCGTTACCATGCTTGTAAACACCACAAAAAGCCTCGACTGTCGTGAGTTAAACAACAAATGTCAATGAGTTTGTATGCTATTGGCGCGAAAGTGGCTTCCAAAAAGAATCAAGGAAAATATTTAGTGGACAATATGTTGGTGGCACTGTTATGTTAGAGGGGAAGAGGGTTCTTTCTTGATAAGATGTACCAAATATTCCTTAACGGTTGCCAAAACTTTGAATGCTATCAAGATTTACTTTACTTCTGTTTGGTGATAATTTAGGCTGAGAACATCGGATTTTTTACGAAGATAATGCATTGATAGACCATTCTAAAGCCATTTAATAATTACTCAACTTGAAAAGGGTATCAGTTTTGAACCAGATAGCACCTAATTCTGATGTCATTACCATGCAAAACATGTGGTGACGCATGCGTGGTTCACCGAAATATTAAGCATCTTCGCTACAAGATTGGGAATTCGTTAACGAGAATGCTTCAATCAAAATCCAACCGGAAATAGTTCATGATCTTATCGGTGATACATTGAGTATACCAATTCTTTGAATGTTTTGAAATAATAAACAAATATTATTATTTTTCTTTTTTGTCATTCTTATAGACTATTACTCTTAAACTTTAGAGCATAATCGCATTAAATATAATTTTTAAAATTTCAGTTTGTAACGCATACAAACATTTATTATATAAAACTTTTAATGAATAATTAAAATTTAATTTTAAAATTTCTGTTGTGCTTAAAATTTTGACACGCTGATCTTTACATCCTTAAAAAATAAGTATAATATTTTTACATTCGAATCTTAAGTCATTTAGATAGTTTTCTATGCAAAATCATTGGTTTTTTATGTGTACTTAAATTTTTATTAAATAATTTAAAATATATCATTTTAGAAATTATTCATTAAGTAAATCAAAATATATTTCATTAAATAATAATTGTATATTAAATCTTTTGAAGTGTGTGATTTCGCTAAGCACAACTCAAACTAAAAGTATACAGTTTTTATTTAAGAGTTATTTATTTTTGTACAAAAATTAATTAATAGTAAACTCTAGACTTGGGTTTGTATCAGTTTTTTGCGCAAACAAATGCATACTCAATAATGCTCACAAAATAATAAATTTAGGAGGTAGCATTAATATTTTGCATATAACATAAATTAAGAAAAATAATTCTTCAACAATAAAAGAATATTATTGAATATTAATTCACAAAACTAAAATTAACAAATAAATTATAATTAACTAAAATAAATGTATAAAAATTTATTTGTGATAGCATTTAAACACATTATATGTAAAACTCTGCAACGTATGATACAATGTAGTTATTCATGTTTAAGTAAGATGTAAGAGATTTTTAATAGTTTTATAATTGAAGGTATACACCCTTAATACTTTAAATACAACAGCATACAGTTTTCTCAACAGTAGTTACACTCCATGATACATAAGTTACACTACAAAAGTCCAACAGCATATTTTTAAATAATATTTAATGGAATTTTAAAAAAAAAATTTAGTTAATTTCTTTAAAATATATTTAAAGGGTTTTTGGTGTTATTTATTTTTTTTTAACTTGCTGAATGTGAAGCCTAAAAATATGAATACATATGAATATTGATAGCATTGATTTTTAATCTCGGAAATTTATTTTAAAAGGGCATAGATATAATTTTATGTTTAGCAATGTTAAGTTTCTAATTTAAATATTCGGTTTTAGAGAAAATTGTAAAATGAAATTTGGTTATACATGAAAAATATAGTGCACTATATATTCTTAGAATGTTTGAAACTTTGAAAATATTCGAATGGTATCACTTTACTTTTAAAGGGAAAGAAGGCTTTAGATGAAGTATAAAGCTGCGTAGTAGGGGACGAAAACGCACATAAATTTGCATAAAAGGAACTGTACTCCCCGTACGGAATATTTTATAGTAAGCTCTACAAAGCGCATCAGTTTTTTTCACAAGAAGAATTGATAAAAGTTTATGCTGTGAAAAAGCTTAAATTTGCTAAAAGAATATCTTTAAAAACTATGGTTTGCATTCGCATTAATAATGCAACAAATCCAAGAAATTTCTTTCTTCACTGAAACCTTTTTTACAGCAAAAGAAAAATTTTAGAATCCTTTTCGCTTCTATTCCATCAGCTGTTATGAAAAAAGAATTCCTGCTAGAATAAATTCCTATTTCTCTATAGAAAAATGATCTTCATAGACAGCACTTACCAATGAAAGAAATTTAAATCATGTGTCAAAAATAAATGAAACACGATGAAGTATAATTAAATACGGGACCATTTTTATTAACTTTCATTTCATTCTCATGAGTATTTCTTACAGAGTATTTTCCTAGTTTTTTCTTAAACTAGAGCTCATTAAATGAGGTAAGAATAAATATTTATTGCATAAATCTGGATAGCTATTACCTGGATGTTTGTTGCCTCTGAACATTTACATTGGAATCCTTGTATGTAGAGAACATGGAGGGTTAGACACTGAGTACTTAAAAAATAAAAGATTTCTGATGTGTAGTTCAAGCCATAATTTATAACTGTCTCTATAGAGCTGAGATTCTAAGAGAATAAAAAATTAATTCTTGAGTTTCATTCAAATGAAATATATCCTGGTTTGGGGAAATTTGTTGGGAAAAGACATACTACAGCATTCGGGATGCGACTAGGGAATGAGAACTAGTCAAGAAGAAAGGATAAAGATGGATGCCTCCTATCCCGATTCCTCCTTTTTATTACTGGTTGGTAATGGTAGCACCATATTTTATCCAAAGCCATAATACGCTGTAAAAATTATCTCCCCTTCTTTTGGTAGTGGATCAAATGTTGCTCGTATATTCCCACGATATTGTTTTTCTGCTTGTTGCTAAGATGTTGACATACCCATTGATCACAAATTTTACAATAACGCAGTTCTCTGCGTATGTTTGTGTGTTGGACTTCATGTAGTTGAAAGTTCATGTACAAGAACGTGACAATTCCTATTCATGAATAAATTTACACTATAAATTATTTCATCATTGATTACAGATCCTTGTTAAGCCAAAAGAAGACTGCTGTACTTTTTGACGCTCTTTAAGCCAGCCATTCCCTTTTGAACAACGTGGTTCCTTTAAAGCACATCTAAAAAAGTGTAAGAGATCATACAATCTGCTGCAGAAAGCCCAATTTGCTTTTTCATAACGAAGTTAATGAGGCTACTATGAATTCGTACAAAGAACCATAAGTAAATGATACAGATTTAAAGTATTCTTGGATTGAACAAAGAACAATATAATTCGCAATTTTGTTACATGAAAACGACTATTCGTAACATCCTCTTGTAAATTACAGATTAGATTGATTCCTTTTTCGAAGCTAGTTAGTATTTCTACCACACTATCGGAATAATAACATATACTAAAAATAGAGGCAGTGAGGTTGGCCTATAAGTTTATTTAATTGTTACAGTAATCAAACACCATTTTATACATGAAACCATAATTTCTAAAAGTATGTTCGACGAAATCAGCAATAATTCATTGGATATAACCTGCGGTAGCTTCCAGTAATCTTAAGTTATATTGCGATTTCTATTTTTTGATATCCTTTGAAAAAAGTGTAACCCACAGTTTTGATTTCCTTCGTTCACTCAAGAGCAGAAAAAAAATGGCACTTTAAGAGCCCACGTGAACTGTACGACAGACGTACTTTTCAAAAATATGAGCAGATATCACCATTTAAGAGGTGATGTATGACTGGAATAAAGGAAGCAAAATGTACAAATAGTAAGATTGATTGACATTTGAGTCGGAGTGATGGTACTATTCGATGATGTTCCCAAGAATGAGTGAACTATATATATGATACTAATAAATGAAAGACACAGAAACCACGTATTATTTGCAAGAAAATACGGAATGTTCACAAATATACTTTTTAAGTTCTTTCAAAACAGACTTTTTAAAATTTTTCTTGAAGTGTACAACAAATTAATAATGAATGTTATTTATTTTACATGTATGCTACAAGTACAGAAATATCAACTAAACGCTAGTTTTAGACTATGATAAGTATAATTAACGAAATTTTATTTAATATGGCAAGCATCTGTTTCATTTTTACTTCTCTTGATAAAGACGACTAAAGAGACGAACGACTAAAGAGATAATGCTTCTATTTAGATAATAAGGTTCTGCAAAATTTTCCATGTACTCCAATTGTTAAAAATTAACTCTGTAATTTTATCTAGATACTAATTAAAGGCTCGTTCCGTAATGAAAGCAAAAAACTGTTGACGAAAGAGTCAAGTGTGAGATTAAAGAGAACCATACTTTTCATTTTTAAAGATTAGGAAAACTTACTCTTACAGTTAGAAAGGTAATCATCATCAGCAGCCAGTCTACAAAATGTCTCTTTCTCATTTTATTATACTAAAATATGTAAATATATTTGTAATAAATGGGTTTCGTTAATTCGAAAGTATAACATGTATTAAAAAAGTAATTCAAAATTCGAATCTTGAAGTAATTACGATTTTTTTTATTGCAAATAAAATAAAGACATTTAATTTTTTTCTAGTGTTAAGTATATATATCTTTCGAAATTAAAAAAATTACATGAAAAACCGTAAAATTCTCTCACATAAAAATAAAAGAAAACTTAAAAAGTGAAGCTTTATGTATTTAAAATAGAATTATATAAATACAAAAGAGGAAACTTAGAAGAGAGTCACAAAGCAAGTATATCCAGAAAACTATTTGATTTTTTAAGTTACCTAAGTGTTATAAAATTTTTTTTGATATTAAAATATTGAATTTGAATTAATGGAGATTACTATTTTTTTTCAAATACTTGCAAGTAAAAGCATCCGTTCAATTTAATATATTTTCAAAAAATGTAAAGAAAATCACCAACTAACACTTTTAAGAAGCATAAAATGACATTTCTTAAATTTGAATTGCTGAAAAGGTGTAATATATTCTAATAAGGTTTAGTGTTCTTTCCATGTTTAGTTTTATGTTTCTGTTACTGAGAAATTCTACCATTCTATTGTCAGTTTTAGTAAAAATTATATAAAAAAAATACCAATTTTATTGTAGAAGAAAAATGACAGCAGTTTTGCCTAATCGCTTTAAGCATATATTCGAGTTTAACTTCATTGTTTTTGTTGAAAACCTTAAGAATACGATTCGAAGAACTTTGCTGATATCACCCTAAAAAGTTATTGAAGAAATATAATTAACATGTGGTCCTTATGAAATTTCCAATTTTCACAGTGATTATAAAATTAAGATCTCAATTATCAAACTAACAAAATAATTACATAATTCCGAAAAATTTTAATTCTTTCCAATAAAAGCAGATTCAATATATTGAGAATGGTATAAAATAGGTAGAGGTGAGTAGGTACTTGTTAGAAGGGCTTAAATATTTTTTTTTATTTCACCCTGGACAAAAACGGATTATTTAAATATCTTTGAGCAAATCTTGTAACAATATAAAAAATTTTAAATTCATAATTATTATTAATTTTTGGCCAATATGATAAAACAGAATTATTCTTTGAAGTCTCGAAATGCCCAAAACATCATTAGCACTATTTAAATTTCTATCTTCTAATATGAAAGAAAAAAATTAAGGAAATCTATTGTAACATAAAATTTATTAACAGAAAGTTAACTAAAATAAGTAATTAGAAAGAAAATGACGAAATAATCTAAAAAATACAGTAAGAACGATTTGATTTATTTTTTTAAGGAATAAATAGAGTACTACAAGAGGGAAAAGTATATCTTCCCATCTATTAACATATAAATAGAAAAAAAAAAAAGTATTCGTTTGATTTCATTTAGAGAGAGAGAGAGTAATTGTTTTTTTCTCCGGAATATTTCACTCATTTTTTCTGTGAGTTATTTTTCTCATGTTTCAAGAATGTGTCAATTATTTTTAACTCAGATTAATTAACCTAATAGTGTATGGATTAAATTAATAAAGAAGTATGTATTCTTTAAATAAAAATTTTAAATGCTTTTAACCATGCAAGTACAATCATTTGATAATAATGTTGACACAAATTTTTTCAACAGTGGATATGACGACCAGCAGAATCTTGAAAACGGGGCAAGTATTTTTTTTTAATTTTAAGTAAAACGCATTTTCGTCCCCTTCCTTAATTATGTTCAACTTTCAATAAATTTTCTTAATCCAAAACATTAGAACACTAATTGTTTTACTTTCAACTTTAATTAATGGCAGCAATTTCTACTTATATGAATGTCTGGATGAAGAAGATAATTTCATGGATCAGCATAAATCAATGTTTTCTAGATCTTTTTAAAATCTATGTCTGCATTTGTCCATTAAGTATTAATATTTCATTTGAGAATGAAAATCTTATGAAAATCTGCCATCAATTTATGCTTTAAAACACCCTTCTATAATGTTTGCATATCTTGAAGAGTAAAATGATTCAAAAAGTGATTGGACGTAGTTTTCACTTAATGATTTACTTTTACTTAGGCCTTTTAATCTCTAATACCACTAATTACCTTCATTTACTTTCAATATATAATTATATATTGATGATAAATGAATTTTATATTAATCATATTTATTTAACTTATACATACATACACACATCTATCTATCTATCTATCTATCTATTTATCTATCTATATAGATATATATACTTAACAAATTTAATAAGTCAAGAAAGTTTTATTTATTAGTATTTCTGACAATTATATATATGTCAACTAATAAAGCTTTCGCACTGATTATTTCTGTTAATATCTGAATCGAATTAGTTATGCACTTTTAATGAAGATGTGATACTTTCTCACCGTAGGTAAATTATTCACTATCCACTATCTCTTCATCTGGTTGATCTTCATGAATTTCTAAAATTCAGCACTCTTTCGAGTCGAACAAATCATTGTTATATAATTAATACATAGCGTTATTGATATTTTTGTGCGTGTGTGTGCCTGAAATACCAACATAGATACACATATATTTATCTTAAATTTCCACTTTACTCACTCATATATATATAAATTAAATTTTTAATCTTATATGCGACTTTTATAAATCATTTGAATAAAAGTAGTGTTGAAAATTTGTTAAGTAATTCTAAGATTTAATTATGAAAACTTCTTACTTATTAAACAGGTATCAATCGAACAAAATAACTTCGAAAAACTAGATTTCATTTAGTTTTTCAAAATGCGAACTTAATAAATTTCCAATATCAGTGACAAAAAATGCCAAGTTTAACAATATAGGAATTTTTTTAAATTCTTTGTATGGTAGCTGAAAAGAAAGTCCACTAATCAGAAGAACATGTATAAAAGCAACTTATATAACTGTGTTAATAAAAAAAGATGTAATTTTAAAACGCTTCGATCCCAAAAATACTCCACCTATAAAAGACCCCATGGACAAACTCAAAAGATTGGTTACGTATTGTTGAAATCTTGAAAGGGAAAATCCCGAAAACCACTATCCCTTTGGGAAAGTAAGAAAAATATATAAAGAAGTAAAAATGTCAAACATCATATATAGAGAGATAGATATATAGATAGATAGATAGGTAATTAGATACCACTCGAGTTATTTAAGAGCAACTTTTTTCTTCCCTTTAACACTATTGAATTTCACTTTTTTCTGTGTTTCTTATATCTTGCCTTTCGATCGTTTTCTAACAACACAGTGAAAGCTGCATATCTTTTCTTCTAACAAAATTTTATGAAGTGAAGGTTGTAATAAGTGAGAAAATTAAATGTTGATATTGAATGTGTGTCATGAGGCAAAAAAATTTTTTATTGTGAGGATAAAGAATAATTTTTAGTTTTTAAGTTAAATTAGAACAGTAGCAGTATATATATATATATATATACTCGCAAGGCGTGTTTTTAAAGTAAGTACCGTTTTGACATAAAAAAACAACAAGTAAATTTTTTCCAAAAATAATTAATTTGATAAATTTAAAGAATTACAATATACATACAATACATTTCTCAACTCATTTTAAAGTTTGGATTTATAAATAGTTAACATATTAAACGTGTAAAATGGTATTAGTACACATTTCAATTTTATTAAAATACTTTACCACATTTTATGTAACAATATTTGATTTCTACTCCCATTCAGTCAACTTTTTTTTTACAAATATAAGAAGCACGCCATACGAATTGTTCATTTATTACAGATTTAAATAAAATTGAGTAATGTATAGAAAAAATTTGGATATATCTGAAAAATTCTCTATTTGCAATAATTTATCATTTGGACACAAAGCCCGAAAGAGATGCATGTTGTGATACCAATTACACAAATGTTTACTAAACTTACATTCTTCTGCACTTAACTTTAAGCATATTAAAGCACATGATAACTCAATCAGGCTCTAATAATATATGAATAATATTCAAAAGAACACTTGAACGATATTTGTATTTACTTCGTAAAAAAAATAAAGTTTAATGTTGAATTCTTCAATTTTTCCCAGTTGATATCTTAAAACTCTTCAAAAGATCAATTATGCGTTTCAGGTTCTCGTGCTTTCCAAAGCAGAAAATACAGAAACTGGATAAATGTTTTATGGCGTTACGAATATCCCTCAACTACCTACGGTATTTGCCTTTTATAATAAGAGACTATTAAAAGCTGTAAAACTTATTGATGCGGAAAGCATTCAAAATGCTGTTCAAGAATCTGCGAAAATAAAATTAAAAATATTGCAGTTCCCGCAGAGGTTAAAACAAGGTCACACGTCTCCCAATGGTGTAATTATTGTGACCAGCATATATACGCTGAAAAGGTAATGTGTTGAAATACTCTCAAAATTCTTTACTATGTGCGAGAACAATCATATTCATCACAAAGATTACAAGTGGAATTTTTGAAGTATCATTGTGGTTAAAAGTGTATCAGGAATATTTCAACGTGCATTATCACTGCATGATGCTCGTTACATTACATATTTAGGGAATGGAAATTCCAAAGCATTTGTTACAATCAAAAATAAAATATTTAAGTTTATGAAGGAGATGAACGTGTAAAGAAAAATTGTAGTGTATTGGACATATGATGAACCAGTATTAAGTCGATTAAAAATCAAATGAAAATGCTACTCATATTCGATCAAAAGTATCTCAGAGATAAAAATCGCTCGACTGAACATGAATTATAGATAAGTTATAGTCATATAATGGAGTAGCCATTCAAAGAAATTTAAGCAGTGCTCAAGACATATAACATTTTCTTACACAAACTATTAAAAAAGTTGGAGCAATAGGTAAGATTTACAAACATAATAATTAATTTTCCTGCGGCTGCTGTAGAATCCATATGTCAAATATGTAGAGACCATTCACATCCTTACTCGTTAAAAATGTTTTAATGGAAACACACAGGCCCTGATTGAAGTTTTATAATGTCGCCTGTTCCTAAATCATACATTTGTATGCGTAGACATTTTTTTTATATTTAAGATGCAGATAGCTACTTTAATTATGGAGAAATCCATCAAAATTGAAATCCCTTCAAAGATTAAAAATATATACTTACTTTATGCAGCAATTGCTATAAAAAGACTCGATAAGGAAAGAAACAATGAAAGCAATCTATGCGTATTCTGGACAACCTATGGAAAAGAAAATAAAGATGAAAAAAACTTTAAAAAAAACAACAGAAGTGATTTTTTTTTACTTCGTGTCACTTTTCTTTAAATTTATTAAACGCACACACTTTAAATTGTTACTACGCCTGGCTGTATATACCGAAGAGAAGTTTTTGAAATATTTCTAAAACACCCGGTGAGGGAATAGATATCATAACAAAAAAGGACATTCAATAAATTTATAGTGTTTATCAGTACAGCATTTTTTGAAAAATCTGAACTATATACCAGTAAAATTTCCCTTCAGTACACAGATAAATATACAGGCAAAATTTTCAGCCTCTATGTATGTTTCTGGGAAAAAGATACATAAAAATGCTAAATTTAATATTAGTAAATATATATAAGGGTACTTAATTCAAATTCTCTACAAACTATTTTCTTAGACTTACCTTTACAGGACTTATCTAAATTTCCATAAAATTCCTTAAATTACATTATTTACTACCCAATTCCCTATATTTTCTGTTTAAAAAGTCGTTTTTCCTTTTATGGTTGTAGATGGCATATACCAGGGCAAATTTCAAGTTTCATCATAGGTTAAAAAAACACATTGTAATTTATTACAACTGGAAATGATATAATGCTACACACACACACACACACACACACACACACACACGCGCGCACACACACACACACACACACACACATACATATATATATATATCCTATTTTTTACTAAATTTTATTTATATGTGGTGCTACTCATAGTTCGTTGTGTATTGACATGAAATATTAACATGGTGATGTGTTGACGTGTTAAGTTTATTTATCTTAACAGTATTTCATACAGATATTTTAACACTCTATTTTAGTAAGACGTTTATTAATTTTTCCAGTTATATTATATTAAACATTGCTCTATTTAATTTTCTAATAATGACATATTTATAGCATTTCTTCCTTTTTCTAATGCTCAGTAGTACAGGCAAATTACAAGTGAAGGTTGTCTCGCCAAAAAACATTGTTCAAATCTGGATTCTTGGTTCCTTAGGCCAAATGTTTGCTATTGTACTATACTGTAGCTAATATTTCTTATTGTTCTGTCTAGTTATACTTCGGATTATAAATATTTGAATACATTATTAAGGGGGTTACATGTAATATATATATATATATATATGTGTGTGTGTGTGTGTGTGTGTGTGTGTGTGTGTATAATCCAAAATATAAAAATTCACAGATAGTTATAGAACCTAAGATAACTATACTAAAAAAGGCAGAAATAGGCACATTAAAACAATAACAAACTCCTGGCCTTAGAAACCAGTATTGCAGGTTTAAACAAGTTTTAGGGCTAGCCAACTTTCACCTGTAGTTTGTCATACTACGTACCAAGAGGAAAGGAAAGAATAACATTTGGAGGAATTTAAATATTATAATAAAATCACTTAACTAATAAAATATAATTATAAAATTATAGCCTACTAGTATTCACGGTATAGATTTAAATTCGATGCAAAACGTAGATAGAAAGACTTACTTCGGGAGAGTAACAAATGGTTATGTTTCCCGCCAAATACAAGAGAGGGAAAACAGTTCTGCATAAAAATAAATTATGATAGAATAATATAAAGTTTATATATATGTGTACTTTTAAAAAATCATTAAATATATAATGCTATAATTATTAGTGGAAACTATAAATGAATCCTTGAAATATTTAAATAATATTATTGATTTATTAAACATGCGGCGCCATTTTTTTAATAATTGTATAATTAGTTTTAAAAAAGTATAATGTCAATAAGTTATTAACACAAATTGTATATCATTGGGAACTATTAGAAATATAATTGTAAAGAAAGTTAGCAGGATATCCATGTCATATACATTGTTTAATAAAGTTATTAATGTTTAAATAAATTTTAGGTTTATCACTAACTAAAACATTACTACGATAAATATGGTTAAAAATAATATTTCTATATATAGATGTTGTTAAATTTGAATTCCAGTAAGACATTTTAAGAATGTTAAAATTAAAGACATATTTTTTATCATAAATATTGCTATGTAATTTCAAATCCTTAATATACAATGTTACATCTAAGTAATTAGTTTTAATTGGATTATTATTAATTTTATATAAGTTTAAGTAAGCCGGATAAAAATTAATATTGGGATTTAAATTATCATTTTTACCAAAAATAAATAAATCATCAATATATATATAAATGTAATAGTCATTATTAATAATATAATTATATTCATAAAAGTGTTAATTATAAATTAGCCAAACTATTGCTTGCTGAGTCTCCTTGTTGCAGGCCTTTATTTTGTTTATATAATGAACCATTAAAATTAATGTAGTTTTCTTTTAAGACAAAATCTATGAGAGTTTTAAATTTGTTAAAATTAATATTAAGATTATGAATAATGGGGTTTTCTAAAATTACTTTAATAATATCATTGATTTCAATGGAATTGAAAAGATCTTCAAAATCATAACTCTATGAACTGAATAAATATTTTTATTTTTGAAAAAATCTATAATCTCTTTACTATTTATAATTATAGCTTTATTACATTGCTGATTAATAAAGTTTTGTATAATATTATGAAGTAATTTGCCTGCAGTAGTAATATATGTTTTAAAACCATTTGTCACAGTTCTAAATTTAACAGGACTTTTATGGAATTTTGGTGTTAAAAATATATATGGACACTCAATTTTAGGAACACAAAAACCTAACTTTTTATAAAAAGCAATAATACGATTACTAATTTCATTATGTGACAAATCTAATTTTTTAAAAGATTCATTATTTAAAAAGTGTTCATTAAGCATATTATAATAAAAATACTTACAAATCACAGCATAGTTACCAGGTACTTTATCAAAGTAAACTATGATAAAATTCTTTTGTAATTCATAAATTTTCTGTTTTATATGTTTAAAAGTAAATTCATACTGAGAATGGTAGCTAAATTTCATAAGGTCTTTTAAAATATTGTACTTATACTCTTTAAATGCCTCTATAGGTAGTCCATATTTAATTGCAGATTTTGTAATAAAATTATCTATATCTTTATTAATTTGTGTTTTAACAGTATTGTTGTTATTAGAAACAGTTATTCTGAAACTATAGTGCCTTTATTCATGATATCCTTTAAAATTTTATATTGTCTTGATTATGTCTAAGTTGCCAGTAACTACACGTTTATGATGACTGTCAATAAAATCATTATAGTTTTTACACATAAAATCTTCTCTGTTAATAGAAGGTGAACTATCATTGTAATTAACAATAAATCTTTCCATCGTTTTGTTATATTTAAATGCTTTCTTAACAACCACATTTCTAACAGGAAAAAGTGACAAATGTATATTAAATACATTAGAAAAATTAATTTTGTCAAAAGTTTTATTTATGAATAATAAAGTGCAGTACTCTGTAATAGGTTCATTAATTTTCTCAACATTAATATTGAATTTATTAACTAGATAGTTAAGAATGTCTTTAATAATGTGTACTGCATGACAAACCTTTAAGGAATCATTATTTAAGGTTTCATATAACAATGCAGTTTCATGTTTATTCAGACCAAACGAAGTATTTGATCTTCTTGATAGTAAAGTTTTTTTCAAACTCATCTCAATAAAATCTTTAATATTGTCATTCAAAGATTTTTTATCTCTATTTTTCCTTTTAGTTCTTTTACTTCTAGATTTTCTTTTAGAATTATTATTTAAATTGTTAAACATTATGAAAAAATTCTTTATTATTACTCTGTAATAGTATTTGCAAAATATTTTTAGCAAAATACATAAAATTAAAACCCTATGAATAGATAGTATTAAAACTCCTCTAATAAAGTGATTTTCCCACCATCATCTGTGCTTAGTATTTGGAATAATTTTAATGATAGACAAGTCAACATTTTTGAAATCATGCAAATGAAAGTGTCTAAGTTTAATTTTATTAGAATTATTAAAGTATTTAACATCATGTCTATGTTGATTAATCCTGATGTTGATAGTATTAGAGGTCTGTCCAATATATTTATACTGACAAACTGTACAGTTTAAGAGGTAAATACAATTAAAAGTTTTACATAGGTTAAATTTAGATTCACAATCCTATTGATCCTGATTTAACATAGTACAAGTCTTACATCTACTATCTCTACATTTATTGAATTTTAACTTAAGACTATTATAAGATTGAATGTTTTCATAATTGTAAGAAGATAATTTATCTTTATTTCCATGTAAAGCAGGACTCTTAATGTAGCTTTTATTAATATTTTGTGCAATGTAATTACTAGAATCTGACATATTTTGTTTAATATGATTATTATGACTATTAATGAACTTTTTGTTCCAAAAAATTCTTGTCTTGAATTGTTTAATATTAGCATTGCTATTACAATCATTAAATTCTTTAACAGAAATTGATTCCTTTCCCAAATTGTCATTAGAGAATGAGTTATAAAAATCATTCATCCTAATAACTTAAAAAGTCAAAATAGTCAAATATTTCTGTATTTAAACCAGAAATAGATACCAAGTCAAAAGACAGAGTGTGTGCCAAAGAAAAACAAAAACAAGTTAATTTTTTAAAAAACAAACTTGAAAGTAATCTCTCAAAGGCAAGAGAAAGTTATGCTAAAACCAAAAACAAAGCTAAGTATAAAGCATCATAAAAACACCAAACACCACACATATATTAAAACAGAAAGATGCAAATAGGTAATTTTATAACGATACTGTACCTGCCTAATCAGTACACCACCGAAGAAAGATCAGCTATAAGCTAACCTAATTGCCAGTCATTAATACAAAGTAATACCAAATCATCAAAATAGATATATGTTAAAGAAAATTAAAAGTGCAGTGCTATGTAGACATAACCATCATCACCTCAAAATACCAAATAATATCAATACAAACAAGTTTGTATTTACAAGATAGTAGATATTACATATATAAAAAATGATAATATAAAAAGATACAAGTAAAAACACTAATGCTAAAAAACTTGAATATACTAAAAAAAGAAAAAAATAAGTATAAAAAAAACATGTCTTGAATATGAAAGCAAAGTGTTAATTAACATATCAAATAAAAAAGTAAAGTATAAGATTATTTACAATAGCCAAACTTAGAATCTGTTAAGAATTCAGAATATATATATATATATATATATATATATATATATATATATATATATATATATATATATGTATATATATCTTATACATTTATAAGGAAAATTATAATTATACATACTGTTATCGAATTTGAATCTCGATGTGATATGTAAAAGTTTATTTTTAGTATTTCTATTACTAATAATTAATTGAAGTCAAATCAAGGAAATCTGAATTTTCAACTGGGGCTTTTTTCCTTTCTTTTCAAAAAAAGAAATGAAAAAATATTCATTTATTTGGAATTTATATAATATGATTTAGTAAAAGTTACAATATTTCCTATTATTACTAAACAGAAAAGTGATTATTATAATTTGTAATATATTTCTCATTTCCTAAATAAATGACATTTTAAAAAAATAATGTGGAAATTTAAAAGAAACACCCATTTTGTAAATTTAAAAATTATTTTTGAGGAAAAGTCTATATTGGTAATTTTTAAAAGCAAACTTTTGAATTTCTATAATTTATTTCAATTTGATGCTAAAATATTTTCCTTTCCTTTTTAAACTGACACTGTTCAATACCCTGTGCATTTCCATCTATAAATGCAATGGGACCAAACTTGGTATGGAGACTAATGAGGACAAGGAAAGCACGATTTCAGGGGAAAATATTGGTTCTAAAAATTGCCGGTAGGGGAATTTACGGCGGTATTGTAGCTTATCAAACTGAAAATTTACATAAAAAAGGAATGAATGCAAATGTTTTTATACATCAGAAATTTGAGCCATAAAACATGTAGATAGTTCCGAAAAATAAAGGGCGTTTTTTTAAGTTGTCACTATACTGAGCCACTTGCAGCTTGATCTAACAATCGAAATAGCATCAAATTTGGTATACAGACTAATAATGACACGGAAAGCAGGATTCTGTGATAAAATAAAATAGTTTTAAAAATCGCCGATAGGAGTATGTATGGTGGTGTATAATCTAAAACGTGTTACTATGAAAAGAAAAGAAAACATAGCAGTTACAATGCAATGTTAAACTTTATTTACTACATTCCGTGTGACCACCATTCCCAAATACTACACTATGCATTTACTGAACAACATTCTCTATGGTAGATCGTATCATTTCACAAGGATTATTCTGTACTGTCTGAGATTTGTTGTCCTTTAAGACATTTAAGTGTTTGCACCTCTACTAACATAAACTTTTACTTTCAAGTAGCGCCAGAACCAAAAGCACATGAAGTTAGGTCTGAAGAGTGAGGTGGCTATGCAATTGAAATAGCGTGGCTTATGGCTCTTTCTTCTGTGAAATGATGACGCAACAGTTGCTGTACTTTAACACCAAAATGCGGTAGTGCACCATCCCGTATGAAGATTAACTGATTATGACATTTTCTTTGTTGAAGTTGTGGAATGTGTGTGTGACAAAATTAGTCAACATGCTGTGGTATTTTAGTGAGTTTACGATGTACGTGTTACTAATCCTGTTGAAGTGACGGTCTCAAAAAAGAATAGTTCAATAAGAAATTTGTCTGTGCAGTCAACCAAATGGTGACTTTTAGTGAATGTTAAAAGTTTCTTGCACAGCATGAGTCTATTCAGAGGCCCAAATTCGGCAAATTGCTTCGTCTTACGCCTCCAGATGAAAATGGCCCTCATTTTTCCATAGAATTTGCCACGAAACTATCGTTAACTTTCATCCGGGCAAGAAACGGTAGAGCAAATGTTAGTCATTTATCCCAATCTCTGTGTTTGAATTCATGCAAGTGGCGGATTCTGTACTGACAGTAGAGAACTCGCTGCAAAACCTTTCCATGCCGTGAACAAATTTATATTCAATTGAAGCACTACATCCTAGGCTCTGCTATCACCAGCAATGATTTCTTGTGATCCTTCGATAATTGCTGTTGCCACATCTGTTATCATCTCTTCTGACACAGGCTTGCATTCTCTTCCTGGTCGAATTTTCAGTGACCTTGTTTCCTCGAACTTCTTAATAATTACCTTCAAAGTACTATGCTATAAAGGTACTTTATGTAGCTTCTGTCAGGTTCTAAGCTGACAAAGAGCTGTTGATGCATTTCATTGGCTCAGAAAATAATAGCTATATCAATAATGGGCGTTTTGGTAATGCGAGTAATGGATTCACTGGAGTTGGCCCACTTCAACTCTGAGAATACAATTTTTCAGATCCCACATATTTTATAGCCCAAATTATTGGTACTGTTGTCACATACTAGAAAAAAAATTACATTTAGTTTTGATACCCTGCTGTAAGTGAATTCATGGTTTGGTAAGTTACAACAGCTCCATATATACCCCTATCAGTGATTTTGGAACAATTTTTTATCTGCTTTCCATGTCATTATTAGTCCGAACACCAAATTTGGTGCTATTTCAATTGTTAGATCCAGCTGCAAGTGGCTCTGAATAGTGTAACTTAAAAAATGTGCCCTGTATTTTTTGGAGTCTAAATTACTGGCTTGGTTGTCGCATATGAAATCCTTTGCTTTCATACCCATTTTTTGTATAAATTTTCGTTTTGATAAGCTACAGCTGTGCCACAAATAAACCTATCAGAGAGTTTTAGAACTATTTTTTTCATGGAATTTTACTTCCTATGCCATTATTAGTCTTCATACAGTGCTTGGTGCCATTACAGTTGTTAGATCGAGCTGCAGAGGGCTCAGAACACTGTAAGTTTTAAAAAAAATCACCGCGTATAGAGTCTACATCAGTCTAGTCCTTTCATCTAATATTTTAAAAGCTTATTACTTTTAAAAGTTTCATTTCAACTACGAAAAATATTATAAAAGCGGCAGGGTTAATAATAATAACTGTTCTTGTCACTAATATCTACAATACACATTTATGTATTGATTATTCTTGATACTGTTTCAATGCGCATTTGTATTTGTTCTCATGCACGATACATTACGCAAAAAGTTATAAAGAGATGTTCAAAATTGAGTTTGGAAAATATAAGTTTCATTGAAATTTAGTACATGCTAGAATATTTCCAAGAAAAATTCAAACACATTTTTCTAGCAATTTTAGTGTATAAAAATTTCCCTCCGAATCCTTCAAGTTAGAAACATAAATAAAAATGTTAAAAAATAGAAAATAAATAAAATAGCAATATGTCATATGATGAATCAATATACCGATAAATCTCTAACGCAACATTTTGTATAAATTTTTCTTCAGGAATGATAAACTGTTTTCGTTTTGCTGCATTTTATTTTAGCTATGGGAACTTCATTGTTATAGCAAAAAAACTTTTTTTTAAGAGATATTCCTCAAACATTGGGCAAGACCATGTAAAATTTGTACTGAAGTTTGGGAAGCATAAATTAATATCAACATTCCTAAGATAGCAATGTGATTATTTGGATATTTATGATGGTGAAAATGAAATCAATTTTTAGCCTCAAGCACATTTTATGACAAACTCTAGATTAAAATTAAATGTCTGTTTTTTAAAAGTGTGCTGATGATATGGGATGAAAAATCTGTCCATGGGGTATGAGATAATTAATCACTATAAGGCAAAGAGAAATTGAAACGGTTATATTTGTGTTTAAAACCATTCCAAATACAATATGGTTGCCTGAGAAAACAGTGACAACTTTTTGTGAGATTATTTGTGAGGGTATCAGTACAAAGCCTTGAAACTTAGTGCACCATTCAAAACAAAAATAAATTATTCTTACAAATCTTTCGCTTTACTTGGCGCCAGATGATAGTTACTTAAAAAAAGGATAATTTTTATATTTGTGCATTTCCTCATTCACTCATTCTTAGCTTCCATTTGCCTAATTTGAAGCTTGAAAATATCAGTATAAACGTAGCATTTTTTAACAAAGTACAAGAAAAGTAACTTTATGTATATGCTTTCAAGAAATTTATGTTAGAATTTTTCAAGATGTGATTATAGAGTTATGATAGATAAGTATAGAAAAATTATGTACAAATATATATATATATATAATCTCTCTAAATATATATACAAATCGCTATAAAACGTAAGTATAACTAGTCAAGAGAGTAGAAAAAATTAGCCACAGTTGTATAATAGCAAACTTCTGGCCTTAGGAACCAAAATTGCAGGCCAGGCATTTGCTTTTATACTATTGTGGCTAATTTTTTCTCCCCTCTTGACTAGTTATTCTTAGGTTTTATAGCTCTTCGTGTGTATTTAGGGATTATATATGCTATTATATGTGTGGCTGCATTGCGCCTAAATATAGAGGCATTTTATGAATTACTAACATAATAAGCAATTTAGATAGATAGATTACATGGCACTTGTAAGCAACAACCTGGTATAGAGATAAACGACTTACTAATGAGATAATTATTAATCTTGTGATGACCCCCCTGGGTCACACCTTGAACACCAAGATTAATTTGAGGCAAAGAACCACCAAAAGCCATTTTGAATAATAATATTATTTATTTTTGTTATAATTTCCTCAAAAATCTCTGATAACAAATAATATAATAATGTTACGTCTTCTAAACGGATTTGCCTTTATATTAAATTAAATTACTAAGCATACGATTGATTACTAATCTAGCTCAACTCAAGTAAGGTTTACCGAAATAGGAGATCCGAGAAACACACGTATTCAAATTCTTAATTGTCATTAACTTTAACTAAGTATCTTAAACTGACGCTTACTTTAAGCGTACGTGAATTATATTTACCGTTGGCTTATATCAGCTTTCTGATACGCCTAGCAGCACGACGTCTTCACGAATCTAATCTCTTTGAATCTTCTAGTTTTGCTTTTAACGTTGTTGGCTCAATAGCCTACCCTCATCTCTCTTGCTATCTCGCAACCCTCGACTTAAATACCTTATCTAATTTAAATATCCCAAACTTCTTTTTGGAAATGATTGGAAATAAACGCGAATTTATATTCCCCAGAAAGACGCCTAAGAAGATTAATGGAAAGGTTCCGTACAGATTCGTCACAATCTGTGTTGTACTAAAAATATCCATGAATGATACGTAAAATCATCCAAGATTTAGATTGAAATTACTTCATAACTTGGCTTTATTGGTCTATAGACAAGGTACAGAAAATATCGGTAACATCTGAAGATGATATTTCATACTAGACAAGAGTGATGGTGCGAAGCACTTAAACGCAATTAATTGCATTTGAAATCCTCCTCTGCACTCCTGCAAAACTTCAATAAAATAACGACATTGAAATTTGAGGTAACAAATGAATGTACCTATATTTCTAACGTAATGAAATGTTCTAAAATTGTATGAATTTTACCACAAACCGGTTTCTAGATTTAAAGAATGTCTTTCTCGTGTTAAATAAACTGGTATTCCTTCCGATAGAAATTTAATTTCTTAAAATCTTATGTACTTGACAGTGAATTTTTATGTGGAAAAAAAAGTTTAGCCAGCATGTTATAATCAATACATTTCGACCTAAGTATGGTGAAGTTCATATCCATTGCTTTATGGAAAAGTGTGCGTATAAATAAGGTTTTCTAAATAATGTGGTAAAGAATTAACATTACGATTGATCTACTTTTCTCCGGCCAGTTTCATATATGAACATCGCAGACACTCTTTTCTTACATAGAATTGTGTTAAAAAGTAACTTGGATAGACGCCAAGAAAAACAACAGTACTTGTTCTTTATTACTGGCGAATGAAGCAGACATTTGCGGGCAATATTTTTAGGATTATTAGGATTAGGCAATATTATTAGGATTATTTTACACACACACACATACACACACACACGCGCGCGCACGCACGCAAACTACTTGATTTACAAAGGCTCGTTTTCTACGTTTATACACTAAAAAGAATGATTCATATACGAAATTTAGGAATTACAATTTTTTTCTTAATGCGCTGTATATTAGCAAGTAAGCCTTTGCAGACATGGCAAGTCTCCAAGAGTGGAAGCCATTTCATTGGTGGCACCATCAGCTACCCAATTGTGACGGTTGATGTTATCAATTCAAACACTCGTCAGATGCTAAATATTGTCGCGGTTTAATTCTGCTGAGAGTACCAGAGCCAAGTTGATACTCAAGGGATCTTTTACATGCAACATAATCATGTGACATGCATGCCTATGATTTTTGCATCCTGAAAATCTATCGACTTCACGCGGGGTCGAACATGCAACCTGGGGCTTACGAAGCGGGCACGCTACCTCTAAGCCACCACAGCCGACTAAGAATTACAAAATAATCCAGGAGAAAATTAGTACTTTTACCTTTAAATACCTAAATACCTTTAGATTCCTCCCCGGAATTTTTCTAAAATGCAATATTACTTATAAATATTAACAAATAAGAGCATCTTTCAAGGATATTAACCCGAGAACAGGCGCGCATTCTCAATACTTACTTTAACTCTCGAGCGGGGTGGCTGAATCACGCCAATCCTTTTTTCATAATCATTTTTATTGAAGATAAAAAAACGTGATTCCAGTGAATAATTTAACTAAGAGAAAGGAGACAGCATACTTACCTACTTTTAAGCACTTTTCAATTTTCTTTGATAATTTGAGAAAAAAATATCAAACTGAAGCAAGAAGTTTGAAATGTGCGTGACTTTAAAAAGGGCACAAATCACAGACACCTTTCGCTAACATAACAGGAATGTTATTTGCAAGCAAAATTGTCATATTTTGTTCAAGTTATTGTAGTTTTATAGACCTTCGATGATTGACAAATAGCATGTTGAACTTTTTCTTACTTGTGTCTTTTTGATAGGGTGAAATGTGTCTTGTGGTACATTTAAGGCTTTATATTTTTCTTGATGGTGTTCTTTAGGTAGCATTCGAAAATTTTCCTTTCAACTCAAACGTTTCATGTTCATCGCTTTTCTCAAATTTATTTTCGCTGTCATGATTAATATGTATTATTTGAGCAGGTCCTTCCCTTGCTTGATCAGTTTCAGCTTCCTTCAATAGAGATCAAAGACGCTCGTTTCTTTTTTATATTCTGCTGATTTACATTTATAACTTTAATAAATCGTAAAACACATTAATAAAAACCACTAAATTATTCACAGGGGGTAAATGTGCAGCATGTTCTTAGAAAATATTTTGGGAATAAACTCAGTCAAAACAAGTATCTTGAGATTGTAAAAAAATTGTGCTTGCCACTTCCAAAAAAGAGGAAGATATGTTACAAATACATTTTAGTTCCCATGAAGACTGTCAAACAGGAAGATACTATGAAGGTTATTGGTAACAAATAAACAGTTTCCCAGAATTAAAGATTTCAAGAACCTGGGGTGACTCTGCGCCCCGCCATCCGCTCTCGGGTTAATGGCGAATGAAACAGACATTTGCTGGTAAAATTTAGGACACACACACACTATTTTATCTACAAACGTTTATTTTCTACGTTTATACACAAAACAGAATTATTCGTATACGAAATTTAAGAAATACAAATAATTCAAGAAAAAATTAGTACTTTTACTTTTAAATACCTAAATACTTTTAGATTCCTTTCCAGCAAGTTTCTAAAATATAATATTATATGTAAATATCAACAAATAACAACATCTTTCAATTATCTTAAGCAACTAGTTTAAAGCCTGTTATAGGTGGCTTTTTTTTCATCATGAGTTTTTCCTTGAAACCTGACCATAACTTTTATTTAAAATAGAATAAAGGGAATTCTTTGGAAAATATCATGTTAAATATTCAATGTAATAAATTAAGATGGAATAATAGAAATATATCCTATGTCGACTTTCAGAAAAGTCAATAAATGTGGCCTTTCAAGACAAAGTTAAGACGTAAAATTGTCGTTAAAAGGCAGGCATACTTGGTTGCAATAAAATGTAGAATATATCTCTTCCTTTTTAAGGCAATATAAACGTTAGCACTATTTTTAAATGCTTATATTCTCAAAATATGTTTATATTCACTTGTATCCTGTTACTGAGGAAATAATAAAATTTATATCTTTGAATAATTAGCTTTCAAATAAACGCACTTAGAAGAAAACACATTGAAAGAGATATTTATGATCTTGTCTTTCATTATGCATTTCACACTAAAATATAACTTATACATTAGGAAACATACAATTCATAAGAAATATTTACTATAATACACATTTTTCAGTAGGTTTAGTTTCTGAAACATTTCATGAAAACTATTTTTAAAAGAATTTAGCCAGCCGTTGCTGGACTGACGCATTGAGCTGCCTGTCATTAAGAATGTTTTTGGAGTATGCACAAGAAGGCCTCAATTTTTATATAAATTTGTGACATTGGGACTCATGTATAGTGTTTTTAAAATTTCAAAATATTTCATGAAGAATTAGTTTTTTTTTTAAAATGCAAAGGAATAGCTCATTTAACATTACGGTATAGGAGAAAAAATGCGAAACACATTTTATAGAATAAAAAATATGTCAATTAGGATAAAAATGAGAAATATGACAAAATAAATGATTCTCTACAGGATAGAGAAGTCCGAATATAATATTAATGTTCAAATACTTTTACATAAGAAAAAATATTCCGAATTCGGGTCCTATTCTTTAACATTAACTGAAAACAGCCTTAAGGAGACGTCCTGACTGGTCTGAGATATTGGGCAAAGCTTTTCAGAGGTGTGTGATAATCCCCCTTTAGGGTGATTATCTCTAGGAGTATCAGCGTGAGCTAGAGGCGTAGGATTAACAAAAGAACTAGAAGGAAACATTATCTTAATATGACTTTATTAAGATATTCAACTTTAACCTTTAACAAATTAGATTATAATAATTTATGTGAGAGAATCTACGATGGTAAAACACACCACGCCCAATATATTTATAATAACGACTTAACCTAACTCGGACCACTATCAATAACTGAATCGCTTACACTCAATTCTAATACAATCACTGATCCTAATATTAAATAATCAATCCTACCTTGTTGTAGTATCAGTAAACGATCTCACTAGATTTAGATGAGGTCTTGCGATACTTCGTGTGCAATGTTATGCACCTTGATTACTGGATCTCTATCACGTATAATTACTATTATTCGCCACGTAACGTTATTTAAAACTTCTTCTATTTAGAACCACGGACTGTTTACATTCCTCTAATTGTCATCACTTGCCACAAAATGCCATCGCGCTTACTCTAACTTCTGATATTTAAAAGGTTCTTAATTTGCATATTTCTTTCACACTCCACTTCTTGGATTTAGTTAGAAAAGAGTTGCCATTAATTTTGGCCTCAAAGAACTCAAAGGACATGTTAAAGAAAAGACGCGTGAGCCCGTCATAGGTGCTGTTGGCCTACAATTCATTTTTATGGACACTAATGCTTGTCCATACAGGGCTCGGCTGATGGAAAAATACCACGAAACTGAAAATAACGACAGTACGAAGTGGCCAACCAGATCTCCAGACCTGAATTCCATGGAGCTGAGTAAGCAAACTTTCGAGATAGAGAGGACCCGAATTGTAAGTGAAAGTATCGAATAACCATTTAAATGTATTGGTGAGCTCAGTAGGGAAGAAGAGGTCCGATAGTGACTACAATCAAGAATGTCGAGCTCCGAACAATATTTTTAATAACATGAAAATAAAGTTTTACACAAGTAATATTTTTAATTCTTCTAAGACTGAGAACTATCAAAGATATTTTATTTATGTGTCTCATTACAAGAACAACCATTATCAAAATATCATATAATGTTGGGAGTTAAACTTTCAAGCTTCATGACAAAATATCCGCATTAACAATATCGTAAATACTTTAATCTGAAATTTCATCTTAACACTAATAAATAAAATCTACTTTGGTTGTATCCTCCCCCCAACAAGTCATTTATTAGCTTCGGAAGTGTTCTAAAGGGGGTTGGTGAACTGCAATTGTTCTACCTAGATCATTTCAGAAATGCTATACGACAGGACTCAACAGCCCATGCCTGATATACCCCGCATACGGTTCTTTGCGAAGACAGTTGCCTCAGGGATCTGCATCAGTTATTAAAAATAAATGAGAGGGTTTTTTAAACAAATGTTTGCCCCTTAGATTTTTTTCATTGTAATTTTCTATTAAAAAAACTGCATTTGCATATATATTTAAACATTTTACTGACATAAGACAACCACTTCTGTACTAAATTACTTTCCATTAGCAGAATTTGTTCAGAAATCAGAGAAAATATAAGGATTATTTCTAAATAAGAAAAAGTTCAATTTATTAGAAAAAATACAGCCATGGGGGGGAGGGGAAACACTTCTTCACACACACACAGAAGTCATATCCTACAACATTTACTTATTTACATACATGAATTCGGTAGCACTCGTGACTGGACAAGATACATTTAAACCTGTAACATAAGTGACAAAAGAACATTACGCGTTGTATGACATCCCTAAGAGTTTATAAAAATAGTATTGAAATGGGCTTTATATTACTGTCTCAATATTTCAAGAAGAACCTCGCAAACAGAATTTCATGAAATATGGATAATACCATAATGAGATGATTGGAATGTCATCAAACAAAACAGTCAGTTAGTTCTAAGTATACCATTAGATGACGCTATGAAAGACGAAATACTGGCATATTACCATAGTAGCCGCATGTTCACTAAGAAACCTGCAGTAAGTGAGCCGAAAACATCCTTGTTCCCATGCTAAAGAAAATGATGTTGGTTATGCAGAAGCTTGATTATTGTTTTATAAAAAATGGTGAAGATTTAAGACAGTTTTTACTCTCTGAACAGGTAACGACATGGCCCATTCTCTAGCAAAGGACTAAAAACAAGCTTACCAGTTTTGAACCAACGGAATCACTGTCTGTTAAGCCAAGAGAGGACGTAAGTCTGTTGTAGCACAGGTATTAGATACTGTAGCGAAATAAGTGCGGTAAAGACAGCTTGTTCCTTTCATAGGCAGCACTAATGACAGGCATATTGCAGAAGTTGTTATTTTACCTCAGGTCACTATTTCTAAGACGCTTCGAATTTCCTGTTAAATAATTGATAATTTGTACGTAAAAATAAAAATTTTATTAAGTTCAGTAACATTAAAATGTCCTTTGTGAAAAATCACTCAAGCAAATAACTATTTTTCTTGTTCTAAAACTTTCTCAGAAATCAAAATGTATTTATTGAAAAAGAAGAATTTGACAAAAGGAAATCGGATGTCTGCATATTCCTGTTTATTTTTTGAAAACAAACTTTCAAAATCAGACAAAACCATTGTTTGAATTAGTTGACCTCTATATGACACCTTAAACAGAGATTATTTATATATGTGAATGCCTTTTTTCATATTTAATCTGTTTCATAATATAAAAGAATGTTTTAGTTCTCGATAGCATTTTTGAAGTACTTATATTTGAATTACAAAATTAACTCATATTTTTTATAATGAAAATTAATTTTAAAAATAAGGCATGAAGTAAATTTATTGTTATTTTCTTTTCCTTAATTAGCTTTATATATACGAACTATATAAAAGAATTCGCTACGAAAAATAAATGTAAAATAAAAAAAAACTGAAATACCAGAAATTAGCATCTTGCATGATAAAATAAGTATAAAATGAAATAATATATTCAAGTATATATTCCTTATTTTACATTTGAGTTTATGTTATTTAATATTTTACAAATTGAAGTTTCATAAAATATTAAAAATATAAGAGAGTTTAAATTCTGTGAATAATATTAATGAAAAGAGCAAAAAAAATGTACACATGTTTTATTTAATACTAAAATAACGATTAGCTTGAATATAAGGAAATAAATGAATTTAAGAAATAGTCACACAATTTGAGATATTATCTCGTAAGTCGTACTGTGGAAGGAATTGTACAAGATCGAGAATTTTATTTGTGAATTATTTCAACTATTTATAAAATAATGGTTTAAAAATTGAACAATAATTTTCTTGTTTTGTAAAATGTACTATTTCTGTCTGAAATAGTGATTAATTTTGAAAAATTCCCTAAAATAGTAGCTATGGTTGAATTCGTAATTGATTTTTGGAAGTATAAAAATGTATATAAAATCTGCTTTGAAGCATAACATGTTAAATATACTGCTTTTATGACTAAGCATTTAAAAAATATACGCAAAAAATTGCTTATTTTAAATCTTTTAAAAACAAGACAGTGAAATTATTTCTAGAAATACAGATAATACTTAAAAATATTCAAATATTTCTTTACGTTGTGCAATTTTTACTGTCAAGCATGATATTAGAATGCAAAGAAGATTAATAAAATCAAACTCATAGCATTCACTGAACTTTAATTTCATGATTAGTATGTCTCCACTGAATTTATATATTTTTTTATTTTAAATCTTTTTATTTCAATTGAAAAAAAGTAAAATTCCTTTTTCTTCAGATTTAGGAGCAGTGGAGGGAGAAAAAATAAATGGTAGTACTAAAATTCATCATTAGATTTTTAGAAAAAAAATCTTACTTTAGCTATGTATAAGTAATAATTGGGTATAAATTTACACAGAAAAGGAATGTCTGCTTTAGAAGTAGGTATTCTCTCTGTATAAATTGAAACATGATAATCATTTTCAGAGTCTTAATATATCTTTGAAGTTAGAGAAAGTATTCACAAAACTTTTTTAAAGAATATTATATGTTTAAATTTTACCACATGTTTAAGATTTATTTTAATTAACGAAGTCAGAATGTTCTAAAAGTTTATTTTTATTGTAATGTAAAATTTTTTAAATAAAAAACAATAAATATTGGGAATACATTCCATATGAGTAATTTTTTACTGTTTGTGCACAGATAAATTACTATATTTTTCAAGCAAATACTTTTAGAACAATTGAAAACAGTCTGAAATATGAATATTGTAAATAAATTGCAGTCTATATGTCCCGAACAATTATGAACAAAGAATTTATTGCATAAATTCTTCATACCTCTTAAGAATAAAGTTAAAATGTCTGGAAATTTAAAACATCATTCATATATAGTTTTAATAATATAATAATACACAACTAAATATATTTACTGTAGTTTTGCTATCAAATGATCTTTCCCTGTTCACTAAATTTTACCAAACGTTTTAGAGCGATATATAGTCTGAAATATGAATATTTTAAATAAATTGTAATCTACATTTCTCAAAAAGTTATGAACAAAGAATTAATTGTTCAAGTTCTCTTTATTTCTTAAGAATAAAGTTAAAATGTCTGAGAATTCAAAATATATTCTACAAATATAGTTTTATCAATATAATATTATAACTAACTTTATTGTATTTTGTTATTAAATGACCTTTCTCCGTGCACTAACTTTCCCCGAACGTCTAAAAGTATATATGGGAAAACACATATGCACTATGCACTTCAGTTCTATAGCCTTACTTCAAGCCATCTTCTTTTTTTCTTTACACTGGTTACCATAAATTAAGGAAAAATCACAAAAATGAATATAACTCAAAAAGTAAAGCGTAGAATTAAATGGAACTTATACACATTTTTCAACACATAGGAAGGTATACAATAGAATAAAAAGAAATCACCAAACTATTATGACGTTATAGAAATTAGCACATATATGCACTGAACAAATCAAATGTGTCACCTTGGTATAGGAAAAATACCTTTAATATGGAATATGAAGGCCCCTAGAATCAATACAATACATGTGGCAATGCGTGATGCTCTCAATTATGGGGTCTATTAATTCTGTAGGAAGCGTGAGCCGTTCCTCTTCCAATACAGCGGGGCTGGGGTACTAGGAGGGGGATTGAGAACAGCTACACGTCATCCTAGAGCATCTCAAACATGCTCGATAGGGTTAATATCTGGTGATCGAGCTGGTCACTGCATACACTCAATTGTTTCCTGCTCAAGTTAAGCATTCACGACGCGAGCCCAGAGTGGTCTTGCATTATCGGCCAGTAGCACGAAAGCCTCACGTATTGTCCTGGCATAAGGAAGCTCATAAGCACCTAATGCCTCTCTATAGGTGTGGGCATTAACATTTATACGGGAAAAGACATGAAGATCTGTGCGTCCTCCCAAAGAGATACTACTCCAAATACAGATTGCCTGATCCGTATGCATCTCTTCCCTGCATGTGTCATGGATGAAAATAAGTTCCAGGTTCTCTCCGAAGGAAAATACGCTTACTATCGTTTTCGAGGCTAAACCTGACCCCCATTGATTACACATCCAGTGGGCATGTTGACGTGGCCACTGTAAACGTTTCCGCCTATGGCGTGACACAAGCGGAATTCAAATGGCTGGTCGCCTCGCATAAAGACCGTATTCGTGAAGCCTACAACGCATGACTTTGATACCAACTTTCCGGAGCTTGCAGCGAGGGAGGATCTGAGTTCAGCCGGAGTTGCGGCTCTATTCTTTCATGCGCATAATAACAAATACCTATCACCGGTAATAATGATAGAGCGGGGCCGTCTTAGACTGAACTTCCTGGATGCCAAAACCGTGGTTAGGAATTGTTGCTAAAGTCTATGAATCACAGACGGACTCACATTCAGCCATCTAGTCACTTCTGTCTGATTTCTGACCTGTCTCTAGTCTCCCAATAGCTCGCCATCACAGTTATTCGGTCAAATGATGCCTGGAGGTCATTGTTACAATTTCGCTATATCAGATTTCTAATCTCAGACACACAGCGACAATTTCCGCCTTGCTTTGAGACATCCATTTTTATTCTAGTCTCAAATGACCTATTCCGATAGCATCACCACTATTTTGCATAATGTATAATATCGTTTAGCTTTTTCTACTTACCAACATATTCAAATTTCATTAAGATTGGCTTATTTTTGGATGAGTTATTGCTATTTTTGTGATTTTCTCTTAATTTATGATAACCAATGAAATATACGTTTAATGCGGAATATTTGTTTTCAGATTTTAGTTATTATTCAATTTGTTTCATAAGAAGTTAATATCTAATGTAAAGGTATAGGATTCTGTTTTTCTCATAAGGAGAAAAATTAAAGTAATCAACTTGATATATTTCTTCTCATAATTTATTACTGAATGCATTTTCCGTTTCCATTTATGTTAGAGAGAAATATCACATGCTTCGGACAAAAGGAATTTGGAGTACCCTAATTTGAAGAAAAAATATTTGTTCTAAATAATAGATGATTTCAGCTTTCAACGTATAGACAGATAAAAATCTGTTTTCAATCTATTCCAAGGAAGAAAAATACAAGTAATTTCATTAAAACGTTTAGATAATTTGGCAAAAATATGCATCATTTGTGTCATACATGATGAAAGAAATAAAATGTATTCTTTTTTCGGTTAATGTTATTATAATTAATAAAAATTATATTAAAGCTATAAGAAATAAAATCTCTCGAGATACTTTTGAAACAAAAAAATAAACGAAGTTTTGACGTACATGCATATGAAAATAATTAATTTGTTATGTTAATACATACAAAAATTATAAAGAAATACAGATTGGAAATATTTTATCCCTGCATGGAGTAAGTATTTGCTCTTAACAGAAATACAGGCAACATATTAGAACACAAGCACTTTACGTCTTATAAATTATTTGTATTTTATTCATTTTTGACTTTTCAGGCATTAAAAATGATTTTTCTGAGAAGCGACAATGGTTCATGTAGGAAACTGACATGTTATAAAGCTATGTTTTAAATCCAGCATTTTGTAAACTTGCAAAAGTAAAATTTTAAATAATATTTTGATTCACACTTTGTCAAAGTAGTTGCCTAGCTAATACTTTTTATTGACAAATATTCATTAGAAAAATAAACATAGAAAAAAAATCAAATATATCCAATTCGACTGTATATAATTCGTTAAGATTATAATCGGCTTTAACCATATAATTGACTGGCATTATATGGTAATTCTAAAGCTTAAATATCAGCATTTGCTTGTACTGCATAAAATTTTTTTCCATTACTATTTTTTTTACATTTATTGAGAATGATTTATTATCACATTCGATTTTACAGCACCGAGAACAGAAATATAATGCTGTAAATTTGACTTGAATTCTTCACATAAATCTGATATTTTAGAAGAAATGTTATAGCCAGTTTTATTATTTAAAAAAATACAAATAATTTTTAAATATGATGGTATTTTTATGTCAGATACTTTATTTTTTAGCGTAGATATTACAATTATACATCTAGCAATGTAATACTCTTAAATAACAATAGATATAATTAAATAATTATTTTGTGTAATTCATTTATAACTAAAAAATTAAATTAATTTTCTAATAAATAAATCATTTAAAATTATTTATTTAAAAAAAGAAATGTAATTTTTTCTCCTTCTAACTGAAATCAATTTCCATACAACGTGCAGAACATAATACTCAGTTTTCATCCTCTTCTCATATGAACTGAATTTTTTGCACTTTAAGTCGATAACGATACTCTGAATCAAATTAGCCTAAAAACCTGGGGCGCAGAAAGTTATCTTGAACCTCATAACATTTGGCAAGGGCTTTATTTGATAAATTGCCGACCAAATTAGTTAGAAACTTCCAGAGAGACTGGTCTCTTTTCATAGTAGAAAGTCGCAATTCAATTGCTGTAAACATGCAACGTAGATAATTACAATTCTACGCATGAACGAGGACAAAGAATCTATACTCAAACCCTTCCTAGATAATGATCCAGGGATTCTATTTCAAGCATTGACACTTTAAGTTTCTACTTATCTATGATTAGCTGGCTCTAATGTATAGATCAATATATAAGTGTTAGAGATCTAAATACATTTAACAGTTAATAACACAAAATAGCAATGCTAATGGACTTTTCAAAATGGAACCTGAGCTCCTTAAACTAGATAAGTTTGTGAAATGACTGTTAAATATTAATGAATGCAATAATAATGCTAAGTATAATAATAAAAAAAAAATTACACTTAAGCTTCAAATTTATTTAATCGTTTGATTACGAATTTAATCAGCTTATAAAAATACTAGATATGCTACATAAACACAAACATTTCGATTTGTAACATTAAAGTAACTAACTATGGCATTGTTCTGTGTTATAAAATTTATGATATCAGTAAAAATAAATACTAGTGACAAGCGAAGTTTTAAAGTCTTCATATCAATGTCTGATACATTATTCACACTTGCCCAAAGAATTGAAAGATATTTTATAAAAAAAATATTGACATTATTCAAAATATTAAAATACATTCCCAGAAGCGAATCAGAATATTAGAATATTTGTAAAGTTTTGTAATTGGCCAACACTTATGATAAAATCTCCCTAAATGACACATTTTTATAGTTAGTAGAGTACATATATGATTCTCTGAAAGTCATTTATGAGTCGAGAGTTAAAAATGGACTGTGTGAAAGCCATATCAGACTATTTAAACTGCAGTTGTGAATTAACGCAATGAAAACTTTTGAACAGATAATTGATTAATAGAGAATTGCATTCTAGGAACATTGAATAAATTTTTTTTTAAAAAATACTTCAAAATCAAACTTTTAACTGTAATCGTGAAAATAGTTATTGTAAGCAAATAACCGCAGTAAGACAATATAGGATATTGAAACAGATAGTGAGAAATATGATAAACACAATTGGTGAATATCTCATCATCTACACAACTGCATAAATTTGCTTTTCAGTAAAATGGGATCAGTATAAAGCAGTTACTTGCAAGCAAAAAAAAAAGGACCAGAGTTGCGTTGTTGAAAACACTTATTACAAATGTCAGGGCTGGAATAAAGTACTTTTTAGTGATGAGTTGATGTTTTACGCTCCCGCAGTCATCAGGGTACCTGAATTTGACGTAGCAAGTAAGAAGCTATTTTTATAGATTGTTTGATACTGTCACGGAAATATAACACCTAAATAATGATCTTTGTGTGTATATCTTGATGGCTTAAGGGGGCTAAATATTTTACAAAGAATTGTAAATATCAAAGTGAATGTTAAGGGTATATGTGCGGCTTGGCTTAAGAACAGTAACATCAAAATACTTGGTTGGTAAACCCACTTTTTCGATTTAAAACCCTTGGAGAATATGTAGAACTTCATGAAGAAATATCTTCAGGATTCAACTTGAAATGACAAAAATGAACTTATGAAAAGCGTAAAATCCGTTTGGACAACTATCATCAAAGATTATCCCCCAAAATTAGTGCACAATGTACCAAGACTTTCAAGAATATAAAACTGTTTGTTTCACAGATGAGAGTAAATTGAATGGAAGTGTTGGTCTTGCCTACGTTATTTACAAGGAATGAGTTGAAAAAGTTACTTTCCAACATCGATCAAGAGATGAATGCTCTGTTTTTCAAGCCGAATTACTCTGCATTATTCTTGCCATAAAAGTGATTCAGGACTCTCTTCGTCAGGGAGGAATGCTCAATTTTCTTATCTGCACTGACTCACTCTCTTCACTCCATTGTTTGCTCAACGTAAATTCTACAGAAAAACTTCTTGTTGAGGTTCGGCCTATTCTACACTTCCTAGAAGACTATGACATCCACTTTTCTTATGTTCGGAGCCATAGCGGAAATTTCGGCAATGATAGAGCGGACTAGTAGGCCAAAGAGGCAACTTTTCAATATATGAACCTTTTGATGCCTGTACCATTATCGTACTGGAAACATTTAGCTTAGGGAAGAACTGTTTCCTCCTGGAACACCGAATTCTTGGCCTGGCCTAAAGCTTTGTGAACTAAAAAGTTTTTTTCCGACCAATTATCAACGGCTTAAATGTAAGAAATTTGTTACTGATTTTAAGTTATCCCAGATTCTAACAGAACATGAAAATTTTAAGAGCTATTTGTCTAGGTTGAATTTAATTGGCAGTGATATATGTTCTCGTGGTCAAGATGCTAAAGCTGCGGAACATGTATCGCTGTATTGTAAACTATATTTTTGTAAAAGAGAAAATTTTAAAAAGCAGTTGAAATATGTTTAGGTATTTCCAGGCCACCTGTTTTGTCTTTGTCGGTCAATTGTAATGAAAGCATAAATGTCTTAAGAAAGTTTGTTTACTGTATAGACTTTTAAAGTTTTATTGTGTGGTTCCTCCCCTTATTTATACTTGTGTATTTCCATCCTTCCTTTTTATTTTATATTTTTTACACGTATTTTTCTTTTAAATTTAGTTTTAAATTATATATCTGTGTTATCACTTACGCCTGTAAGAATTACGTTATGCAATGTGGAGCATGAGGAGTGTTTTGCAAATAAATTAATTTTAAAAAAATGTACCAGATCGTTACCAAACCCAGTCCATGATGATACCTGAGAGAGATGTCACTAATTACTTGTTCTTAATAAAGTTTTTCGTTTAAAAGAATTATAATATTTTAGCTTGTCACTCTAAATATCTGAAGTGCTGTGATAATGATTTCTTAAAAAAATTATTAGAAAAAAATCATTACAAGAAAAACTATTCAAATATCATAATAGCTTCTATCATATATTATGCTCGCCTATAAAATACCTAAAATGGGATTCTGCACAGTAAAAGTTTCTAGCATTTATGTGAAAACCGAAATAGTTGTACACCTTAAAACACCTAGTGCTTTTTTCATAACTCTAATACTTTAAATTATATATATATATGGATACAATGGGTATATTTATTACTTGAATATAAATTAATTTGCCTGATGAAAGACTGTTTTTAGATACAATTCTTTCCCAGGTACAAATACAGTCGACTCTCGATAATTCGAACCTTCGATAATTCGAACCTTCGATAATACGAACCTCTCGCTAATTCGAAGTATATGCTCAGCCCCTAGAAAAACTCTTGATATTTCGAACTAAAAATTTACGTTTTGGTACTCTCAATATTTCGAAGTAAAATTAGTGGTTGGCCAGACTACAACACGCGATAATTCGAAGTTTTCCTATAAAAATCTCGATAATTCGAACCTTCAATATTATGAAGTTAGATTATCTTCCTGTACCTAATCATCTCACGAGCGGGTTTTTTACTGAACTTATTTTCAGTCCAAATTGTGCATGTTGATAGAATAACCACTTTGTTTATTATATTTCCGGTATTTGCTAAGCAAAATTTTGATTAATTCTTAAGCCATCAGTTTTATCTTTTTCCTTTGATACCCAAGCTTTAGATGGATAAAGGAAAAACTGCTTTCTTTTTTATTCACTGTGCAATAATGAGTGATGCTTCCTTTTATAAGTATTGCCCAATAATTTTGATTTGCGCTGAGTATTTATTACTAATAATGAGACACATTTAAACAGATGTTCTTTTTTAAAATAAAGCACTGAAACTACATCCAAGATAATTCAGCAGAATCGTTTTATGGCAGAGAATTGAAAGCGAGACATGAAACCTTTATATCAATATGCACGAGGCAAAGACAGGAGAGACAGGGATTTAACTTTATTCTATTATTTTTCTTAAAAAAAAGAGCGGTAATGTGCCACTAAGAATTGCTCCACGTGCCATAGTTGTCGAGCCCTGCTATTAAGTATACACCGTAGCTGAGTGTGAACTGTGAATACGCCTTGTGTTCCTTTTAGATTCCAAATTTTAAATTAAAAATATTATTTTACTAAAGTTTTGGTGACTTACGTTTCCTACCTGTTAATTTTGATTAACCTTGGGCCACACCTCACCTCAGTGTCGACTTATCACGTGAAAGGAAAGACATGTCTTCTTTTAAAAAGTACAAGTGCTTAACAATTTCTGAAAAGCAAAAGGTGATGGAATCAGTTGAAGAAGGTGAGAGGAAGGTCGATGTATCCAAAGCATTTGAAATCCCACTGAGCTCGCTCTCCACCATTCTGAAGAATAAAGAGAAAATCTTTTGTGCATCTTCGAGTAGAGTGAGAAAACGAGTTAGTAAAGGTAATTTTCCACGTCTTGAACAGTGTTTAGTTTCATGGATGAGACAGTGTCGAGGACTGAGTATTCCGGTGGGTGGCTCTTTATTGAAGGAAAAGGCTAAAGCATTCGCCAAAGAATTAGGAATCGAGTTTTCGGCGAGCGAGGGATGGCTTACAAATTTTAAGAAAAGGAATGGGATAGTCTTCAAAAAAATGTGTGGGGAAAGTTCAAGTGTCGACATTAACGTTTGTTCTAAGAGGCAGAACTCGCTTTCGGATATAATAAAGGAGTACGAACTACGTAACATTTTCAACACGGATGAAACCGGACTCTTTTTCAAGTGTTTGCTAGAAAAAACGTTTACATCCAAAAAGAAAATGCCATGGAGAAATACATAGCAAGGAGAGGTTAACTATTTTACTGGCAGTAAACATGGATGGCTCAGAAAAAATTACTCCTCTCGTCACAGGAAAATCTGCAAAACCTCGGTGTTTCAAGGGCATAAACTCGTTCCCTACCAAATACCGCTCAAACAAGAATGCATGGATGACCACCGAACTCTTTAATGAATGGTTGATCTCACTGAACTCGGATATGAAAAGAGAGAAACAATATATTATCTTTTTAGACAACTGTACTGTGCACAATAACGCACCACCTTTATCAAATGTGAAACTTCAATTTTTCCCTCCAAACTCAACCTCAAAACTTCAGCCACTCGACCAGGGCATCATACATAATTTTAAAACTTTTGATCGGCGTGAAGTCGTTAAAAGCGTTTTGGATAACCTCGAAAATCAACAGAATGTAACTACTATTTCTATTTTAACCGCTTTGATCATAATTGATAAGGCTTGGAGAGCTGTTACTCCTTTGACAATTCACAGCTGTTTTAAAAAGTCAGGCTTCCCCTCGCCGAATCTGGTTGATGTGGACGATACACTCACTGAATTTAATGTAAACCATCCCTTTGGGAAGCTCTTCCAGAACAAGATTAGACGTTTGACGACTACGTGTTGGTTGACACGGACATTGCTGTATGGGGAGATCTATCTGACGCTGAAATTGTGGCTTTGAACCACAATAATACAGAAACTGATGAAGACGAATCGGATGAACGAATTGACTCCGGTAACTCTGTCAGAAGCTAAAGTGTCACTAAACAAACTACGCAACTTTTCCCTTCAAAATCATGTTGATGCAGACATTTTACAGGCTTCATTTGTTCTAGAAAAATCTATTGACAAAGTTATATTGAATGCCTTAAAACAAAAATAAGATATCATATTTTTCGACAAAAAGGATTAATTATATATAGTATGTATATTCTTTTAATAGTTGTTTTCAAGACATAAGTGTATTCTTTTAATATATGACATTTAACTTCTGTTTTACTTTTTTATACTGTATAAAATGTACTTTAAAAAATTATGTACAATTGTTGCTTTATAACATAGTTTTAAATTTAAATGTGTTAGAAAAAAAACTTCTCTTCTTGTATTTTGAGAGTTTTTCCTGCCCTCTTGATAATTCGAAGTTTTTCATTGGTCCCTCAAACTTCGAATTATCGAGAGAGTCGACTGTAATTCATGTTTAACGACTGAGAGATATAATAGTTACACTTTGGTTATTTTAAAATATTAGTTTTCATTAAGAGGACGCAGTACGATTCAATTGACAAAAATCGGTCAAAAAATCAAATCTAATATTTTCTCAGCCTAAATTATTCTTTATATATTTTTCTATAACCTCATAAATTTTGAAAGCTCTAAACTTAAAACACTCAGAATTATGATGGCTTTTACGTTCGTTTTTTATTCACATCCCTATGGCACACACAAATCAAAACTTCTTACTTATCTCAGAAAGATAAAATAACTAGTTTGTATTCATTTAAAATGCTAAGTATTTTTTTCTATAGTGCCTAATGCTTTGAATTTTTTTTACCTACTGCTAGTAGTACAATTTATCTATTCCTTGGTATGCTTTTTTATCAAAGCAATACTTATTTTTTTAAAATAATTGAACTCAGAATTGATACATTTTTTAAGGAATTTTCAAAAAGCATTCATAAAAAAGAGTATTGTACGAATACCAATCATGTTCTCGTAAAACCCATACCAACTTTTGTTATATAAAATTTGACGTACTTGTAAATCAAATTTCATGCGTGCACGTAAATTTTTGTAGGGGGAGTAGCGTTTAAAACCACTTCACAAATTTTAAGTTTTTTCCTTAAAAAGTTAAATGGTTTGTTTTTTATGAAATTTTGAGCAGAAATATTTATTATATGGTATACACACATAGGAGAAATCCAAAAAAAATTTAAAAATACTTAAATTAAATTTTTTTACGTAAATCGCACCATGTCTCTTTAATATATGTATAAAAGTCTGTATTTTTAGCTTTTCAAATTGCTAACAACAGTTTTGTTAGTAAGGAGTAATGCTGGCAGAATAGCTTCTTGAAGACTGAATGTGAACAACCTGTCAATTATATATCAGAGAAATTTGTGGATCAGGTTTAGTTCTGATAAAGGTCAAAATCAATGCTATAATGAAGGATCAACAGCCTTATTAAGCTAGTTTTCTCCAACTCTTACAAAGAACTACTTTTTCAGGTTACTTATGCTTAAAAACAAAGAAAAAAAGAAGTGAAATTAATTTTAACTGCATATATTTATGTTTGAAATAAATTGTTCCGTATTAACAAAAAAATATGTATATCATTTCACCTTTACGACATTTTTCTGTGTGTGTTGAGGAATCTTTTAATTCAACAGAAAATAAGAGTTAAGCGCATTTTTTGTACAACGACTGGCTTCAGTTTAGCTCAAGTCTGCTTGGAGTTACTTTTGGTGTCATAACAAAATCTAACACCTAACTATGTATTTATAGAGTGGAAGAAAGCAGTCCAGCCAAAATTTGTGCAAAAGGATAAGTTCTTCATACATAAAACGAATGTTTGAATTCTTGGTAAATAATCTTCTCACTTTTCTATACAATTCTTACTTTTATTCTTATGGGAAATGTTGAATATGGCTGAGTCAGAAAAGAAGTCAACCCAATAAAAACGTGTTTGGGTTTCAAACATTCGGATTGAATATTATTTCGTATCAGAGTTTGGTTTTAACGTCTTTACTTATATCATATTTTTCTTATCCTATACAAAATTATGTCTTTATTTACAGTCATAGTGTATGTGTGATGTCACTTCCTAACAAGTTATCTACCATTTTGTACTAAATATTCAAAATTATGGTAATATTTATACATTCTTTTCTGCATTGTCAGAAAAATCTTAAGCAGATTGAGATCCGCAGTTGATGCCCCGATTATAGACTTGTTTTAAGTTTTAAATGGAAACCACGTTTAACGAATTGTGATCGATTTTTAATAGAAGTCATTTTTAAGGAAGGGATTTAGATCTGTTTGCGTTTTCTCAGAAATATACACCGTTTAATGCAGATATTTTTCTGTTATCTTATAATGTAAAAAAATGAATACGGCTGAAGTCTTAACTTAAAAGAAGGGAGTCAATACCTCAATTTTATTTCTGAAGTGCTTTCAAACAATACTCACAGTATTTGAAAAAAAATAATTCAAATACCTTGAAAAACATTACATTGACTAGTTAAGAAATGGTTATTTTTTTTAAAAAATGCATAATCAAAAATATCAATAAAGTTTTATTTGCTGAAGAAAAACGTTCGAAATTCATTATTAATTTCTGATAAAACAATTCTATAAGGGATTTAAAATATATTAAATGCAGCGAAATGTGCATAGTTATATTATATAACATCAAAATATGAGCTCATTGGGAACATGGACATCATGTACTATGAAAAAACGAATTTTTCAATTTTAGTTCTAAAAAATAGTGCTTATTTTTTCTGAATCTAAAAATGTATAATACTTTGTTGATAAAATAGCCCTAAAATATGAAAAATAAAAATGTAAACATGACCAAGCCCTTTTTGACACACCCCTTTGAACGTTAAATATGTAGTTTCCCCTTTGTTTGATCTATATAAACTTTCTATATAGCGAAAAAAATATCTTTTAGTATATAATGTCTAGTTTTTTAAAAAATAAATTTATACGTGCAAAAAAATTAAGATTTTCGTAATTTTGAGGTTTTATGATTATTTTAAAGAAATTATGCAATTAATTCTTTAAAAAACTGGTTCATTATGTTTGATATGTTGCTGTATATATGTGTGTAATTTTTTTTTGTATATTCAAAGAATATTTTTGTAAGAAATGGTACCTATACATGAAAATATGTATTACAAGATCTCGAAAATTATGTTCATGTTAACTAAAACAATGGGAAAAAAACATATGAATTTAAAATTACTTTTGTAACTCTAAAAAATGATTAAGAATTATTATTAGTCATATAAAAATAGGCAAGCAAATACTAATCAAGTGTATAATATGTGAAAATATTGCTTTTTTTTAGTTTTTCACTTTTTCTCAAAAACATATTTTTTGCATTTAGGTACATTTAAAAAAAACTATTGCACTAAATTATTCCAGATTTTTTATACTTCTATACAAGATGCCTATGCATATAGTGAACCTATTTTTTCTATTAAGATAGTGCCTAATTTTTTAAAAATAGTTTATGCATAAAAAAAGCAGAAAAATTTCAAATTTCAAAGTTTCATAATTTTTTTAAAGAAACTATACTACCATTTTACTAAAAAAATGGGTTAACTGTAGTTTATGTATTGTTTTATGTATGTGTAAAAAAATTTTGCATAAAAAAGATACTTTTTTAAGAAATGGTACCTAAACATAAGTATATATTACGAGTTCTCAAAAATTATGTATTACTAAAATTAAGTAGTAAAAAAAACTTTTGGAGTTAAAAGTTATTTTTGTCTACAGAATAATTAAATTATCATTATTAAGAACGTAAAAAAACCAAGCTCTATTGGAAATTGTAAATGATATATGTCTCATAAACAAAGGGTCTTAATTTTGGCATTTTACTCTTTCGAGAGCATGTCCTGGTTCCCTTAACAACTTTTTACAGTAAAGCTCTTTCTTGAAACGAACGTTTAAAATGAGGAAACTTCGACTACATCCTTGATGCGTAAATAAGACAGAATCATTTAAATGAGAAAAGATACGATTTCTTTAAAAGTTTTACTCAAAAAAATTCCAAAATAAATAATAAGAATAGTATTTAGAATCAATTGAATTTATGAGCTATAGATGCAACATAAAACTCAAACTCAAATGTAATACATGAGATATATTTAATACAGTATTGAAAAATATAGCCTCTTTCTTTCATTAAAAGCAAGAAATTGTAACTTTTCTACTATATAATGCTCATCTTGAAAAGGAAATGTTTAGGAAAAGAAGAAAAATTGACCAAAAATCTTACATTTTGATATCGGTTTTTATAAGGGGCAAAATCGAGCATTTTTTCCAATAAAAAGCTTCGATTTCTGTAGATTTTAAAATGTACTCCTCCACACAAAAAAACTTGAATGGAGTTTTTTATGACCATGTTGAGAGGGAAAGAACCTTTTCTTTTTTTGTATCTGGAATGTATGACTCATTCATATCTACGACTATCTGTTTTTGTTGTTATTTAGTTTTATACGAAACACAGTATTGTAATTAAAAAGTAAAACTTAGACATTTAAAGCTGTGTTTTTGGCTTAAACATTTTGGTCAGTGGAGAAAAATATTAATTTAAAAAAAAACCTTACTTGTACATGTTTTGCATATTAATCATTTTTTATTATATATATATATATATAGAGAGAGAGAGAGAGAGAGAGAGCAAAAATTTAACATCCATAATATTCTTTAAAATTTCATAGAAAGATCGATTTCAGTACTTTAATTTTAGCATATGAACTAATTGAAGTAGATTTGAATGTGATGCAAATATATTCGTTAAGATTAATTCCTCTGGAAATTTGAACTGCAAATATTTGCATCATAGTTTTGGAGAACTTTTATTGTAGATTCTAATTTATAAAATATCAGTGTTTCTTTTGATTTCTCATTTTATACCTTAAGAAATACTTTTGTTTCCCATAAGCATATTACACTCTCAAAACAGTGTTGGGACAAATCGTACTCTCTCTCTCTCTTTGACCAATGGTTTCTATAAAGGATTGAATTGAATTTTGTATGCAACTCTATTAGTTTTATTCATCGGATTTGTTTTCCATATAGTCAACATTTACCAATATAGTGATAAAAAAAATAGGCTATAATTCTGCACTAATGTTAATAAGTAAAAATATAATGTATCAAATATTCCCTAAAGCTTAAATGTTCCATCGCTGTAAAACAATTTTAATTAGAAACTAAGTTCATGATAAGTCATAAAATATGATTTGCCAAGTCTTTCTATTTATTTATTTCTTGATTTATAGGATACTTCCTTGGACGAGATAAATTAATTTGTTCGGTTCTTTATAAGAGTCTGTCTTATTTCACTTGATTAAAATTTCTCTTAAGCCTAAGTACAGTAATAATTGAAGCATATGCAATAATTTAGTGGGGGGAGAGGTATATTTTTCTTTCTTTTTCCGTTTTAAAATAGCAAATGAGTTCTCTTTTTTGCTCCATAAATAAAGAATGCAGATTTGAACTAAAATATATGACATATATTCTGACTTCATTAACATGTTTTCATGTAAATGTAAAATAAAACATAATTTTAATGTTGTAATGTGTTTTTTGTCTTCCATATCTAATTGAACCACAGTTCAAAATTACAAAGTCCGCCCCCAATAACCCTCTTGTAACTTCCAAATGAGACGTTAATAAAATATCATTCTTTAAATCCATACACATGTGTGTGTGCTGAAATATTATTATCAAATAATAAATTTTTCTCATTTCTCAAAATTCTATTCATTTATTAAAATTACGTTTCGCTTTAGTAATTATTTAGCAAAAATTATACTTTACCCTTTAAAGTCATTGAATTAACTATTTAATAATACAACATATTTAACAGCAAAATTATTGAAAAAAATAATAAGTATTGTTTTTAATTTCTGGCAAAACTTAGTCGGAATCAGTTGTATTCAAAAATGCTTTTATATCAAACAATGTTTAACTGAAATTTAGTTATATGTAAAATCCATAGCTTGGAAGCAAATAAATTATATTCCTTATTTTTTTTGTTCATAATTTTAAAAAAATAACCATTCGAAGATAGATTAATGATTAGAGCAGTTGCAAAGTTAATTCTCTTGCAAGATTTACTCAAAGTACTTCTTGCTTGTATCGCATTTATTTTAATTGAAGTTAAAAATGTTTAATCAAGAATATATTTACTTATAACTTGCAGGCTTATTATACATATGCTATATAGATTTTACCATACATGTAAACCAACACGGTGAAGATAATTTCTCGATTATATATACATATTGCGAAGTAGAAATATTTGTGCTGATATATTTATTATTTTAATTTTAGATGACAGAATAGAAATTGCAGTTAAATTTTGTATTACAAGAACCTGTGAATCAAGTAATCATATGCAAACAGTTAAGTACTTAAGATATTTTAAATACTGTAACATATTCCAAATGTGTAAAGATGAAACAGTATGTTTAAGTGGTTATAACTGAAATAAAATGTTAGTTTCTGTAGATATCCCTTCCACATGTATCAATAATGGCTATTTTGTTATGAGGTTAGAGTCAAATGAAAATTTTTGCAAAATTATTATACGAGTGTTATACTTTTACAAGAAATTATATTCAGGTTTTCAGGAAGAGTCATTTATATTTTTAAAAAGACACTTGAATACAATTAATGCTGCCCATATGTGGAAGACTTAGCTCTAAATTGTTTCAATTAAAAGACGATTGGACAGTATTAATTCTAGAAGATATTTAAAATTCTAGAGAATTATTTCATAGTGAATACTTTGAAATACACAATTGAATACATAAATACATGATATATGAATACATAAATTCTCAAATTTAAACACTTAATGGAAAATAATACTTTATTCTTCCTTTGAAATAAAATATGTAAAGTAGTAGAAGTAAATTAAGGTAAATATTGTTTTATCTGAGCGCAATTTATCATTTGCTTTGGAATTAGTATCGAATGAATATAAACAAAAAAATTAAACATTACAGTCGAGAGTATGCATTTATTAAGAAAATTATCGAGAGAAGGATAAAAATCTTGGCTTTTTATTCACTATTCGAATTTCAAAAATACTTAATACGATCTATTTAATCGAACATGCATATATATATACCAAATTTTAAAATAATAACTCAATTGTAGACACAACATGAAATTAGATTTAAAAAATAAAGAATTACTTATTAAAATAGAAAAGCAATAACAAGAACGCAATATTTACTTTGATCTATATTACAATTATTTAACTTAATACTTGTGATAAAGATTTCAAGCCTATTTTAAACTTGTTTAAACTTGTTTAGAATAGGTTAGGTATTAGTAAATAATAACACATGTTGATTAATGTCTATGCTCAGGTTTCAGTACGAATTAAAAACATTAAATACACAAAGCACACTCATGCTCTCAGCTAAACTTCTAATATCCTGTGCTAAAAGCTCTAGAAGTTAAAGATTCTTTCGTAAAATTACATCCTTTCAGCAAATTATAATTGCTTCATCATTAAAAAAAACCTGGCTAACAATCAAAGTTATAGTGATACTAATAACAACAACAATAATAAAACAACAATTGTGTATAATTGTTATCTTTTCATCAAATGCTTCAAATTTTCCTCAAAACTGGGGAATATCCTTAGTTTAGGGTATTTTGATAATAAATAAGCTGGGGGCTTCACTTTCGTGAATACAACAGTTGTAAACTTTGAGAGGTTGCTTTGAAAAGCAAACAGTACGCGTTGTAGTAAATTTTAACCCTAAGAAGCAATCATTCGAGTTTAAATATATAAAATTATAAAAAAATAAACTTATTACAAAATTTAAGACACTATGATATTTTGTAATACTCACTCATATTAACATATTTTTACAGCAGTGTTATGAAACATATTTATTTAAAATTCTATTTAAGTTAGAGTTATCTGCTGCTAATTCAAAATACGTTAATAAAATAGAAGCTTGTTCCCAAATCCAGAGTGCAAGGTTTTGAATATTCACACAATCTTCAGAATAATGATAATTAGTTTATATATATATATGAGAAAGGTTAGTATACCGTAAAATCTCTGGCGTGTATCGTGCACCTGTGTATGACATGCATCTATACTTCGAAGCTATATTTCCTTAGGTATATTTACCGTATAATGCGCACCTCCTTTTTTAAGAAGAAACTTGAAATGCATGCGTGAAATGATCTTATGTTTTGAAATCATTTATTTGAGGTATTATCCCAGACATTTGAAACGAATACTATACTTCTCGATCTATAACCCTTTAAGTTCATTAGGTACGTCATTTCTTTTACATAAGCAGTACTGCAATCACTGCAGAAGTTTAAATTTTTTATGTTCATCTCTTTTTTTTGGTTTTGTTTTTGAAGCTTTCATTTTTATACCTGGCATATAACGTGCACCCGTAAATTTTAAACATTTTTTTGTATTCAAATTGCACGTTACACGCCGTATTTTACAGTTTATAGTTATTCATCAAACACATTTAACTGATAAAAATAATTTTTATGTACTACAAAATGTGTGTGTGAATATGTAATTGTATCTATATTACTTTGACAGCATTATAATGAAATGTTTGCACGCACACAAACACACAATTTTGTTACGGTTCCAATTTACCTTAATAAGGATCAACATTTGACCGTCGCTGTAAAAACTTTCTAAGTTTTCTTTTTGTAAGCATGGTCACTCATATCGTTCAACAAAACTTTTTAAATTATTGTTTCTTTTTAGAAAAAAAAATAACTTGAACAACAGAAACTTAAAACAATGTTATTTGGTTAAATATATATCAATGATAAAATAATTTATCAACCTTAAGCTAAATGCAATCTTTACATTATTAAATAAAAACGAAACAATGAATATGCGAATCGAATAGAAACGTCTCGGAAAAGCATTAGTCTTAGAATGACTGCCTGATTCAGCAAAACTTACAGCAGGTGGACAAGTCAAATAATGATGGATGAATAAAAGAAGATGAAAACAAAGACAAATGTAACTACTGAAGGATCGTGTAACAGAAAATAACGGATTTTTTTCTTGGAACGAAGAATAAAAGACCATTAAATATTTGATCGGTAACATAAAATCAAATGCTTCTTAATGTGGCTCTTATTAATTCTTACTATCTATTTTGAGTTCTAAATTATAAAAATAGATAGATACTTCGTAAGAGATATATAAACATATAATTTCAGAAGAAAACAAACTTGAATATAAGTTGAGTGTTTTGTTAGAAAAAGTGAAATATTTTGTTGACTTTTAAAGACTTTTTATTTTCCTCAGTAATTGTGTATAAGAATAAAAGACTATTTAAAAAGGTCGAGGCGTTTCTTTTATCAAAAATGTACTTTAAATAAATTTAAAAGCGAATAATGTTCATCTGAGTATTTCTGCATTTTTATGTTACTCTATTATAGTATATTATTTAAAACATAAAGGGTGTTTTTTAGAGAGGTATAGAACTTTAAATTGCAATAAAACAACGATGTATTATTCGATTGACATGACTTTTTTTATTCGAAAGATAATCTTGTGGCATTACATTTTAAATATGATTTCTGGCATAGGACTGCCACGCCTGGCTCGGATGTAGTCCAATCTGGACGTCCAATTTTCGATGACTTTTTCCAACATTTGTGGCCGTATATCGGCAATAACACGGCGAATGTTGTCTTCCAAATGGTCAAGCGTTTGTGGCTTATCAGCATAGACCAATGATTTACATAGCCCCACAAAAAATAGTCTAGCGGTGTTAAATCACAAGATCTTGGAGGCCAATTCACAGGTCCAAAACGTGAAATTAGGCGGTCACCAAACGTGTCTTTCAATAAATCGATTGTGGCACGAGCTGTGTGACATGTTGCGCCGTCTTGTTGGAACCACAGCTCCTGGACATCATGATTGTTCAATTCAGGAATGAAAAAGTTAGTAATCATGACTCTATACCGATCACCATTGACTGTAACGTTGTGGCCTTCATCGTTTTTGAAGAACGATTCTACCAGCCCATAAAGCGCACCAAACAGCCAGTTTTCTGGATGTAACGGTGTTTCGACATACACTTGTGGATTAGCTTCACTCCAAATGTGGCAGTTTTGTTTGTTGACGTAGCCATTCAACCAGAAGTACGCTTCATCGCTAAACAAAATTCGCTTATGAAAATTGACCATTATTTTCGAAATAAAATTGCACAATTTGAAAGCGTTGTTCAGGCGTGAGTCTATTCATGATGAATTGCCAAACCAAACTGAGAATAAATCACTTGACAGCTGTTAAATCGGTCGTCATCTTGGAAAGTAATGCCAACTTAAACTTCTATACCTGAAAAAAACACTCTGTATAAAGAAACATATAAATAGATATATAATCAAAAGATTTGGACTATTTGGTATCACATGGCTGTAGGAGTGTTTGTGAGAAAAATCTATTTCAGAAAAAAATTTAAAGAATGCGACGATTACCAAAAAAAGCCATCGAAAGTAAAATTTATTTTATTGATTTTACGCTGTTTAATGAATACTTCCAAACTATTCTAATTATATGTGCTCTCAGTTGTATTGTTGTATTATTTTTTATTAGATTTCCTTTCTCCAATCCCCTACACATAGAAATGATTTCCTAGGAATTGCGCTGTAATTGAATCTTCATAAGAAAAAAAACGAGTATTGTATCATTTTTTATATAAGCAAAATATTTGAAACTTTTTTTTTCATTAAAAGTGGTTTCTCTTCTGCTTTTTATTCACAATTTCTCTCATTCTTCATTTTGATTTGAACTCCCAATTCTGTGTTTTGCATTACAATTTAAATAAAAAAGATAGAATACTCTGATAATTTTTATCAATTATATTTTTAATTTCAGATCCAAATTATAACATAAATTGAAAGAAACAATAGACTTTTAAAATGAAAAAAATATGATTAAATTCATTAATCAAATCTAGAGATTTAATGTAAGATGTATGGTAATTTATTCAAAATAACTCATTAAGCCTTGGAGTGCATTGAAAAAGAAAGCATGAAAGAAATTACAAGAAGTACAAATTCAATCTTTTCAAACAAAAAAAGAAGAAATGTAATTCAGTATTCAATATTTAACTTGTATATGAAATGCCTGAACGTTGAATGTTTCAAAACTTCATGAAGCATATTTAAAAGAATCTTACTTCAGACATTATCCTTTATATTTCTAAGGAAATTGTCAATTAGTTAGGAGGATAAATTCTTCAATTATATGTAACAGAAATAAAAAATTAAATTCCGATTCACAACTAGATATGCTTGATTCACCACTATATTTGATTTCTTCCCTAAAAACTACAAATATGATTATTTTCTCGAATGATGTAAATCCTTATACCATACATTCAACTCAATGACTCTGTATTTTTCGAAATACCCAATTCGGTATTTATAATTAAGGTATCCGACTACTCTAAAATTAAGAATTCTGCCAGAAATTGGCATTTTTTATAATTTTATTTTATAGGCCATCTTATTAGTTTTGTAAAAATACCAAATTTATTATTTTCCATTCTCTAGAACAAAAACTACTATTGTTTTAGTAAAAGCAGATGCCTCTACTTTAAGCAAGATGTCACACATTAAAATGCGTTTTACTCGAAGTGTGTTTTTCTTAAAAATGCTGAAACGGGGACAGTGATTGCTCAAAAAGTTTTGAAAATCTTTAACTGAAATTTTTGCTTACGTTCTGTATAATAGTAAAAGTATTTTAACTTACATATTTATCAATCACTGCTTTATTACAAAATTTAGAGTCCCTTATGTGAACATAATCACTGGTTTTTAAAGTAATTTCATATAACTAAGATAAAGTGCTCAAGTTTTTGTAAAAATTAATATCTTTCATCCTGAAGATCATTTCAAAAACGAATAGCAAAATGACACAAGAAAATTGAAAAATTTAAAATTTGTTCATAAACTTTTTGTACAGAATGAACTATGTAAACTATGCAAATTTTGACCAATATTTTCCTATTATAGTAATAATAATTTATTTTTCTCTTCTTAATTTTAGCATATTTTTCTTAAAATGTACTAAACAAATCTAAATATCACAAAAAAATCCCCATATCTCCATTTTTTTTTAAAAAAAAAAAAAGCTGTCGCAAGTAGTCGGATACCTTAAATCACCTTGTTCTGATAAATTTTCGACTTAAGGTATCCGACTACGTTCGGAACCGTGATTTTAAAAAAGTTCATAAATAGATAATGTTCATGATATTTAGTGTCACTTAGATTAGAACACATGTAAAAAAAATTTAAGGACCATTTGGCAAAAAAAAAAAAAATTACTTAAATACAATATTTCGGCAAAAAATTAACTTAGAATAACCTTTTTTCAAAATGTTCTTCTTTTGTCAAAAATGCTTTTATTATAATAATATTTTGTCTGTATATAGCTCAGATCTCTGTATAGAGGCTCAACTATGAGTTTTGAAAAATCCACATTATTTTCAGAGTTATCACAATTGAAATAATTATCGGCGTTTTTTTCCTAAAATTTCTCCCTCTGTTGCAGTAAAATATGGATAAACTCACTTCTAAGTTATATATTTCGAAAATTCTAGTTGAGCCTCTGTACAGAGGTCTGAGCTATATGCAGGCAAAATATTACTATAATAGAATTGTTTTCCATAAAAGGAGAATATTTTGAAAATGGGTCACTTAATGTTCATTTTTATCATAATATTGTACTTAAATAATTTTTTACTCTAATAATATTCTTAAAACAATTTTATATACGTTTTCTAATCTAAGTGACACTAAATATCATAAATATTAACCATTTATACGCTTTTGCAAAATCACGGTTCCGAACGTAGTCGGATACCTTAATTTGCCTGTCTAACGTTTACCTTAAAATTATTTTGAAAATGACGAGATGAACTGTAATGACAAAAACTGTTTTTATGTTAAAATTTGACAAATTTCATTACAAAATATTTTTTCTTTTGTTATTAAATGCCATTAAAACAGTTGTGAATATGTTCTAACAACTTTTTAAATCATTAGTCGACTCAAAATATTTTATATTGCTCTAACCTGCTTTATTAACGGTATGTGCATTTTTTTTGATAATATTAAATAACTTTAAAGATTTTAAGCATTATACTTCATTAAAATGTCTAGTTTATTCATTAAGCTAAGAAAACTTAATTTCGCTAATCATATAAATATTTGATAGGATAATATGATAGTCTTAGTATTGAGTAATGACATTAAAATGGTTTTATTATTTAACTATGCATTATAAAGTAACTTCAAACTTAATCCTGAAATCCAAGCCATATTTTTATACTACAAAACGAGGCAAGAATTTTTCTTTCAGTACTGAGTATCTCTCAATTGGGTATTTAACCAATTACTTATTCACTTACCCTATCCTTCGGAGTGTAATAATGGCTTAGAAATAGCATCACACTGTGATGTTATTTCCGCCATAAATATCCTTTTTGGATTTTTTAATTATTTAATCTTTATGCACCAAAAATGCAAGAAAAAACAAGGACAAAGTTCATTTCTGCACCTTTGTGTCAATTTCAATGATTACTTTAAAAAAAACAATGCTGTTATATAGATGTCGTAAAAAAGTCATTTTCTATAGAACCATGAACCTTGTTTAAGAAATTCCAAATGGAAAAATAAATGTCATGTTTACGTGGTAATTTCTAACCGAAAGAAGAAAGAAATAATCACAATTCCGCATTAGTTTACAAAATATTTATTCTAAAATAAAAAACCAAAGTGTAATACGACTTTTAAAATGAACAGAATTTTAACCGTACAATATCATTACGAATCGGTAATATGATATATGTGCGTCTGAAATGTATTGATGGAAAACACACACAAACACTCTTGAGTGTGAAAGATAGTTATAAACGATCCTTAAATTACCTACTTATTTACCAATCATATTGCATAGAATATATTTATGCGTTTTTCTTACTTGGTTTTAAATATTATGATTTGAATAATTCATTTAAAAATCAAATATATATCTGTAATATAAAATTCTGCACATCTTCTTAAAGTGGTTCTTGAAAGAGAAACGTTTGTTAACCTGTTCAGTAAACTTTTAAAGGGGTAGAAACTAGTGTTTGTTTTAATGTCAAAGTTTCTGTCTATACCGAAGTTTTTGAACATTGGATTATATGAAGTGATTACTTAATAGAAAGGTACGAAAATAATTTCAATTCATAATGCATTTCATCCTAGTTAAAAGCTCTTTAGATCAAAAAAAGACTAAGAGAGACATGGGATATACTTTCAATATTTTATGTACTTCTTCATATCTATCTATTTACACACATCACATAAGCACACATCTTCTCTCTCTCTCTTTATATATATATATATAGAGAGAGAGAGAGAGAGAGACCTGACTTATGCATCAGAGACTTGACCATTGACTTAATTTGCCTTGGGAATTTTCGAGAGAAAGATCTTACGCTGCACTCTTGGTGGAATCAAAGTAAATGAATAATAAAGAAGATCTAACTACAAAATTTACAAACAACCTGATAGTGTAGAATTTGTCAAATTACAGAGACTTAAATGGGCTGGTCATCTGACTTGAATGAATGAAGATCGTTGCTGCAAGAAAATCTTTCTGTCGAAGCTCATGGGAAATAGACCTCGAGATAGATCCCCCTTAAGATGGATTGACTGTATAAAAAAAGATCAAAATATTTTAAAGGTAAAAGCATGGAAAATAGAGTTGCCAAAAGTCTAGATGCTTGTAGAAAACTTTTGGAGAACGCCAGGGCCTACCAAGGGCTGTCAAGTTATTGAAGAAGAGAAAGAAGAAGAAAACAGAGAGAGAGACTGTGAAAGGTTTCAAATTGTGCACTAATAAAAATTAATTTTTAAAGGGAAAATTTGAAGCATATCCTGCAAAAGTCTCGATCAATATTGTACTAAACATATATTTTAAAAAGCATTTGTGAAGTCAAAGTAAAATTTATGGCTACTCTGTCGTTAAGTTATTTACAAATATTTATAAAATAACTTAAATATCTCGATTACACTTTTACTATAGTAGAGGCTTACTTGAACCAGTAGTTATTTTTTAACTCTTAGTGGAAAATAAGCTTTGATTAATAAAAATACCACATAAAGGTTAACTGCACGTAACTTATATGCTCGGGAGGAAATTTCCTCAAAACCATTCAGTAGGATTTTTTATGCATTTAAATTTATAGGAGTTCAGATTTTAAAAAAAAGTCTCATTTTATATCATAAATTTTACCTTACGTTCATAAATTTTTATCAATTCTCTCTATGAACAATATATAGCTTTATTAGTATTGACTTTAATTATTTCACTAATATATTTTTATATTCTTGAATATACTACTTTACTCTCTCTGAAAAATGATAATGTGGAAAAGGGAACACTCTCATAATGTATGTTCTATTGTTTTTATTGTTAAGAGTTTTTTTTTTCTTAAGCATAAAAGTCAGTTTAATTCACGATGTTTTTAATAAGAAACCCGAATTAGTGATATTTCTAGATACCATTTATGTTGTCACTATTACTTTTTTCTGTGGTTTTGAGGAAACAGATGAAGTAAACATTACTAATTTTGATAATGAGTTTTGTTTTGTGAAAAAAGCTTAATCGGTAAAATAATACTGAGCGAAATCCCATTGAAAATAATGGCTAAAACTTCTAAATTCATTATAAGAAAAAGGTAATTTACCTAAAACTGCATTCAAAAATGCATATGAATTTAAAAGCAATATGAAAGAAAAGAAATCATACAAAATATTGCTTTTGTTTATGAAAATACTTTTAACTAATTTATAAATAATTTGTGCTATTTGTATTTCAAATTATTTTCACAACTTATTAATAAATTTTCCTTTTTCAAATCATTTTAAAAGGCTATTTATTAAAACTTTTGATAAATTGTACCTATATTCGAACGAGAACAACTTAATTGAATTGCATATATACGGAAAGCATACATAATTTCCGTGCGAGTTAAATAAGTGTATTTCTCATTTCAACAATGATAACTAATTTCAAGAAATTTCGAAAATGCGTGATTATCCCGCACAGAATTCAATTTAAGGAATAGCCACTTTAACATAATTATGTGCCTCATTAGAGGAAGGAAGTGTTAAGACACGATAAGTGGTGGTTATATAATGCTTAACTCGCTTACATACTGAGTTCAGCCAATCAACTCATGCATTGTTTGATATTGTCAACTCAAAACAATAGATTGGAAGAGGGATACAGTTTCAAAATATAAGGCTTTACACTGAAATTATGATGATGTGCGTCTAAAAAGCCTAATATGCTTAAATATGTAAGATAAGTTAGGATCCAGGACTACTTTATGTTGTATTTAATCTTCATTTCGTACTTGCAATTGTTCTTTTGCAATAAATTGTTTTACTATTAAAACGTTTATAATTTTATTGTTTACTAATATCACACTTTGAAGTTAACTCACACACAAGGTTTTTTTAGCTAAGTAGCTGGAATTTTTTTTTTTTTTTGAAAAAATTACCAGGTCTAGGGTTATTATTGAAAATTAAAAGAATTAAAATTTTGGTTTCAGACACGTGTATGTGTCGGCAGTCCTTTAATTGAATGTTAACAGAAAAAATAAAATATTTTTTATTCAAATTAAGGAATCCGTAAAATTATCTTCATGCAATATTGCAAGATTAAGTATTTTAACTCAATACCAAATATTAGATTATAGTCCAGATAATTTATTAAATGTGTTTACATATATAAATAAATAATTCAGGTTCAGTTTTGATCCTCTCTCGTGTACACACACGTCAGCACGTGCGCGCGCACACACACATACACACACACAAATATATATATAATTTACAAGCTTACATTTTTCAACTAAATTCTAATATTGTCATTTATGTATATGTATTTGTTATTTTTACCTTAATAAATATTCACGGTAACTGTATTTCAGTTAGCATTTTTCTAACGGTTCGTTTCATTTGACTTCTAGGCTTTTAGTTATTAATCACATATATTCCTCGCAACTGTCTTATTATGTTATAGGTATTTGCCTTTGCAAAGATTTTCACGACAAGAAGCAGCGACTAGTCTGATTTGATTATTATATTTCTTTGCGTTAATACGTGATATAGTTGAGGAAAACGAATACTAAATTTTCCTCTTTGACGTCACTTCTCATTTGTATCTTCTGTTTTTAAACTTTATTTTGGAGTAAATTAAAAGAATATCTTACTCTTCCCTTTCCTCTTAACACAGGAGTTTTGTTTGTTTTAGTCGAACAACCACACTTTTAACAACAGCCCGGGGGATCTTAATATTTCCTGTTTGTAAGCCATCTTTTACATAATACTTTTCTATGCACCAACTAAAATAGATTTAATACTTTTGCAAGGCCCTTAGTTTTACTTTTGTATCCTCATTTCGTAGTTTTCATATTAAAGCTTTACTTCCGTGTTTAATTTTACTCTCTTGCTTTAATCCCTGGAAGATTGTAAAAATACTTTGATTTAAACATAAAACAAGTATTGTTAGCGCATCGGTAGCGTTCTAAATCAAAGTTATTTGTAGAATAGATAAATTATACTATAAAGAGTATTGTTGACGAACAACAATTTATTTTCTGCTCAATATTTTCTTAGATAAGTTCCTTGAGACTTTCAGATTCTTAAATGTATTTGACATTTAAGGATGAGTTTCCTTCAAAGTTTCTCGATGTTAAGTAACCGTCAACTGAATTTTTGACTCGCGTATAAACAACCAAACAGCGTGATTTATACTTAAAGTTCTTAAATTTCTTCCCTCGAGTGAAGAATATTCCAGAACATTGGAACACGACACTAAAATTCTAAAGTTAGCCACGATTACTTCTTTGGGGAATCTTATGTTAATTTAAGAGTAGAATATTACAATTCCTTAGTGTAGATTTATCTTAATTCGGAAATATATCACAGCAACAGGAACTTACATTTTAATATTCTTTACACTTATTATTAATATTAATTACACTTTAATATAATTATCAGTTATTTTTGTTTAAAAAATAATTTCTTATAAAAATAATAAAGTTCAGTACTAAAATAGGAGTATTATTTAAAATCATCATGTTAACTTTTTATTTCCAAAGAGTTTTATAAATTACGTTTCTGAATTTATTTCATACTTTCAAGCAGTGACGTATACAAATTGGGTTGAGCTCCCTCCCATAGACCAACATATTTTTAATTTTTAGTATACAGATTACACTTAAGCTCTTTCGTTTAAAAGTTCCTTTAAATGTAGTCCTCCCCTTTCAAGAATAGTAGTATGCATTCGCTGCTGCTTTCAAGTAATATAAAAGTTTTGCAAAATTGTAAATCAATCTAGCTAATTTAGTAGATTTACTGAAATTATAAATTGATAATACAGAAGGTCGCTCTCACGTTATGGAAACGATTTTGATAGTTAAATTTTTAACTATAAATGTCGCATTTTTTATGTCAATTTGCATCTATTTGATAGTCATGATTCTTGACTATAAGATCTAGCTCGAAATTTCCATTAAAATTATTTTTTTAAGTACGGGTATGCTAATTTAACTCCATTCCTTTTGAACAGTTTTCCAAAGTGCATTCATTGTGTGTGTTCTTGGATGCCATTTTCCTAAGACTCAATTTAAAAACCAAAAGCAGAAAAGTTCATTGGAGAGGCGTCAGATAATTTAACAGATATTTCTTCAAATAGGAAGCACTTTATTCCTCTTTCTGATTCGTTCTTTGCTAAATCAGCGGCAGTTCACTTAAACGTGTGGCTAGAAGCTTTGTCTATATAAAGTTTAACTTTATCAATGTCCTTTCCATATACAGCAAGAATTTATTCTTCAAAAATTGGTTCAAAATATTCTACTGATAGTAGAGTGAATTATTTTTGGCTTTTCTTGAGTCTTTTTTGATTTTTAATTTGCCGTTGTTACAAAATCCCGCAACTATCATGAATCCCTTTGGAAACTTTTCTGTAAGCTGACGAAGCCAATTTGTACGATCATTCACGTCAGTTGAGCAACAGAAAATTTATCTTTTTTTATTACAATCACTTAAATATACCCATGTCTCATCGAGTGATACGATACACTTCCATTTTACGACAGCTAGGTGCTTTTCATATAATTTTCTACAATTCGTTTTTCTTTCAGCCACATGCTTAGTGAAAAGTAGATGAACTTTAGGTTTATACATCTTTTTTAACTTTAAATCTTTATGAATGATTTTACTTACTGTGTCGGAAGACATTTCTTGTTCTGATGCAATGAATCTTTGAGTGAGCGGATTTTTCTTTTAGGACCAGAGATTTCACTTTCTTGATAGTTGCCTGCGTTCAAACAGTCTTGGAATGAGGTTTCGTAGCCATGTTTTTATTTTACTTTCATCTGCTCTTTTTTCCCCTTTCTCATATTTAATATACTATAAATACCTTTTTTTAAATGCATTAATCGAGATTTTTACACCGCTTTATAGTTTGTTGATACAAATATTTCTCCTTGTAAATCACAGTTACGTAACCTTCGATCCATCTAGGAGTCATTTTAGGAGCCATTTTCAAATTAAATATTTTAATTTACATTCCAATCCAGAGAAAACATTAGCAGATGATTATTCTGAAAAATTGTCAAAGTTTTATCTCAGAATGAAAGCGAGAAAATAAATTAGAAAATATTTTCCATAAAGTGCGAAGAGAATCTTCTGTAATTCTTTTTCTTGTTTAACTCCAACTGAAAACGTTGATCTCCAAAGATATCAACAGAAATACCATGAAAAGAAAAATAATTCTTATGTTTATATATTAATTTATACATAAAAGGCTATTATATTTTCCTAAAAAAATATTGAATAAACGATATGAATTTCTTCAATTGTCCATATCATGAGTGAAAATACACTTTACGGTAAGTAGTTTGTACATATCATAAAAAAAACTTTGATTTAAATCACTGGTACAGATATGGAAACACCGCTTTGAATTGTTAATTGTATTGGAATGGAACCAAGAGGAATTAAACGAACAACAAAATTATTTAAAAGATTCCTTTGTTTTCAATAACAAATATCAAACGAGAATACTTTATTATTTTTTGATGAATAGTTGATATATTCCTTCAAATTCACTAAAATATAAAAAGAAAATTAGAACATGGTAAGCACGTGCAGTTTTTCACCTCGCATTCGGGCAACTTCAATTCTGAGCTATTTATAACAGAATTTAAATTTAAAAAGAAAAGTAGAATTGTTAGCTATATATGTATATACAAGTATATACTTGATCACCCATATAAATCAACATAATACTTCTCTCTTCACACCATATTTTAATTAATATTTTATTTATCTTGCAAGTTGGTACTATACTGATTATGTCTGGTTAAATATAAACATTATGTGTGTGAATGCAAAATTCCCCAAACTTAATAATATTAGTTTAACTCTTTAAATGGCTCGCATTTAGAGCTTTGAAGATGAAAACATTGACTTATTGTGAGTAACAATTAAATATTTGTTCATAGCCAGAGTTTAACTTAAAGATATTTGGACATCAGTTATTGTATTAAACCGAAGTATAACCAGTTAAGATACTAAGAAATATTAGCCATAGTAGTACACTAGCAAACTCTTGGCCTTAAGAACCAAGATTGCAGGTTTAAACAAAGTTTTGAGACTAGTCAATCTTCACCCGTAATTTCCTATAATCTGAGCCATAGGGGAAGGAAGAAATATCAAAATAAATGTAATTATTACAAATAAGATACACAACACTATTAATATAAAACGATAAAATTTGATATCCTACGAGTATTGACTAGAATAGTGTTAAAAACCATGTAATAAAACTAGATGATAGAACTTACTTCGTGAGCCCAACAACATGTTATGTTTCCCGCCAAATACAAAGGAGCAAAAGCAGTATCGCATAAAAGTAAAATTAGTAAATTATGGTCAAATAATATTAAGTATCTATATATATACATTTAAAAACCTTAAATATTGATATTAAATGTATTGAAAAATAAAAGGACTTCCCAAACATACACAATGATGCTTAAATAAAATAAAGTATTACTAATTTATAAAGCATGTACCACCATCTTTTAACTGCTTCACTAATTAAAAAAAAAACTCATATATTGCAAAAATTATTACATATTGTCATTTCACTGAGAACTATTAGAAATTTAATTGTAAAGAAAATTAAAAGAATATCCATGTTCCACATATACAATGTTTAATAAAGTTATTAAAATTTAAGAATATATTAGATTTATCACTAATACATACATTATTACGATAAATATATAGTTAAAAACAATATTTCTATATATATATATATATATATATATATACATTAAGAAAATGTGTGTCCGGATTTCTTGTTTTTATATACATATTTTTTCATTTAAAAAAAGAAACAGTATAATGGTTTACTTCAGTTAAGAAAACTAATTGGATATCGATATTTTCCTTGGCTAATGCTGCATAAATTTTTACCAAAATAAGTTTCTGTGTTTGAACTATGATGGTAGAATACAATAATTTGATTCATTTTATGCAGCTAATTCATCAAATGACAGTACAATTCAAGCATTTCTTAAACAATTCTTCTTCAAGGAAGTCTATAAATTAATGTTGAGTTTTTGTACATATAAGGTTAAAGAAAATGTTACGGGAATACAAACTTACGAGTTTTTTTATTATTATTAAAGAAGTACTGTAAGTATACATTTTATAACCTTAGTAACATAAATTATTAAAGGAAGAGTAATTTAGTCACTTATTTTTAGGGTTATTTAATACTTTTCTATGACTGTTTCACCTTGATTACATTTTTTTCTTCTAAAAATGATTATTTTTGTTGAAAATACTTCTTGAGATTCAAAAGTAAATAAACGCTTCTGAATTTTAGAATAGTATTTTCATTGTATATTAAAAATAATCACATGTTTTTGATTATTTTAACGATTCATCAATAGTTCTTATAACTAATACTAAGTATTCGCATCGTTTCATAGGAAAAAATTACGCTTTTAAATATTTTCCCCTTTTAATGAATCAACTAAAGATTCCCTAATTTAATTAGAATTTTGATAAAAATAACATTATTTTTTAAATCATAAATAATAAGAAATAATTTAACGCTAAATGAAAAAACGAAACAAATTTGAAAAGCAGAAAAAAAAAACTTCAGTGTCTTAAAAAATTTTGTGAATGATTTAAATTCACTGTAAATTAGCACTTAATGTTATAAAGATGCTATAAAAATAATATATTTCTATTTTTGAATTTCATGTCTCTTTAAAAGGAAATTGGTCTCAAATTCCCCTCAAAATATTTGTTAAAATGTTATAAGAACAAAACCAGTTCTGATCCCCGTCGTCTCTTCAAAATTTCAAAATACGAGAAATTCCATCAAAAGCCATCTTGAGGCTCTAGAACAGAGGTTTCCAAACTTTCTTGTCTCCCAGACCCTTTGCCATGTTTTCGGTTTGGGGCAGACCCTTGGGCTGCGGTAGCCCAGTGGTCAAGGTATCGGATCATGGCAGGCATGTCATGAGTTCGAGCCCACTACCTCTAAAGACCCGCCGTGTAGAGCAGAGATGCACGTTAAATCTGTCGAGAGCTGAAATGTCCTCCCGTTGGTGTGGTGTGGTAGTTAAGAGAGGGGGGTACCAGCTCAGGTGTCGTCCACGTCACTTGAACATGGTTCAAAATTACGTGGTCCGTAGCCAAAAGCCCTCGTGTAGCTGAACAGTGCGACGTTAATATTCACTCACTCATTCACTCTGGGGCAGATCCTTGCTTACCCAATATTGTATTTTTGCCAATTTATCAACATAAATGCCTTTTTAACAGTTGGTGTGTGTGTGTGTGTGTGTGTGTGTGTGTGTGTGTGTGTGTGTGTGTGTGTGTGTGTGTGTGTGTGTGTGTGTGTGTGTACTGCTGCTTACTTTAAAAGAATTGCATTTCCAACTGTAGTGAAGAGTATAGTGTTTATAATTTAAGAAGCACATATTAATCAATTAAATTAAAATTTAATTCATACATGAAATAACTGAACAACAAACAAATGCTTTTAATGAGAGGAATGTATATGGTGCTTCATAACAAATTTTCAAGATTTAATATCAATCTAGTCAAGTTTAACTCTAAATCTCCTTTGTTACTAGTGCCCAGTGTTTTCTTTCTTTCGTTCTTTTTTTTTTTTTTTTTTTTTTTTGTTTTTGTGATCGGCAAACTCGCTGAAATTCCTTCTCACAAGGAAAAGCAATTAAAAACTTTCTCACAATATTCCATAATTAAGGACAATTTACAGGTATGTCTTTTAAAGCCAAGATTTGATGACTTCCGTTTCTAAACTTAACTTTAAGATCTTTGTTAGGACCTATTCTGATCAGTTCCCATTGTAATATGACATTTTTTTCAGTGTGACCATAAAAGTTCATTGTCTGCTGTGGCACTACTATAATTAAAGAGTTCTCAAATCTAGTTTCGAAATCTGTAAAAAAGGCATTTAAATGTTGAACATAGGTTAAAACGTCCGAACAGATTGTTTGTGACAAATTGAGAAAATTCGTGACATCCAATATTAAACTTCTTTAACTTAGTTTTGGAAAGAAACACTGAAATGATCTTTGTTTAAATAAAATTTATGCTGTCGCCTTGTAATTGCAAATTAACTTCCTTAAATTTAGTAAATAAATCACTTAAATAGGTAAAATTTGATTAAATTTTCTTTTAAAATTTAAGTCATGATCTGATCTAATGAGAGCCACTATCGTAGACCCCTATTTACACCTCATGGACCCTCAAGTTATTTTTTCACTGACATGGACCACTTGTGGATCGTCATGGACCCCTTGTAGGTCGCCATGGACCCCTAGGGGTCGATATAGACCACTTTCGGAATCACTTATCTAGAACAATGTCAATTCAAACCAACAAATTCAAAGAAATTATTTCTTTCTTGGGTTTTAAAAGGATCAAATTTAAATGTTTTATAAAATTCTATATTCTTTTTTCTTCGATTATTTATACATGCATGCATTTAAAGCATTTAATGATAGATTAATTTATGGAAAGTTGAAGTTACAAACGTTTTCACCCTAACATAAGTATGCGGAGAAATATGTGAGAAGTATTTTAAATTAAAATCTTATTTACAAAAAAAGTTACATGGTACATGAAAATAAATATTTTACATGTACCATTTAAGTAAACAAATTTGAAGTACATTGATCGATTTTAACGAAATAGGGAAAAGGCATTATTAAACAATGTTGGTTCAAAAAGAAAAAACAATGTCTAAAAATAAAAATCATTTTTTTGTCCTATAAATCAAAGAATGATTAAAACGTTTTAGATCTTTCTAAAAAAATGAGATTTTTTTACTCCATTTTAAGAAAAATAATAGCTTAATGGATCTTTTTCCTCTCATGTATTTATTCATTACAGTAGTTGTTTAGCCAGAGATATCCATTAATGCTATAATTTATCATTAAACCTTCTGTTTACTGCTTATATTTTTAATCCTTTGTATAAGTCTTTTTTTAATTAATTAATTAATTTTTTTGTTAAAAGGAAATCCATCGGTAAAAGTTCATTTTATGAAAAATATATCTATGCATAATTTGAGGTAAGAAAAGTTTATTCAGAAAATAGTTTTGACAGAAGCATAATTTTTTGTAAGAATTTTATATTTTCAAAAATGTTTATTAAAAACTGTATATTTTGATAATACTGCTTAATAATTTGATAACATGGATGAAATTTAACAAAATTTATAACTTAAAATACATTGTTTTCCTTAGAAAACTGTACTAAAAATACACCTACGTTTTAAAAATGCAAAAGTTTTTATGATTTCCTATAGAGTAAACAAATATTGTGAAGAAATTATTTAGTATAATTATTCTTTAAAAAGAGCAAATGCGAATGTTAAAGAAAATAAGCAATAATTAGAGTGTTTCCCTTATTTATTCACTTTGAAAAAATAAGATCATACAGGACGACATCTGAGCTGGCATCCCCTCTCCTAACTACCACACCAACGGGATGACGTTTCAGCTCTCGACAGATTTAACGTGCATCGCTGCCCTACACGTGGGGTCTTTAGTGGTACTGGGCTCGAACTAGTGACAAGGCAAGCCACGATCCGATACCTATACCACTCGGCTACCGCTTATTTTTGTAGAATGCATATTAGCTGGGACATTTTCACAGGCCGCAGTTGCAGAGAAGTCCTGATAGCGAATTTATAACAAGCGTTGTTTCTATCGAATACCACAGAAGACCTGACGTGTAAAGAGGCTGATGCACGGCTAAACCTTTTAAGGCTCAAAGTTTTCACGTTTGGGTGTCGCTTGACTGAAGCATCAAAATACGAGAGGTCCGTCGCCAATTGTCACGTTGCTTCACAGTGCAGAGTTAGTAAACAATAAATAAAATACTTTAATTTATGCAATGTTTTTCCTCAGACAAGAAAAAACTTAATTTTTTAAGGCATTAAATTATTTTAAAATATTTTATGAATTATTTAAGCAGGTACCTATCAATGTCGTTAATTATTGATTAAATTTTGTCAAAACTCGAAGGAATTTAATCAAATATCTTTTTTAAATTAGAATTTATAGAAAATATTTATAATGTTTGTAATTCAGTTTTTTAAAAAGTTGTGGTTTCTTATTTCCTTTTTTCAAAAGCCAGTAAGTTAATGTGAAAATGAAGTTTAAAAGCTTCTGAACATATGATAAGTTTCTGAATATAAGATATTCTTAATAATTAAAGCTCCTAATATATTATTCTGTATATAATAAAAGTTTCTGAATATTAGATATTCTGTAAATAATTACAGCTCCTAATATATTATTCTATGTAATAAAAGATTTTTTCTGAATATAAAATATTCATAACCATGTACAGTAAACGGAAAAGTAATCAGTTAATTGCTGATTATATATTTCAAGACGAGTTCAATTTGGAATCATAAAATAAAAATAACATAATAATCAATTACATCGAGAGTTATTTAAGTTCATACTAAAACATTACCTGCTCTTTAAAACATTTAAACTTATCGCCTTTGTTTACTTACACATTAAGCACTTCCTTTTATTTGCAGATACATCTATTCAAAATTTCATTGGTTTGACTTATGATAAAATGCTTATTTAATATTTTATCATATCCTTCCTTGTTCTCTATGTTACGGTTAAACCATAAAATAAGACAATAAAATTAACTTATGTAGTTAAAATATATATGCTATGTTACGGTAAAATAAAGGGCATCATCTTACAATATTCCTTTATTACGCTTTCATCATATATAATCTAACATGGCGGACCTTTTGCCGCGCAACGGGGTGTTACCAAATACAACATCTCAGCGAGGAGACACCAGCCAAGTCCTTCCTTAGTATGCGTTCGCCTTCGTCAGCGCTCGTTGCTCCTTTTAAAGGCTTGTTTACTATAAATCCTTACGCGATGGTAAAGAGTTCGCTCTATTTTCATTTATTACTTCCTTAATTTTGAACCTAAACTTTTCAAACCTGATATATATATATATATATATATATATATATATATAGTGTTTCTGAAACTTTATTTAATATTATTTTATAACTTCCGTAATTTAGCATATGTTTTGTTGTAGGTATATTAATGAATGTGGTCTAATGAGTGATTCGATATAAAAAAATTTGTATTTCTAACATATGTAAGTAAGGATTAATAAATGTCACGTTAAGGTTAAATTTCTTCACTTCCTTGAAACTAAAGTGTTGGATAAAGAATCTAAAATAATTTTATTAATAAATATTATAACTAAAGTAGTTAAAAACATCTTAGAATGAAAAAGAAACCCTGACTTATTTATCTGAAATATTCTATTACATAAAAATACTTTTATCAGAGGTATAATATTTCATACATATATAACAGATATTTTATGTAGATTTGTTCTGCTGAAATCAAAATATTCTAGATAATAAGATGATTTCTTCCTTAAAATAATAACTTAAAAAGAAAAAAATCAATAATGTCCTTAAATAACACTTAAAAAGAATACTAATTACAATAGTAAATATAATATAAAAAATGATTTTTGAAATTTTTTTCAAATAACTGTAAACCAATAGTTAAAACTTACAAATTGTCTTTATGACAATTACAAAATTCGTAACTCGCATTTTGCATTTGAATCAATATTTTTCATTAGTTGAAATTTTTTGAATTAAATTATAAGATTATCTACAGCAAATATTCTCAAATATTTTTTTTCGTCATTTTTTATTTACAATTGTATAATATATACTTTATTAATATACTCTGTAATTTCTCAGTGTCTAATTTGAAAAATTATTTGTTAATTTCTTAAGAGTTATAATCAATAATTGACAGATTATTTAAATAAAGGAATACTTTTAAAATTTTTGAATTCTTTATTAAAATCTTTTCATGAGAAAAAAATTTAAAATTAATTTGGTTTTTTCATATACCTATATTCTGAAATCATTAAATCGTTACTCTTCAAGTACTTTTTTCTTTAAGGTCTTTGAAGAAGTATATCCCCTAAAATATGGAAGATTAACTTTTTTACATTAATTAACCCATATTAATATTTTTTTAAAAAATAAGGAACCTGTATCTCTTAATTAAGCATCCATTAAGAGTAAAACTTCAATCTACAGGGTTTTTAGTTGATTTATTTTGGAAATCGAGAAAATTAACTTTAATTAAATGTACTTTAATAAAAAAAATTGAGCTGAAATGATATTCCTAATAACTTTTAATTCTGAATTACATTTTTCTTTCCAAGCATCTTCTTTGAAATTGCATATGATTTTTTATTAACAAAAAAAATGTGTTAAGTATTTGCTTTTCGAATGCGCAAAATGAGAAAAAAAATAAGCAAACTTAAGTTTTGATAAACTTTACTTGAATTCTTTCAGTTCAATATTTATCTGTAAGAAATTTGGCCGAAATGCTGTGAATAAAAGTTGTTTTCGAAATATTATCCTTCGAGAATTTATTATTCAGAAATGAGTGTATTCAACTTCATTTTCTATTTAATAAAGTATTTAAATAGCAATTATTTAAAAAAAATCATTTAGTAAGTTTTAATTTTTAACCTATATCTTCTAAGCAGTAATTAGACTTCATGGATAAAAAAAGGAAATGACTTTCAGTCTCCATCAATAGTTGATGGAGCCTGCATGAGCAGTAATTACAATAATGACCCTCAGAAGCATATTTCCAATCAATCGTTGTACGTAAACAATCAATATTTTCTTCCATTCTTCTTGAAGGAAGAAGAAAAATTAACCCGCAGATTTTAGACGGTGGGAGAACCCCTTCGATCACTTTCCACAAGTTTGGACTCTAAGACGGGGAATTCAACCGATTATATATATAACTCATTAAACCAAAGCATGTGGTAGGATTCGTAACATAACAGTTACCATTTTCGTCCTGGAAACAACAGCCATTCAACTCCATAAGACTGCCATAATGTAGTAGGACAGTAGTTCTCAAACTTTCACTACTGGCACCCTCCTTTTCAATCACAATTATTATCGCCCCCCCCCCTTATACATTAATAATGTACTGAATGCAATAATAATGCACTTTGACGCTAAAGCTACAATACGATCATAATTATAAACCGTACAAATTAACAAGATAAATATTAAATTTTGTATATCTTACTTTTAAGTAACATTTTTTTCTTTTTGCTTTTTAGTTCGATTCACTATAAAAGCGTGTTTTTTAATTTGTTTTAAAACTATAATTTATTTTATAGTTATTTTCACTATACACTATAAAAATCACAATTCCAGTGAATAATTCAATTAAGAGAAAATATACTTACCTACTTTCAAGGACTTTTCAATTTTTCGTAGAAAATTTGAGAAAAAAAAAATCCATTAAAAATAAAGAAAAATGTTCCAAATAAATAATGCCCTTAATAAAGGACATAAATCACAGACACTTTTCGCTAACAACACAGGAACGTTATTTTCCAGCTAAACTCAAATCAACTCAAACGTTTCATATAACGCTTTTCTGATATTTACCTTTGCTATATATCTTGATTAATATGCATTATTTCAGTAGGTTCTTCAATTGCTTGATCAGTTTCAACTTCCTTTAATAGGGATCACAGATGCCCATTTTTTTAATATTCTGCTTATTTACATTTATAAACCAGAATAAGTCGTACAACACAGCAATCAAAACTACAAAATTGTTCATGGGGAAAGTGTAGCATGTTCTAAAATATAATTGTGTAAAACGCTTTTCATTATGCATTATATGTTTCAGAATACTCATGCTTATCCATATATCATAAAACTCTTTCACATTGAAAAAAGATGAAACAGAAATATATTATATATATTTACAACTTCCCTAAAAAAAAAAGACGGAGATAACCATATTAGTAAGTTCGAAGGTCAGCTAAAGTAATATTTTAGGTAAAAGAAACGTAAATAAAAAATCTCTCATCGTTTGATATCGTTAAAAGAAACGTAAAAAAAAATCTCTCATCGTTCTCATATTGATCGCAAAGCAAACAAAATATTTGTTTAATTTGGTTATAGGATCAATGATGGCCAATGAGTGTTTAAAGTGGAATCTTTTTTTTTTGTTTTTGATGATCACCAGATGATAAAAATAAATTATATCAGTGTAAAAGTGTATTTTTTATTATGTCATTCCAAAAAATTATTTTTTAAACCTTTTATTTTAAATATGCTCGCGCCCCCCTCGCAGGGTTACCGCGCCCCCCCAGGGGGCGCCCCACAGTTTAAGAAACACTGTAGTAGGAAGTTCTTGGCCATCCATAATAGCGTAATAGATCTCTGCGTACCAGATATCACTAACAAAAATCGCGGACCATATTGAGAGAAACATCTCCGCACAACATAACACCATCTTCATTAAAGCTTACTCTTTTCAAACCCATTCTAGCAGATGTTCTCCAGATGGACGTCGAACTCAGTTCCTCCCATCCGATTGTGATCGTGAGTGAACCTCGATTTGTCATTCCAGAGAGCATCTTTCTATTTTTCTAGAGTCTGATTTTCACTGAGATTCGCACCGCATTATCCAAGTCCCCATGTTGAACTTCTCATCAAAGTTTTGTGGACAGTGGGGCGACCGTGATAAACAAGCATGTATGCTTTCTTTTGGACGGTATACACCAAAGCAACTGTTCCGGATGCATGCTGACATTTTTAACAGAGCGGACAATCCGTAGGGTGTGGTTCTTCTAGAAAACTCTGACAGTACCCTTCGATATTGAACGTCCAGTTTTGTGGATCTGCCAGATTGGATCAATTAGCGGTAGTAACTGCTTACCTTCCACTTGTGAATCACGCACGTCTCTGTCGTTTTTAAATACTTCAGATTGTTGGGATTTCCACGTATGATTTGACCATTTTTGCCATAGCTGACCATTACCCACTTTTGAAAATCAAATAAGTACGAGCTACGTGCCATCGTACTAGAGAATGATTGCAAAGTTGTTTCTCGCATAATATATAACGACAGAGGTCGAAACATAATTCAGCGCCGAGCTCAAATTGTGGAGCTAATTTCATATGTCTGGACTGTGGCCTTACGGTGCGTTCTAAGTCAGGTTGGGTCCCTGGCAATGAGAGAGCCGACCAAAGAGCCAAGCAGAGAGCCGAGTTGTCTCAACCGGATGTCCTCTAGACCCTCAAAAGAATAAACAGCATTATATTCAAATACATTGACAAATGTACTGACATGACCCAAAAATCCAAGAGCCTTGGAAAACCATGGGAAACCTTGTCCACTGTGGGTCCTACCCCGAGGCACATGGAGAGAACCGAGGCTATTGCCCGCTTTTACCTAATCCCTGGACTTGAAAAGTGGCTTGGTCAAGGCGGTGGAGTATAATTCCACCGCCATGACCTGGCTGCTGAGGAGTACTGTCCGCTTTTCGGCCATGCCAGAATGGTGAAAACCCACTTCAATGCACTGGACTTGATGATTACCCTACTGACGTCGTCGTCAATCGGTACTGGGAGGGTTGACGTCAAATGATCAAGAAGTCAAGCACGGGCGTTGGATAAACAAAATAAAAACAAAGCGTAGTACAGAATAATACCTAATTCACTTGGGTGTCCAATCAAGTCTTGGTGACCAGTACACATGAAAGTAAAATTTATTCCAAAAATTTTTAATGCGTAATTAGAGCACTTCTATTGAATTTATGCGTAATAAAGAATAGTTACTTCGTAAATATTTTAAAATAACCAATAGTTTAATTTTCCGATATAATATTTAAAACGTCTTCAATAAAACGTTTATGTGTTTATGAGATACATTAACTTCTTGCGAGCTATCCCTCCCTCAGTCAAACATTTGGTATATTGAATTTTAAACGAAATTTTAAAATTATATTTAGTTTAAAATTATAAAAAAATAAGAGTAAAATTAAATCAAAACTGTCTGTAAAAGAAGCGCACTAAACAAAAGTGTTCAAAGTTTTTTTCATCGATACGTAGTATACTCGATTATAAGTAAAAGGAGAGCCATTGGTTAAAATAAATTTTCTTGGCATTAATATTTTCTATTTCACATTGAAACAAAACGATTGAGGTAATTCTATGAACTTGTAAATATTGTCACTTTTAAATTTTAACACTTGAGTTCATGTAAAAGGAAGCATAAAATACTTTTAAAAGCGTTAAAGATGCTCCCCATTTGTGGTTGTTTCTTATAGGCTATAGAAATAGAGATATTCTTTCTAAATATTTTAACACTTTAATAGTGGAATTGAGCTGAATTCTTTCATATTTATGATTCTATTTCATGGACTCATTTGAAATTCATCGTTTTGATTTTTTATTTATGGGAGTTTGCATCTACATTTGATTGTTATAACAGAAAGCTATTTATTTGAACGGAAAGTTTCGAGAGTTAAAGAGATATTTTCTTCACTAACCATAAAGAGAGTGATTTGAGAGACGAATGAACAAATAGATTTAAACCTCATGTATTGGAAAATATAGAGCTATTTATAGAGCTAAAAATATTTTGATACATAAGCCTTTATTGTTAGCAAGAATTAACCATCAAATAAATTTATTTTGGAAAGTTTATATATTCGTTTGAAACTGATTTTAACAGAATAAAAGAACTGTTGTTCATTTTGTAATTTAAGAGATATTTCTCAATTTTTTATACCTTATATATCATTAAAGTTATATATTATCTGAAACTTCTATTAATATTTTTTATCAGAACGTGAGTTACAAAGAAAGTTTCTACAGTAAGCTGTAAATACTTTCGGTATAATTTTAAAGGATACTTTTGGTATACGAGATGTGACATAAAAGAAGCGAGACTGGTCTAATAAATCCCAGAATCACACACTTCTTTGTGACATTATCACCTTTAAAGTAGTCCTACTTGGCATTCACACGCATCTGCATTCGGTGCTGCCATTGCTGATAACAGATCAGGAACGAGGGTTTTGGAAGGCCATTTAGGAGATTCTCCGTTGTTGCCTGAATCTCTTCAACTGAAGTAAAATGGATTCCCTTTCACAAGAATTAACTGTAGGAAATAAAAATAGTCGCACGGAGCCAAAGCAGGTGAATAAGGAGGATGCTCCATCACAGTAATGTTTTTGCTGGTTAGAAACTGGTTGACAGATTGGGCTGTGTGAGCCGGTGCATTATCCTAATGCAACAACCATCCATCACTCCTTATATATAACTGTGGCTTTTTTACCTTAGTTTCTCACGAAGTCTTTTTAATACTTCTATGCAGTAGTGCTTATTAACAGTCTGACCACATGGAACCCTTTCAGTTATTGCAATTCCATTAATGTAGAAGAAGACAGTTAACATTACCTCGAATTTTGATTCTGAGATGCGTGCCTTTTTGGGTCTTGGGAATCCTGGAAACTTCCATTGTACTGACTGGCGCTTACTTTCTGGGTCACAGATAAAACTCCATATCTCATGTACATATACATGTACATACTCCATATACATGTTACAGCATATTCCAACAAATTTGGCTCGTTTGCAATGTGTTCTAATATAGCCATTTTCACGTCTTTACGGCACTGTTTTTGGTCATAAGGACAGAACTTTTGAAAAAACCTTCACACAAATCTTCCTCATGTATAATTCTTTATTTAAAATGCGTATAACAGCATCCCTATCCAAGTTAATCAATTCCGTCATTGAACAAACACTTAATCTTCGGTCTCCTTGGATCACAGCACGAATTTTGACAATGTGTGTGATAACCTCCCACCTGGGGAAGCCATATCTTCATCTACTCGGCCTAATTCTGTAGGGGTTAAAGATTGATGACCCAAGCTAACCATAAGAAATCCAATTTATTAATATCCAATATAATAATCAAAGGCAATCTTACTATAGAGGGAAAATTAAGAGTGAAATATCGTAGCTCAAAATCTTATGTGAATAAGCGCCTGAAATCCTAATCGCTTAAATTTAAGTAAAGTTATCCTATGAATCCTAAATTCCTTAATTTATTTGAATAGCTAAAGCCCGTTTTAAAATTACGCATCAAAGTTCAGATCCTTACCATAACCGCACTGCGTTCAGCAACTCAGTTTTCTTTCCTCCTTCTTCTAAGAATACTAAACCTCCACTATATATCTACAAACTAATCTGCATATCAAGGTTTCTTCTTTAGATGGATGGATGTGAAATAATTCAATTGATGGTCCCAAATATTCACCAAGAGGATAAGTAGAAAAACTCCGTAAAGCCCCGTCACATGTTTTGGTCTATGGATTCCCCCCGCATGTTTATCATTTTCCACACTTTCCCTTACCCTTGAAAACCACTTATGCCATTCGAACACACATGCACGAGACAAAGTTTTATCTCCGTAAGCTTCAGTTAACATTTGAAATGTTTCCGTAACTGATTTCTTAAGTTTCACAAGAAACTTGATGTTGATTCACTGTTCAATTTTTACATTAAAATCCCCCCCCCGGTGGAATGCAGTTGTATGTGTTCACAAAATGACACACAAAATGAGTCGAAAGTGACTACATGGATAGAGGTGGCAAGTTGAATGACGTCACCTAAACAGTTGTTGCCAACTCCACTCTTTTTTCAAGCTACACACTTAGTCCCGTTTTTTGTGTTTGTCACACCTCGTATATATATTACGTATGAGGTATTAAACACACACATACAACTGTTGATGAACTCTAGGAATAACAATTCACTAAAATAAAGAAACCAGCACTTTTTTATTAACTTATTAATAGAAATAAATGTGTAGACCTTAATTAATGCCTAAATTAATGACTACAAATCTGTAGGAAAAAGTCTGTCAAAATTTCATCTTAAACATTATATAAATGTACTTGATTCTCAAAATCAAAATTTAAGGGGAAAAATACAGTTCTTTTAATTATTCATTTAAATTAGCTTTAAATTTTTATACAAAATAAATGACCTGAAGTATTTGAAAGTACAGGAGTAATTTTCTGCATGACTGAAGTTTACCACTAAAAATTATACGTTAAGTCCTGGTTTCAGTTTCATTTTTAATTGAACATTCTAAAATCTTTTAAAGAAAAAGCGGCGTAAAACTTCGTGTACCCCGGAGATATTTTATAAAATCTCTCGGAAGATGCTCGTTACAGTTAATCTGTTTCGGCAATATCCGAAATTTTATGAATAGAAAAGGTTTCTTACAGAGAAATTATCTTTAAAAGGGAAAGTTTTCTTATAGTTCGTTTATAGAGAACATTTTATATTAAAATTAAATTCATGGAAATATGCTCATGACTTAACACAAAATTTCATTAAAAGTATTGTCAGAACTTTCAATGATCATTATATTTTGATTTTCAAATTATATCAACACAACAGTTTATAAAATGCAAAAATACATTGGAGATATTTTTCAATAATTTTTGCTAAGTAATTATAGTTACATATATGCATATATAAAAATTCTGAACTCTTTCTAAATTTCATTTCTTAGCTCTATCTCTTTATTCATGCTTTTTAAATTTTAAATAATTATTTTTAATCTGAAGAACCACTCAAAAGAAAAGAAAATTAAGTGCCTACGTATTCATCAATTTGATTAAATATTCTAAATATTTGTTCTCCTTTCTAACGTTTTAAAATATTTGTTCTCCATTTTATGCTTTATTCTTAACAAGGGAAATTTTAGGTGAAAAAATAAATATAAATTAAAAATAATTAGAAAAAATGTTACTTTTTTATTTTTCGTCCTTTAAAATTCATATGGCAGTGTTCATAATGAACATTTTTGTAGTTTATTATTCAATGATGTGACGTTTTCAGTACATGGAATAAACATTAAAATATTTCTTTTTCATAGTTTTACATAAGCTATCCTCATAAATTGAATACAAATTGGGTCTCAAATTTCTAAGCAGTTTATTTTAATATAAGTGAGCAAACAATCTATCTAAAAAATTATAAAAAAGAATTGTCAGTTATTTACTCTTTCTGTGAAATTTAAATGATTCGAGACCTTTAGATGAAAAAAAAAATGTTTGTGAGAAACACAAAAAGTGAAAGTTAAATTATTGAAATCAACCACCAGGATTTAAAAAAGCTTTCTGAATTTTACATTTTTAAGTTTCTTTTAGTGTTTCTTGTTCTATTCTACATTAAAACAATCAGAATAACAAAAGAAGTATTTGCATGGAAGTTTTAAGTTGTTTTTTTAACGTTGTGTGTTACCTATAGTGTGATGTGTTTTTCTAATTCCCAACAGTAATTTAACTCTATCTTTAGTATGTAGATATAATTTTATACCCTTTATTTTTTAAACTTCAAGCCTATATTTTCAGATAGGTTACATAATGTATAATTTTAAGCTTATATATATGTATTTAAACATTGAGATTTTTTAATTAGTTTGATATATATTTAGAAAAATATTTTATGTATCCTAAAGAATATCAAATGTATGTAATAAATTTCTGGACTTTTTTCTGCATTGTGTTTTCAATACGAAGGACGTTAAATAGTTCTTGCAGTTTAATTGAACTCAACAAAGTTTGTATTATCAAACAGAGACAATCTTCATGATTATTTATTAGCAGTGCTTTAATAAATAGTTAAGACGTTGATGATGCAAATTTTTTGAATAATTATCCGACAAAGAATAGCTAATGAACGAATTAACACAAATTCTTTTCAGAATATTTATATGCCTATTCAACACTGTTGATCATAAACAATAACAAGAACAATAGCTATAGAACCATTACTCTGTATTTTTATTTAATGCTGTGAATGTCATCAAGAGCACAAAAGCTTGAGTTATATTCTATATCAAATAGAGAAATAATGCAACAGGAACTAAAAGGAAACGAGAATTCTTTTTAATCTTCTTTCCAAACGAAAAAGTCACTTATACTAAAGAACAACAAGAATATAAATCTTCACAAACGTCTTCTTTGCAGGCTTAAGTTCAGCAATCTGTTCACACTAGAGAAGTCAGTATCTATACATTGTTCGGCAACATGACGTAAGATAAAACCAATGGTCACAGAAAGAGAGAAATGTTATTCGCATTTTTTAATTTATTTTTATTAAACTTGATAAAAAATTATTCGAGACCAATTATCTAAATTAATAAATATTGTTCTTAAATTAAAATAGAAGTTTGAAATTAAGATCAGGTAAAATGATAATTTAGTTCTTTAAATACATTTTAAGATACACAGTTTTCAATCTAAAACTTCGAATTTAAAAAGAAAAAAAGAGTTAACACTTTTTTTAATATCATTCCTTTTTTTATAAAATGTTTTTAAATGTGTGATTAAAATAAGATAAGTAAATCTTTAAAATCAAATTATGTTCATTTTAATGCAAACTTGTAAATTTAGTATCCGATGCAAGGTATTAAGGAAAACATTCATAATATTTTTTGTTACAAGTAGAAAATAATGTTCAATAATAAATAAATTGCTCAGCGATTTATGGTGTTAAAACTTTTTATTTAGGTATTTAAAACTAAATAACCACTTAAAAGTCATCCTGGAAATATTAAATTAGTTTTTCAGTTCAATTTAATTTTTTAACGCTTAAACGCTAAATCAAATATTAAAACGATATTTTCATATAAATATAGTAGAGATGATAATCGCTAGCAATTTTTAATCACTTTAACTTAATAATCTCAAACAGGAAATTTTTAAGGTAAACAAAATGAGAAAAGAAACATTTTGAAGTTAATATAGAATTAGCTTTCGAATAATACTCTAACAATAATGAAAAAAAGCTAAAAAATCTTTAGAAAACTGAGTGAGATTTGAAACTGATTTATTTAATACACTAATTAAAATGCCTTCTTTAAAGTATTTATCCATCATTGGAAGCACAAGCAAACTTTTATGCTAAAAGGTGACTTCCTTTCAGTTAACTCTTTAAAATTTTATTGCAATGTCTCACGGAGTACATTATTTGATAAAGAAATATATGAAAGGATTTCAGAAGTGAGAGGATCCTTTAAATGTTGTTAAAGTTTTTTCCCCCAAAGCAATGGGCACATAAAAAAAAGCTTTTGAAGTTTATAAGTTCATAATATAAAAGTAGTTTTATTTTTAGTTTAATATTAAAGTTTTCTTTTTTGGGCTTGTTCAAAATAAAAGTAGAGCTTTAAAATCAATTATGCACAAATGTAGAATTCCTGGAAGGTTTAAATGTAGCAATGAGATAAAACTATGAATGTCTTTCGTTACTAATTGTGGACGTGGAGAATATTCCTTTTATTTTTTAATGTTATTTTCATCGTCTTAAGGATTTTTATTTAATAATGTGACAATTTAATAACAAAATTAAAAATAATAATTCTTTTTATGAAAGTCATACATTAAATCGAGTGAAAAAAATTATAATTACTGCGAATGTAACAATGTAATTACATGAAAATGCAAATTCAAAAAATGAATAGAAATGTTTTTGAAAACTTAAATCTCAGAAGCAGTAAAACAAACAGTACATTAAAAGACTTTATTCATTAAAAATATCACATTCTTTATTTTGTTTAAGCTTTATAGAATTTTTAAAAAGCAGTCTTTAAATTTAATAATTTTTATGAGCACAGCAATTAAAATTTGGAGTCAGTAGTTACTTTCTTAAAAACAATTATATTAACAGTAAAGAAGTAATATCGATTACTAAAAATGAATTTAAAGACTAAAATTAAACTTAAACATAGCAATTATTTTAGGAAGATTAAAAAACCCTTTTTTTCAGCCAATTTAGCCATTTGCATTTATTCAACTATTCTTATGAATTATCTAAGTTAAATTTCAGTGATATGAAACTTTTGCATTAGTACTTGCTGTTATAAGCAGAGGGTTCACTTTTAGGAATAGATCAAAAACGTTTTGTTGCTTTTAGCTTTATATTTTATATAATTTGGAATTAATTATCGTCCATATGCAGGAAATAGAGATTGAAGAAAATGCTACTTTTGTGAGTATTTTCCCACTCCAAAAGTTACCTAAAACCTAAGATAGAAATAATTTGAGTCTGCATGCATTAGCTGTAGTTTGACGTTGAAATATTCGTATAGTGTCATGATATTCAGACATACTGGCATTCAGAAGTACGGTTTTTATAATTGTGGCTCAGATTTTATTGAAGTTATATCTACAGTAGTTTGTTACATATTTCAAAATGGGACATTTACTCATAGAAGTAAGATTTGAGTTTATACCAGTGGTTCTAAGCACGTGGAAAAATAGTAAATGGTTTTCAAACGTACTAAAAAAGTTATTTTCATACAGAAATATGCAAGTTCAAGCTACAAAATGGGTTACAAACACAAGAAACAGCATAACAATATACAAAAACTGAGTACTTTCAGTATCACTGACAGGTCGTTTCTCACAAAATCGCTTGAAATGATTTCTCAAAATTCAGTCCTCTACTTGTCATATGCACTCAATAGTGTAAATGTAATGATTAATTCCCCATTTCAAAGTTGATCCATATTTCGCAATCTCAGCAACCGCAACAAATATTTGACTGATAACCTAATTTTTCTTTCTTACTTTTTCTCTTTTTTTGTATATTTATGTTATTTGTAACTCAATCAGTCACGCACACTAATACGTTCCTATACAAAATATGTTTAACACAACATTCTAGTTACTCTTAATCCAGTGCTTCTCAAACTTTCAATACTGGCGCCCCCCTTATCAATCACAATTTTTATCGCGCCCCCTTATACATTAATAATGTACTGAATGCAATAATAATGAACTTTTTTTTTACGCTAAAGCAATAATCTTAATTATATACCATACAAATTCATGACATAAGTATTAAATTTTGTATATTTAAGCAAAAAAATATTAAGTAATAGGATAATTATAATGTTATTTTTCCTTTCTCTAATTCTTAAATTGGATCATATTGCAAAATGCGGTGGCTGCTTAGAAGACAAAATATAGATATCAGCTTTTTTTTTAGAAAGAACTCAGTGGGTGAATTTCTAATCATATAAGCATTCCTTTGAAAAATTTACTCTGTAAGACAAGCCCATGGAAGTCGCTAATACTTATTAAACTTGTTCTTAATTTAGCATTAATTAATTAGTTATAAAATACTCTGTGCACCACTGATACATTAAAAGTATACCGGCTGAAGTACCCGCTATTTGCACGAGTTCATTTATAAGAAAATAAAACATTATTGATATAATCGCTGAATTGTAAGGAGAGTAAAGCCAAGTGCGCAACAATGTTTACAAAAATGTAAAATGATTTTTTTAAATCATATTGCTCAAATTATAATTAGTTTTAAGCTAACTGTAATTTTAAGCCTCACAGAATTAGCATTTAGAATTGATGTTGAATAATGAACAATAATATAAAATTCCAAAGAGAAATAATTGTATTATTTTTAATATTTAAAGTGAAAAGACTCTTCAACGTGTTTTAAACCTGGAGCAGGCACGCACTCGATACTAATGGTCGAGTGGGGTTATTGAGCCACCCCAATCTTTTTTTATAATTATTTTTGTAGTACACAATAAAAATCGTAATTCCAGTGAATAATTTAATTAAGAGAAAATATGCTCACCCTTACTTACAAGAACACAGAAAATATTTCGGAAAAAAATTTATCACACCGGGAACTCAGTCAAAACAAGTACCTTAAGATTGTAAAAAAACGTTTGTCACTCCCAAAAAAGAGGGAGATATGTGACAAATATATTTTAGTTCACACGTTAAGACTGTCAAACAGGAGGATAGTGTCAGAGCCATTGGTAACAATTAAACAGTTTTGCCAGAATTACCGATTTCGTGCACTCTGTGCTCGGCGTGACAGCTCCGGAATAAAAGTGTATTTATTACAATATGGATGTTCAAAAAAAAATTATGTAAAACGTTTTTCATTATGCTTTTTTATATGTTTGGGAATAACTCATAGAAATAAATCTTGGCCAAGTAATCCTTCAAAGAGCTCTCTGTGCTTTTCCCAAAAATCATAAAAATATTTTACAAGGAAAAAATCGCAGCAGAAATAGTTTATTTGCAACTTCCCAAAGTGAAAAAAACAAATACATAAGAGCCAGGACTAACTAACCGTACAAGTAAGTTCGAAGGTCAAACCGCAGCAACTACATTCTGCCGCCTACAGCTGATGACAATAATATAACAGTGATGAATTTTTTATCTTCCTAAAATTTTTTCGATTATGGGTCTGGGTTTTGTTTTTCTCATTTTGGTTTGAAAAGAAACCGTAATAGAAGTAGAAGCTTTAATTTTTTGTATGACGTAATATCGCAGATATATAAATTATATCAGTGTAAATGTGTATTTTTTTATTATGTCAGAAAGTATTTTGTTTTACTTCATTCCAGTAAATAATTTTTTTTAAATCTTTTATTTTCAATATGCTCGCGCCCCCCTTGTACGTTTATCGCGCCCCCCCAGGGGGCGCGCCCCATAGTTTGAGAAACACTGTCTTAACCCTTAATTTCGCAATTTTTTAAATTGCTATGAATAAATTACATCAGTTAGTTCTCAAGTAATAATAAAAGGGAAAAATATGGAAAAAAATTAAGCAGTTTTAAATTGAATGTCAGTCATTTTTTTGTTTGTTGCTGAAATGCAACATTGCGCAGCAGTACTGTAAATTACAAAACTTTTTTTATATGAGGATTTTATTATTCATCATAAAATGTTTAAATTTCTTACCTGGTAATTTATTTCGTCAATAAACAAGAGGAAGCATAAAATATAATGGATTCTTTTTATAGCAAAAACACAGTTCTTGAGGCATCAGATATTTTTATAATTGTTGGGATTTCTGGAAAAAATGTACTACCATCTAGTGACAAAACAGCATGTATTTCGTTGCAGTAATCTTTTTTTTCTGAGATAAATGATTAGTAGGTAAATAAAAAAATATTGAGTCTGTTAAATTAAAATAAATCATATGTTGCAGAAATGCAACAGTGCGAAGTTTAGGGTTAAATAGCCCTCGCGTTGCTTTAGACTGCGATGTTGATAAACAATCCATCAATCAAATAAATCTTAAATTTCGCCCTAAAAATCACTCATTAGAATTTCACAGTACTTTAATTTTTTTAAAAAATAAATCATGAAATTACTTGTTGTAATTTATATCATTTGTAAATTTTTAATTATATAAAACGCTGCAGATTAGAGAAAATTTACATTTTTTGAGACAATGAAAATTTTCGAATCAAAACATGTTTTTGTAAGCTTTGCTCAGATTAAAAATTTAATCTACATGGATATACTGTTTATGTAGTAACACGTGCAGTCAAGATTAGGATACATTCTTCTAAAATTTTTTAAAAAATATAATAGGATTATTTTAAAATAACTTTTAAAGTTTATAAAAAATACATATTTCTGTATTGAATGCAAATAATGCTAAAATTAATACAGTATACACAAATAGCACATAATATTGGATATCTATTTTTAAATCAAGAATTTTTAACAAAAACATTGTGAAAAAAATTATTGAAATAGAATAATAATATTACAAGATTCCTGCAATTAATATCGTATTCCATGATGGTATAGTTTTATCAAAAGTGTAGCTGTGCACTTAATTTTAGTGCAATAAATTTATTTTTGACAATAACATTAATTTAAATATTTGAAAAAAAAGTATGCTTACTTTCTTGCCACAGTTAATACACACGCATCATATTTAATAAATTTATTTCATGTTTTGTAGTAGAATGATATTCGATTAAAAATAAATATATAATTTTCAGAAAATTAAATAAAATTTAAAAGAAAAGAATTAAAATGCAAATGAAACAAAATGAAAATACAATGGGATTAAATTAGTAATCTTTGTTTGAAATTGATTTTTTTTAAAAAATTGTTACAGAATTCCTCCGCATTTTTAGAATTCCTTAAAATATATAAAAACACACATAAAGTGAAACACATTTTAAGAAGCTAAGCATAAGTAATGAATAAAATAATATAAAATTCTACGTCTGTGTTAATTACGTACAGCATTCATAATATTCGCTAAACTTACTGTTTAATTTTTTATAGCGTTAAGTATCCTGATCATTTGTTTAATTATGTAATTTAAGATGTTTTTAAAATTATACACATAAGAACTTACACATACTTTTGTGACTCCCCATATGTATCACAAGTGTTTATAATGCATAGAACAATAAGAAAACTTTTCATGATATATCATTATATTGATTTCCTATTATATTATTTTTCTAAAGTAGCTTCTCTCTCTCTTCTTCCTAACTTCTCTTCCTAAAATCTAAGAGAAAAACAAAAGTATAAAGAAAACTGTCATATAACACTAGCTCCTCAATTTAATTTTAAGAAAAATAAGGCTGTATTGTAAATAATCTTTGTGGATGGAAAAAAGGGAATGTGTGTATTTCGTTTAAAAGAGGACACAATAATATATTACGGATTTCGAAAAACGAATTAGAAAAAGGTTGACTGATTCTACCAGCTTTTATGCTTGAACATTAGAACACTTCAGTTGTTTTATTGCTAGAAATGCTTTATTTAAAGCTTTTTGTTAGAAGTATATGCTTTTAATGAAGGAAATAATATAACTTCTTTACGTCTCAGTATTTTGCCACGAAAGAAATTTTTCTATACTCAGTAGCGTAAATTTGACTTTCTGGCAGCAAAATGAGTCATTGAAAATCAATAAAAAAGGAAAAAATGAACTAAGATATTATAAATTTGTATTAACGGAAAATAGTATTGAATTGATTGAATTCAAGCAAAATTTATGAGAAAAGTAGAAAAAAACGATAAATGTATAAGGAATACTAAATACGTATAAATTCCTATATATTCGACTAAAAACAATTATCATTTTGAGTTAAAAATACGTATTGTCTAAAATCAGATTAGTTCTTGTGTTCTTTTGATTTCTAGTTCTTTGATTGAATAATGTAAATATATTCTACATGACAGATGATGAGATTGATAACTTAGAGTTTAAAAAATACTTTTCAATTCTCTCTCTCTCAAATATGTTTTTCATATTTACATACCCGTTTAAACATGATGAATTTTGCGTTGTGTTCGTTAGAAAAATGTTGATATGTTTCTTACACTTCTTTGTTTGTTGAATAATGATTTCATGAAATCTCTATAAATAAATGTCTAAAGACAGATAAATATTTTTTAAACTTTGAATATAAGTTTTTATATGCATCAGCTACCTCAGAGTGCAATATAACGAAGCAAACTAATTATTTCAACATATCAACCTCATTTTTAATAAGTTTAACATTAAATGTATAATTTTAATAAGTTTATATTCATGTCTGTATATATATTTAATTCACCTATAAAAATTATCATTGACGGATAAAATGAACAGATCTGAATGTATTTATAAAAATTCTTATTTAATCAAAACAACGATTGAGATCAATTTTAAAACAAAACATAATATTTACAAGAAAAATTTGGTATGAAATCATTAAATATATAAGTTGATAGCTTAGTTTGTAAAGTCTCATTTCTTAAGATTAAGGGTTTGCTTCTGTAATCATTTAACTTTAACCAATAATATGTTGTTATATTTATAGCTTAGCTTTAAATTACATTTATGACAATTTAATTAGTGATTGATGATCTTTTATATATAAATATGTATGTGTGCGTGTGTGTGTGTGTGTTACTCTATTCCTAGAACTAAACATATAATTTAGCAGAAAGAAATATTTTCCTTACCTACACAAAACATCAATCCTTCGCCTCTTCCGCTTATGGATGTATAATATTTTTGCCGTAAAGGTGTTTGTATTTTCATATAAAAATTATAGCAAACTGAGTGAAAGTAATACAACTTCTAAAAATCGTATTTTTGGAAAGATAAAGTTAATCGAAACACAATGCTCAAATTGACAGAATATGATAACACCATAGTAAAAATATGTTTAATTCAAACTATCCAGGATGTTCAAAATGGAGAATTTATTTCCGTTACTTAACATTAAAATCTAAGTAATCACTCGATTTATTCAAATTTTAAAATATATTTCTCCTTAGCATTTGTTCTGGCAATGGCATTATTTGAATATAAAATCTGATCCTCAACACCTCAAACACTTGAAAAATTACTTTTCTACCAAGAAATGGTAATGGCAAATTGTTTTTAGAAAAGTAATGTAATATAACATACTTCGTGCTAAGTGTGCAAAATATCTGTACAAAATTAGCTTACATGTTAGTTTTTTAAAATCTATATATCCAACTTAGTATTCAATTACTTTTTTTTAAATGTTTCTTAGGATGTTCCCCCAAATAACTATTTTTGAGTAAAAATACATTTTATATGTCTGCATATAGATTACATGAAGATACATTACTACAGATTTCACAGCTTTTCTAAAATAGAGAGGGTAGAACTAAATATTTTCTTATAAGCAATTAGAACCCCCATCAATCTATTTCATATTAATGTATTGGTTTGTAAGACTTTCTTGCTCAATATAAAGGTATGTAGTATTTGAATCTCATTTCCAAATAGTTCTCTCTTGATGAAATTTCGTAATTTATTCGAAATGAAATTTCCCATTTTGAAGATAATGCTTAGTCTTGGAATATTTGGTTGAAACAGGGCGAATGTTAAATCAGTGTACATTAAGACATACTTTGCAATCAATGGCATTATAACATTGTTAGATTCAAAGCTAAGTTAGAACATAAAAGGTTCCTAGTTTCAAATAATAAAATTCGAATCGTGTTGCAATAATATTTATTATCAACTTATGTCTTCAGCATATCTCATACCTATGCTCGTGTATAAGAAATTATATTATAAATTATGACACTTTACTTGAATTATAATATTATTACTACAATTTCAGAACTTGTTTCATTAAACTTTATTCTGCGCAATAAGTAAAATACGTAAACAATTTTCACGTGTTTCTCACTATTATTCACACTTACTTTACGACTGCAAAAATTTTATATTATTTACACAGTTGCACAGAGTGTGTGTGTGTCATATGCATATTTTCTTTCTTTCGTTCCCTTTTCTTTTATCAACACTCTTATTAGTAGTGCCTAAGAAAATCGTTTACTTTTAGGTGGAAATATATGAACTTTTCTTTCAAAAGCTTTCCCAAAATGAAAAATTCTAATTCTAGACTTTAAGAGGAAATGAATGTAAATTTAAATGGATAAAAAATATATTTAATTTTTCAGAATTCGTTTGCATTATAAATTCTTGAAAGATTTATATTTCGTTGCAATAAAAGAATGATTGAGAATGAACTTTTTCTTTTTGTTTTATATGAAGTACTTATTCTTAGTAAATAGACGTGCAATGTTTTACAAGCTGGTGGATGAAAAAAATTGTATTCGAACAACTTCAAAGAATATGCATTAAGAACAATGAAAACATTTTTTTAATTAATTAAAACCACTTTAACTGGTTTTAATTTAACACTCAACTAGTTTTTATTAATAAATTGGAATTAATTTTAACTCTCTTTTTCCAAGAAGCAGATTTAAGCAATAAACTCATACAACAAAACCATTAACTGCGGATAATTGAGGAGTAACAAAACTATATAAGTTCATTACAGTTTATTATAAAAATACCTATAAAAATTGCTATAAAAATCTATAGTAGATTGCAAAAATAATTTGAACGCAGTGAATGCTTCTTTATATTGTACCCTTTTTACATTCAGTTCTTTTCATATTTATTTCTAAAAAAGTTTCATTGTTCAGCTTCAGTATCATTTTAAACGCTTTTGAAATTGTTAGAACATTTGGTGACATACTTTTTAACTTTAATATGAATTAGTATATTTTTGTTACAAACTCTTTCAATAAAATCATGTTGGGGTTTGCTTTCCAAAATTTTCTTGGCTATTATGAGCAATAAATTATTTTTACTATACATCTTTTTATTTAAAACTACTCATGTTTTTCTTAAGTTATGCAATATTAAATTTTTTTCACATATATAAGTTTTTGTCTTACTCTTTCGACACAATAAGTACTTAAAGTTAGTAATTAGTATAGAGTAAGTCATTATTCCTTAGGTGATTTCTTTCACAATTATAAAAACTGTTATTTCAATTATTTCAGCAAAATTTGAATTATTTATATGAATGCAATTTATAATTGTATTATTATAGTTAAATCACACACATTTTGCTCTACGTTCAACGTTGCCTAAACATTTTCCTTAAATCAGTGTTTCTCAAACTGTGGGGCGCGCCCCCTAAGAGGGGTGGGATATCCCTACGAGGGGTCCATGAGCATATTGAAAAGTCGAAAACAAAGGATTATTTAAAAAAATATATTAATTTACTGAAAAAAATACATTCTGACACAATAAAAAATAATTTACAAATTTATACTTATAAATATATCAGTACTGTACAATGTATTTTATAATTAATTTATCAATACTAAGAACAAATTTAATAATTACCAGTGATCCCATGCACAGGTCATATATAAAACAATATGCAAAAATGAACACTTATCTCGATAAATTGTATGGTTTATTATTGATCACTTAAATGCTCCCCAATGCCACAGTTTTAAAAAGTATGTGAACGTATGTGGTGTATGGGGGGGAGGGTATAAAAGGAATAAATAAGAGAATTCTCTGAAATAAGTAAATCTTTCGCAAAAGATCGTACTTCGGAAAGACGTATACATACGTTCAGGGCAATAAATTCACTGGCTGAGTGAGACGTTTATATACGCCTGAGGCAATTAAAAATTTAAAGTCGTATTGTAGGTTTAGCGTCAAAGTTTGGTGTTATTGAATTCAACCCATTGTTATTGTATGGAGGGGGGGAGGCGCGATGAACATTGTGATTGAATATTGGGTCGCCAATATTGAAAGTTGGAGAAGCACAGTCGTAAATTCTTTGACGGACAATTTTTATTTAAGTCTAATGTAGATTTGAGATGTGTGCATACTGGTTTGGCATTCGTGTGTGTAGATATTTAAAAAAATTTCAATCTCATGCGCATTATTAAAAAAAACAAAGTCTAAAACGTTCTTTGAATTTCAGTTCATCGAGTCCTTAACAGATATATCCTCAACAAATAGCAAATTATATTATTTTTTTAGCGTGGGAAGATTGAAGAATAGATTGCCTAACCATTTGTCATCAGTTTGGTGTGGCTTAGAATTAGAAGACGTATCGCTATTAGTTCTTTCATTGCTTCTTAGTACAACGTAAATAAATAATTAATCAATCAAACCTTTATTTGTATAGGCATATATATATATAAATCTACGCTATGGATCAATATATAAAGTTCACACAAGCATAAAGGAATATATTCTACTTTTTGTTTGAACAATGGGTTCAAGTATTGATTAGACTTGTTAGGAGAGTTTGAAATTCGAGAAATTCGCAGAGATTGATATTCAAAAATTAAATTAATTTAAGTATTTTACGAACATTCTATTGATCTTTTGATAGTTTAAGAACCCACTTATTCTCTGAATAAGAGAGATATTTCAATTAACTAGGTTTCAGAATTCGTCAGGCGGTTAATGCGTAGTCGCTAGGTTCCTATAATTTGTAAGATAGTGTTACCTTCTCACACAGTGTTGATTTTATTAAATACTTAACTAGAGTAAACACACTTCTTCTTGGTTAGGATTCTCAAAATTACACGACTATGTATAATTTCAGCCCTTGACAGAACCTAGGAAAAATTGCATTTGTTTCCCAAATGTCAATAATGAGGGCACTTTTAAATTTTTCTCCTTCGTCTTACGAGATGTAATTTACTTGCGATTTAAAATGAACTCTCTTTCATTTTATTAAAAGTACGATACAGTGACGTTAATCAAACCAACCTACTCGCTATGTCATCTGAATCGTAAACAAATAGCTAGAATTACATTAATTGCTTGGATGCCTAGTGTAAAAGAAGACGCAAATATATTTAGGTATTATTTGCTGTTTCCGTCTATTTGAAAAATATAAAGGGTAAAAATGATTTTTTTCACTCATATCTATACAGTTTTAAAAAATGCTCCGGAAGTTTTATATTAATTCTTTATTTGCTAGGACTTAACATAAAATGCTTTCCTTGATGCAAATCCCAATTTTTTTTCCAAAATGAAAATGTCCACCACCTGGAAGCAAGAGACTTTAGAATAAATATAAATCCCATTTAATCTAAATGGAAGTTATAGGAAGGAAATATTACCCATAATCCAATTATTGTAGAGTTCGTGACACTTCTTCCTCATAAATAGGATTTGTTACAAACATTTATGTAACCATTAAATATTAAAAAAAAAGGTTGTGTAGTTTAAGAAATGGTGACATTCTTCGTTAATCAAAATAAGGCATTGAATTCTTGGGTTCTTCAAGAGGAAAACAATAAAAAAATATGGACATTTTTGGTAAAAGAAATAAATTTCACATTTGATGCTTTCACTTTTTGAGGGTATTTGGTTGTTTTTGCACATCTTTTTTTTCCATGTGCAAGAATACCAATGTTTGTTTTTATGACAAGAACTAAGCAGTTTATTATACATAAATATATATAAAATTAGTTTTTACCATTATATATTTAAAGGAAACTATAAATTTATCTTTAATTAAAAATCTGAAGAAAATTAATCTTTAGTGGATATATATTTATGCAACCTTGTGTAAGGTGAAAAGGATGATGAAATAAAATGATTGTTGTCACAAAGGGAGGCAAAAACCACTATTAGACATCCCGGTATTGAAAGAAAGAGGTATTTCGATGTCTTGTTGGAGTTTGTAACTCATTCTGCCTCCAAAAACTGCCCAATTTGGATTAATGTAGCAGCGGGGATTTACAAATTTGCAAATCATTCTCCAGCCATCAGTCAAGCATGTTTGGTAGGCAGATCAAGAGAATAAGCAGATCATGGCAACACTGAAATCTGGAGGGCAAAGAAGTCTTGAATTTGTTAAGTATCCACTATCTTAAGGATTTATTTTTATATCCTTTCTAGTTCATTTAAAAACTTGTTCTGCGTATAAATGCAATAAGATCGAAATATTGGTGTAAAATATTTTAAACTGACTCTTTTTAAATTAAAGCATAATTTTTTGTCTTTATAATTTTTAAATATCAATATGTGTTTATTATAATTCTATAAGCAACCAATTAACATGAAAAATAATAGAATGGATATGAAATAATAAGCAAGACTGTGATATTTTTACCTCTACTAGGTCGTAAAATATTGATGGGAGGCCAGAACGAATTCAGCAGACCTCTAAATTCCAAAGTCAGTTTCTTGGAATTCGTTTGAGTTTCCCCCTCACCGGATACAGTGAAATTCCTTCGGCAAGGGTGTGCAAGAAAGTTTCCGCGCCTGGGGGTCACTAGACCCATAAATTGCGGGGTGCGTCAAGGGATTTCCCGCGCTTCCAAAAAGTTCATTAAACCCATAGATTTTGGAATGCTGTAACTCTGCGCTGGTCTCTGGACCAATAGAGAAGCGCAGGAGTGGACAAGATAAAGAATCCACGAGAAGCCGCGCATGAATTTGGGTGTGATTTGGCGGACTTTAAAAACGGCTGCAACCCCGATTTCAGAGAGGGAAAAGAAAAGAAACTGACCCATTAACTAAAAAGCTAATTTCTCTTGATCCCAAAGTGGACTCCAGCGCCGACCAATGAATCCCCTCTGGCCTTGTATCATCTCTCCCTTCAGTGCACAGTCTAACGATAAGTTGAATTTGATCTATAACAATTAATTTAATAAATTTAATATTTCCTTTAATGAGCGTAATTAATTCGTGTGCAGTGTTTTGTTTTTGTTTATTAAGAATCTAATTTTACATTCAGTTAGTTTAATTGTCATGATGCGATGCGAAATTAAGAATCTGGGTTCAAGTTTTAGAAATTAAATACGTTTAAAATAGCGTCGCATCAATATTTAGTTCTTCTAGTATTTAATCGTAAAATACAATTACAACTTATACATGAATTTCATTCAGATATTTAATTCTTTATACCTGTATAAACAGTGGCACACAATTGACACACGTAAAATATAATTAATGAAACTGGTATTCCAAATGATGCTAATGATGTCAGATAAAAAAAATGAAATAAATATAACATTTTCTAATATCAAGAAACGAGTAAATTTTTTCTCCTTATATAGGATACACAGAACCTTCTCGTGTTATTTTCTAAAATAGTATCGTTAATTACTAGCAATAGATTTATTTATAACGTTAAATGTATCCTTATTATACTGTAGTACTTTTATATAAATAAAATAATAAATTATATTTTTTTAAAAATAAAAAAATTACATTTTCAATTTTTTTTTCTAAATTTCAATATTTTTTAAACATTTTGAAATACAAAAGATATATTAGTCCTAAATTAAGTAGGGTTTAAAGAGTATGACACATTTTATAATTCTGTAAACTTTTTATACATAAATGGCTACTATTTTACAAAATAGCGTGCGCAACGCAAAACTTACTTAATACTAATTACAAAATTATTTCTTATTTTCATATGCTTATAATTTTTTAAATTATTGATTATATTTCAAGTATTTTGTACTTTTTTGAAACCATAATCCTTTGTAAGTAATGTGTAAGATATTCGAATTATTTAATTTAAATTTAAAAGAATTATACCTGTTTGAAAATTGCTTATATTTTCACTCCTCGAGATAAAATTAACACCTCTGAGACCCCTTATATCAAGAAACGTATCCATAGATAAATGTTTTCGTTTTTAACTTTTTTTAAAAAAAAACAACCAATACAAAAACAAAGTTCATAATTCAAATAAATCACAATATTCTAGTGTAATGATAAAATAACTGAATTATATGCACAATTCAGTAATCGGGACTTTCCCAAAAATACATACGAAGTTCTTGAAACCGATCATATATACATATTTTTAGGGTAGTAAATAGAAACTACATTTGAGTTTGTCATATTCGTAGAATTTCTTAAAGAAAAATGCTTTGAAATATCTTATTCACCTTTTATGGAAAGCTGAATGAATTACTATTTGAGGCGAGAAAGAGGGATATATTCAATATAATTCAGTTTCATAATGATAATCAAGACCTATTTCTAGAGTTCCTCTTTTTTTTCTTACAGTAGATTATATCAACTGGACGAAAAGATTTTAATTGGTAATGACAACTTTAAATTTAGGAACTAGATAAAACTTACAATAGCATTTGAAAAAAAATTCTAAAAGTTTTGATTCACTGTAGATTGTTATAAAGAGTAAAATTTACAGTTTTTGCTGAAAATTCTAAGTATACTGTTAATTTAAGAGTATCTAAAAAAGAACATACTATTTATTCTTTATTTTCAAATCTTAAGACAACTTTCATTACATTTATTTTTAATTCTGACTCGCAAAAGTTGTAATAATTTTTAGTCAAGTTATCCGAGAGGTTAGTTATTGAATAAATTATTGAAGCACAAGCTTAATTGATATATATAAAGGCAGCTCTCTAAAAATAACTTCGCATAGCATGGAATAAATCTTAGCACCCATCATCAATAATAAACATTATAATTCGTATCGCCTAATGTCAATCAATTAACGTTAATGTTTACAAAGATTAACAAAATTGAGATAGCAGCTTTAAATATAACACCTTACAGCCTTTAGTTAAGCAAACAAAAACAATAAAATTTCGTCGCAATATTGATGCCATATTTAGTTTTTGATTTAATGATAGATACATGAATTCAATAAAAAATTACTCCTCTGTGAAACTCGAAATAACGCAATTTTAGCGTGTCTAAATCTTCGGTTGTACTTTGAAAATTTAATTAGCTGTAAGAAAATTCAATCAAAATGCCATTAGTCTTTCATAATTTAGAAGAAAATTAACGGATAAATAGAAATTAATTGCATTTATTATGCACTTAACTTATTCAACTACGCATTGTTTGAAATATATAACTTTTTTTCTTTCGTTACGTAAGCAAGATGGCGTAAAATGGATCTTTCGAAATATTCACCAGAAAAGCTTTACAAGTTTTTTCATCGAATAAATAGATGTTTAATCAATTCTCAGTCTGAAGTAGTGCTGATAGAACTTTGTGGGTTTTAATTGTATTACATTGCACTAAAAGGTTCGTAGTCTGTAGAATTTCAATATAGTTTTCAACAGGTTTTATGATGCTAACTCTCTACTTATAAAAGACTTTTGAGTGAAATGATCGGAATTACCATAAGTTAAATTAAAAAATAAACCTTGTGGGGATATGTAGATGGGCAGATTTGAGGATTCTCTAAATGCGACTAACTTTTATAATTTCTACATTTATTGTCAAACGTCTGCCGTAAAATCTAATCAGATGCTAAACCGAAGAGGATTAAGATGTGAAATTAAATCATAAAAATGGAATCTTGAAGCAAAACATCAATTATATATCTTTCCCTTTCATTAATAAGTCAATACACACTAAGATATCGTGTTTCTTGTGAGAATAAATGTACTTCTTGTTTTATCTAAAACCATAAGTCTTATAAAATGTCTCGGAACTATTTTTTTTATTTCTTCTTAAAGATAAATTTATTACCACCTGCCTGTAAATATATCTCTTCTCATCTTTTATTCAGATTTTGGATTTTTCGGATATTATATTAAAGATTTTACTCTATGTCAAAAATAGATTTGGGGAAAAGATGCGTAAAATATTGAATGTGATAAATCAACTTATATATGCATTACCAGTAGCAATGTCATTCCTTAAGTTAGCTTAAGTTGATGTTTTCTAAAGTAAGCTTACTCCTCAAAACTATTTCGCATGCTTCTGTTTGTTTTTAAGAGAGAAGAAGTAATATTTCAAGAGCGAACAGAAAAAAATATGTTGACATGCCAGTGTGATAAGTAAAATCCTGTCAACTTTTCTTTCTTTCACAACTTCTTATCGTTATAATCTGCATTAGATACTTTCTCTTAATTTTTTCACTTTTATCTGTTCAATTCTTGTGTTACTAGAAAGAAGATGAAGATTATATCAAGTTCTTTAATGAGATATTTTTATTCTCTGAATAAGCGATAAAAAGGGATGAATTCCCTCCCCCTTCAGTATCGTTCTTTATGTAATTGGTTTTTAATTCAAGACTGATAACAGTTTGTTCTCATTGTTAAAAAATTATTTTAAATAATGTTAAAATGAACAAAGATTATATATTTTTATGAAGACTATAACAAACTTTTGATATTTTCTTTTTAATACGAGCTAACTTAAAAGGTACGTATCAAAGGCTTGCAAACTTTTTTACAAAAAGTAAAAGTACGTTAAAAGAGATAAAGGTATTTTTTTAAAAGCTTGCTTTACATTTATTTGCTTTCTCGAAAAATGAGTTTTACGTTAAGCTTTTCAATATTTGAAGTTAAAAAGAATTTTGATAAGTATACATAAATGTCATTATATAGGGAGCATTGTTATACAAAATATAAATAATTAACTATAAATTCTAACAAAATATCTAGATGTCAGCAAAAATGTTATTATATAAATATATATATATATATATATATATATATATATATAAACGATAAATAAAAATAAAAGAGAAAATCAAAACCGATTAAAAATTTATTTATTTTACCTTTCAAAAGGCTTTGGAACATTCCAATTTTGATATGCATGCCTATCAATTAAAACATTCATTGCGAAGGGATGGATAAAATTCTGCATTTTCTTTTGTGAAATATGGATTTTCATGTACTCTCAATTATTATTGAAAATCCTTTTTTTAAAATTTCGATACAAATGCATGATTAATTTGATGATTCGAGAAAATTAATTTCTACTGCGTATATATTTGATATATTTATAATTTCTATGCAATTGTATTTCTTGAAAATCTACCACCAAGTACGTGAAAAAGTCAATTAGGACTTTGCAAGTCTTAAAAAGTAATGTAACGCTTTAAAAATGATTTTTAAAACGAAAATATACTTTGAACGTTTTATTTTAAGCACAAAATTGTTTTATCTTTATAAATTCTCAATATATATATATATATATATATATATATATATATATATATATATATATATATATATATATATATAATATATATATATAATATATATATAATATATATATATAATATATATATATATAATATATATAATATATATATATAATATATATAATATATATATATATGTATAATATATATATTATATATATATATATATATGTGTGTGTGCGTGTATGAAAGAAATTCATGAACTTTGAAATCAACTTCTCATTTTTTAATCTAGTAGCAAAAATAAATTTTTATTTTGTTCATTTTATTCAGTTATAAGCCATTTTAAATGCCGTGAAAGAAAAAATGTGAAAAACTGTGATATATCCATACTGAATTTACAATAACATTATGATTATTCGCTTAAAATTATAACTCATTGTTAGTCACATAATCACCAACTCGCTATAAAAGTTTTTCAGAAAGCAGCATTAATCATTTAATTCCCTTACAATAGAAATCCACTCCTTGGTCAGGGAACCTACATATAACAATTGTTTTAACCTGGTCATCAACGACCACATGGAATCCTCCCAGATATTATTTTAGCTTGCAGAAATTGAAGATACAAAATACACAAGGCATGTTGTGGTCGTCCTTTTGGACTTCCTTGCCTCTCCGAATGGGTAAATATATATATATATTTATATATACAGCCTCTGACAATAAAGTTCGGTGAATGAAGTCAGAACGGCCGATCTGGCTACACTGGTGAAACAAAACGCTACACATGCCTAGTGGCTGGTGTTGACCATCTGTCCCACCATTGTTCATTTGAGACTCATTTGTGTTCCATGTAAGACGTTTTACAAAGTGCTTGTTTCGTACGTTTGTTCTTATCTGAGAACAGAAAAATGAATGAACAAAAGATTAATTTAAAGTTTTGTTTTAAGCTTGGCAAGACACGAAAAGAAACTTATGCGATGCTGTTACGGGTTTATGAAGGGCCAAGCACTGTTCATGAAGTGTGTGTACGAGTAGTTTGCCCATTTTTGAAAAGCAGGGAAAATGTTTCTGACAACCGTCGAAGGGGAAAACTGGAGATCTCCGTCAGTAACGAAAACATTGAGAAAGTGAGGAAATGAATCTCTAAAGATCGTCAATTAACTGTTCACTTGATAGCTGATGAACTGCAGATTAATCTACAGATAGCTGATAAACTGCTGTACGTGCGACAAATCGTTACCCAGAATTTAAGGATGAGAAAAACTTGTTATCGATATTGACGATATTCCTAACATCCAATGAAATGTGATGAGGTTTTTGAACCCCATCCCAAAAGAACACATCTGGCAAAGTTTCAAGGACATGTATAGTAGATCTCAGTGGTGCATAGCTATGGAAGGTGGCTATTTTGAAGAACAGTAAGGTAACTTTCGTTGATATTTCACCTACGATAAATTTGCAGGACTATTCACCGAACTTTATTGTCAGGGGTTGTATATACGATGGTTGGGGCATAAGTCATGGCAACTATTATTTTTCTTGTAGATATGTGAACGGATCCCAAACGTATATGTGTCGTATGGAACTTCTGCCGGCATAGTGTGCATGCAGAACAATAGATGGCTCTTTGATAGCTGATAGTAGCGCAGCGAGGCTGTGAAATCAGTCAGTTGGTGAGTGTCGTATGAGATGGAAGTACCCCGTGTTGAGCAACGCACTTACATCAAAATAGCCGTTCTCCGATGGAATGTCACACTGAATTAGTGGAAGCCCTCGGGAATAATGCCCTAGCATACCGTACAGTAGCACGGTGGGTAGGAAAGTTTCAGCAAGGACGTGTGTCAACCAGTGGTTAGCAACGTTCTTGGACGAACGGTCAGTGTGTGGACTGACTTGGTACGTGCCGTCATCGTGCAGCTCATGGATGAAGACAGATTTGGACACTACTGGAGTTAAAGAGAGAGCAAGTGGCATCGATAAACACATTTTCCATAGGGTATTGCGTAATGAGCTACACAAACGCAAAATCGCAGCCTCGGTGGGTACGCATGCACTGAAGGAAGATCCAAGGTTTTTTGCGCTATGCAATATGCTCCGACCACTTTGCACTCTGGTAACAGGAAGGCGATCAATTCTTGTCACGAATAATCGCCATCGATGAATTTTTGGGCCAGGACATACGAACCAGAACTGAAACGTTAGTCCACTGAGTGGCCAGATGCTGGATCACCAAGGAGGCAGAAGGTCCGTCAAAATCTCTCCTCAGTTAAATTGATGGTCATCGTCACGAATGACGTCAGGGGTGTCATTGTTTGCCACTTTGTTCCTCATGGCAAAACAGTGACCGCACAGTACTACAGGGACTTCCTAGTGCAACAAGTACGACGTGGCGTTTGGGCTAAACGTCCGGATCCTGTGGACAGTGCAATAATCCTACACGACAATGCAATACCACATAAAGCAGCGTGTGTACGGCAGCTACTCCGACGTTGGGGATGGGAAGAATTTGAGCCCTCACCGTACTCTCCAGACATTTATCCCTGTAACTTTGATCTCATTCCGAAGACTATGGAACCAATTTGTTTAAACAAATTACCATCAAAATCATAGTAACTTTCTTTAGGGATCAATTCAATAAGAATAATTAGACATATGTATCCATCAGTTGCGCATTTTTAATGCTGGCATAATTTATATTTTTTATATGTCGTTATATGTTATAGTAATTCTGAAATACCGGTTTATCAAAAATGGGTTCTTTACGCCTGATTTTACAATTTCTTTTTTTTATATATATTCTCTTTACTCACTTAAACCAATAAAAGCCAGACTGTTTTAGCTACAGTAAAAAAATTAATTTACTGTAAAATTTATAATTTTAGAGTTCAGTTGAAAGTATGCATCTACTATGCTACGAAAAATATTGCTTCAGTAATACGAATTTTTGACGTTTATTTTTATTTCATTATAGAGATAATTTAATTTCAAAAAATGTGATCAAAACTAAATCACTAGAAAGCATCAATCAAATTGTTTTGTAGGAGAAATAGATTCCAAGTAGCTTTTAAAGCAAATATTACCTTTGACGTAGTCATATTTATTTATAACCTGTTTGATCAAATGCTACGTATTAATTACACTTGATAAGATATAAAACACCTTTTTTATATTTTTTTTATTCTTTCACAACTATATAACACAAAGCTGTGTGATATTTTACTAAATTATATGTATTTAAATGGCTTAAATTTTTATTACACAAAATATATGTCAATTTACTTCTCTTGTGTGATTTCTTTTAAATATTGTTTGTCTATTATGTGTGTGTGCAAATGATAAACTAAGTTAATTATTTTTCCTAAACATTTTACCAATCACTTCTTTTTTATTGAGAACATTTATAATCTCATGAACCACAAAGTATCACACGGGGACTTACATAGAAGTAAACGCGAGGCACACTTCACAAAGAAGAGAAGGATTACAACACAAACAACCATGCCATTTCCCAGATTCGAACCCAGCCCTTACGGCCCTAACCTCCATACCAGATGGGCGGCTCACCAATCATTTATTAACCCTTTTTGATCAAATTCTGTGCAGTAAAAGGCAGAATATTTCCATCTGTAGGAAATAAATTTAATTTTCATTTGGAATCTCTGATGAAAATGTAATTAAATTTGTCCACTTAGAAATTATTTTATGTAAGAAACACTGTAAAAACGCATTAATTCTACAAAGGTTTTATTCAAAAGTTATCTTAAAGGAAATCAATATTTTAAAAGCATGTATGAAAATAATATTTCCAAGGATCGTGATAGTAAAATTTATTTTTACTCACAATAATTCCTTCGAGCCCACGGTAATTACGTAGACAGAAAAAGTAAGCTCACATCAGTGATAAATTCACCCAAACTTGTAAAACAATGTTAATTATGAGTAGGGAGAAAATTAAATTACATACATATATGTATATATTCCATATTTTTTTAAAGAAAAAATAGTCTTATATGAATAAGAAATAATTGAAAATGACATTAAGATATCTTTACCTTAAAAAAAACATTAAAAAAAGGTCTTTACCTTCGATGGAGTCTGTGTCTTTTAAACGCAATGAAGAAATATGTTTTTTCATTATTATCTGAGGAATTTATTCATTATTTCTAAAACATGTATACCACCGTATATTTAATTTTATTAATGATTATTCTTCTCTACATGAGTTACGTAATTGTTTTAAAGAATTTTATTACACTGTGGCACAGTCATTAGCTAAATAAAGATAAAAGACATAAAAATCCTGCGTCATTACACATTCGATTAAAAAACATTTATTCATTTATCAAATTTCAATGTTAAAAACATCTAATTATTCCTTGTATAAAAAGATCTTTCATTCTTTTTTCATTCAGACAATGATTAATGATCCTAATCGACAATTATTTGCGATGGAGAATTTTTTTCCAATTATAGCAAAAATTGATAAATACATATTTTTTATATTTTGCTTCCAAAAACTTCAACTTAATGTGAATTATTTCGTAATCGAAAAATTGATATTTTTATTGTTATTTTAAATCTGTTATCTTTATATTTCAATCACTAAATAATGTTTTATATTATGATAACTGATGCATACCTTTGATAATAATATATTTCATCTTATAATATCTCTTATCTCTCATAATATATATTCTCTTATAAAAAGTTATTTCCTTGGAAATGGTTTGTAATTTTTATTTAATTTCTTGCTCAGATTCCATAGTTATTTAAAGCATTTATTTGTCAAACCTAAATTTTAAATGTCAATATACAGATCATTTTCAATGTAAATTTATCATAAAATGAAATCGGACCATAAATTCAGGTATGTAAAATAAGTGTAAGCTATATAAAGGAAGGAATTCTATCAAAGCCACATAAGTGTAAGTGAAAGCATTTATTATGGTCAGAAATGTTAATTGTTCAACATATCTACAAAATAAGTTTTTAATCTTTTTGAGTTATTTTTTCAATGTAAAATGTGGATCCAATTCTAATAGAATTATTCATTAATTTTTCTTGTCATGGCGTAATTTTGCCTTGTCAGAATCTATTTTCAGACCTTGGTCTGGTGGTTGAGAAACAGACTTTCAGAATATAATAATTATCATTTTATCGTCAGATGAATGAATTATATTTTATGTTATCACTTCTTTTTAACAACAAAAACCTTAAATAGTATGAATATTAACGTAACATCAATTTACTAAAGAATGAAATTCAAACAAAATAAAAAAATCTAGGAATACACTTATACAAGAATTATTTATTTTTTATTGATATAAATATCCATAAGAAAAATATGTTATTGATGTTATCTTGATTTTTTTTCAGTTAATTTCAACAGCTATCCATTAATTAAATCTATATATGATGATCCATAGACTCGTATACTAATGTAATTTTTGTTTTCAATTTTTTCTAAATCTAGTAGCATTAAAAATTTTAACATTAATAAATGTAATGTTAAGATTTTTGCTCAGATAATTTTGGTTCTGTGTGAAAAAACAAAATTTCTGTTTTGTAAATCAGAAAAATTATGCTCTAAAAACTCCTCACGAAAGACTTAAACACTACTCGGGTGTTTAAAAGTTATAAAACACTGTTCAGCTAAAACATTTTATAGTTTTAGATGAAGAGAAATCAAGGAGTCATTGAAGTAATCCGGGTATTCCAAGAAAGGTAAGCATATTTCATTGTACTTTTCTCTCTTTTTTTATTTCTTGTACTCTTTAAAGTATAGAAATAAATATATAAATATGAATTAAACTTAACTTTATATAGATCACTCAAAGATTATGGAGAAATTTGTAAAAAGTAGAATACCTTTATAGCCACTCAAAATTGTTTGATGCAATTTAAGAACAGTTTTTAAACTCATAAACACTTTCTAATAATTGATGTAATACAAACAGATGAAAGCTATAAGCAAAATAGGTAAAATTTAAGAACTATTAAACTTAAGTAATAGAAAAAAATAAGTACACCTTTTAAAACTAATATAAGCACTCTAAGTCACTTTCATTAACATAAATTCTGACGTATGTTCATAAATAAACACATTATTATTTATATTTTTCATAGTTTAATTTTTTGAATAATGAAATTGTAATAAAAAAAAAAGTATATACGTTTATATATATATATATATATATATATATATATAATTAAAATATTTTCTAAATTGATTTCATCCTTCTTTTAGATCGAAAAAGTAAACCGTTCTTCCTGGATGATTTTGAAATTTCTTGGAAATTTGAAGAATTTTATCAGATTCAAGAAAATGTGTTATCCATCCATACACTAATGATGAAATAACCAAGATACTTTTACTCAAAGAGAATAAAGGAAATATGCTGATGTAATTTAAATAAATGTAAAAAAAATTATTTAACCACTTCATATGTCATGTTTCTGGTTAAAAAAATTCATATGAATAAAAAATATTTCGAATGGAATTAATTTTGTCAAATTGCTAAAACAACAAAAAACCTTTTTATGTGCACAAATTCTTTCGAGATGTTCATTACATTTCAAAGTTTCCTTTATTATCAAATAAAAAAAATCTCGATATCATCACCGATTTGAAATAAATAAATTTGTGTTTACAGCTTAATAAAACTTGAAAATATAAAACTATTTATAAGCAGGAAATAATAATGACATTACTAATAGTTACTTATGTGCATATAATTTAAAATATAATTATCTCTGAAGTTTCAATCATGGTTTAATGTAACTATTACGCTACCAACACACAACTAGTTTTAAATTTCAATTCAAATATTAAATTATTTGATTTAAGCAACCTCTCTTTTAAATGAATTTAAATTGAAATATCCCCTCTTTCAGGATCTTTTGGTGAAAAAAAGGAAACGCTTAAAGTATCCGTACACCTTCGAAGTAAATTTTTTTAAAAACTGTAATATTTGCTATTAAAATATTTTTTACTGATGAAATATAACTTAAAACTATGAAAATACATTTAATATGTTACTTGTAGTACATAAAAAAAATTTAGGGAGTGAAGCATAGTGTAAATAGTAATTAAATTGATTATTAGAATAACGCACATAACTCAAATGTAAACAAAAATATCCCTTTTCTGTAAATTTGATGATGATCATTATAACATTTTTTAGGGCTGGTACTATTTTCCTGATGATAATCAATTTATTACAATTTTTATCAAGTTTCGAGTAAAAGAACATTGAAAAATCCTTAAAAAATTATTACGAGCATGATATATACCTTAGTTACTAAAAAAATATCAACTATATAATTATGAAAGTAGTAGGGGTTCTTTAAATCTATAAAACAAATATATTTATAAAATTTGAACTAATTTGGTTCACAACTTTTCTGATATTTACGTTGTCAGATGTCAATACGTTAAACAAATTCATTTTGAGATAAATCAGAAATAAACTTTTGAACTGCAAATTTTAATATTAAACACAATTTGATATACTTAAAATGCTCCTGATTTTTAAATAACACCTTTTTTTACTCTCTAAAACATTGATTTTTTTTTCCTTGTAGCTCTTAAAATTTTTCTACGCTGCTTTACATTTGGTGTTGAATGTCGTTCTGCGTCGTTAATTCTATTGATGTCAAGATGTTTGTATGCTTTTAAAGTAAAATAACCAGGAGTTATATTAAGTTTTTAAAAATTTCAACACAACCCTTGTATCCATCATTAAATTGGATCACAGCATCCAATGCACCAGATTTTAAAATTTTGAGGCACACGAAAACTTCCTTGGGTACTCTCTGCCATATAACGCCATTTAAACACTCGTTTGAATTTTGTGTTTTGCCATGCAGGCATTTAGTAAGCAGTTCTTTGGTACACAACTCTAAATATGTAGGCTTAATCGTGTTTAGTATTTCATTTGATAAGCCTTTATATTTTTCGTTTGGTTTTTGCCACAAGACAGTGCTCGCTAGTAGTAGCACCAACTATCTTTCCGATGGGACACTGCCCATGCATCGGTTTCTCGACACTTGATGAGCAATGAAACAAAGCCGCAATAACATTTTGCTGAAGACCGGATAGGTTTCCAACATTGCTACGAACAGCAATCCCATAATAGTTTTGCAATCGGTCAATAAAAGAGTCGGTGAGTTTGCCTTTACCAGACAGATTTTTATTTTTAGACTTTAGTTTGCGCAATCTCGCACCTACTCTCTTTTGAACATGACCGATGCATTCATATTTTGTGACGCTATCCTTCCCATAAGTATCTTTGACACTGATAAAGCCCTTAGAGTCCCCGTCACCATAATAATGTGCATATTTAAGGCCTCGTTTGACAATAGAACGTTGGAAGATTCTCGTAGCACCAACAGCTTCCATTTTTAACGCAGAACCTTGAAAATTGCTATGGCACACGTGATCTGCTGCAAAAGTTTCCGACTCAATACTTCTAGGCATTTTAGAAATCTTTCTGCAGATGGGACAATATGACGACATTATTTCAATGTCTACTACTTTACCAGTGTCAACTGACAAAGTTGCGACACACCCATTCATGGAAGAGTAACCTCTACGCTGCCACGTTCCATCAACTGAAATGCCACATTCAACAATTTTATTTTTCGTAGGATGTAGCACTAACAGTTCAGAAGCTGCTTTTTGCATTGATAGTTCACTAACTTCTGAAATCACGGACATGAGTTTATTCTCATGATTAGTGTACGCAGTTTTACTGAGCCTAGGTAAATTTAACGTACCACATAATTTAAACCCAGCAGAAAAACCTTTCCCAATTTGTCTCATACCATACACAAATCTTGTATTTACTTCAGGACAGTTTAAAGTTTTCTTTGAACTAGAAAACCCTGAGTAAAAGTCACAATGTTTACACCTGATAACAAAATTTGAGCACAAACCATATGTGGAATCCTCAGAAAGCAGGATACCTTCTTCGAAACATCTTGGGCAGCAAAGTTGTAAAAACAAATTTAAAAAGGACTTACATATCAATTATTCTGTTACCAGTAAGTGGTTTACGTTGATATTCTGTTATTTCTTCATCAAAAAAAGGCAGGAGGTATTTTAATTTTTGAAGAACTGGCGTTGGTAGATGTTGCGCTGCTATTTTTTGAATGTCTAATGGTAGATCCATTACCTCTAAATTGGCGTTTTCTCTTTGCACTAACTCTACGTTTAGCATTACCCATTTTAAATGACAAAAATTTAAATTTTCTGCTATAAAAAAGGATTAAACAAAAGCTTATAAAGAGCTACGCAATCATAAGCAAATGTAAACAAACAGTAAAGCATTCTATTTTCTTGCCAGATTCTAGATAAAAATATAAATAAAAGCCTGTTGCCAATTATATTCTTGATAATTCTGAAAACTCAAATTCATATTTTAAAAAGTTTAAATTTCTTACTATTGCATATTTAAACGATACTTTGAAAAATAAAAATGTCAACAAACATTTTTTCTACTTCGCAATGCAGACTTGTACTTCCGGGTTCAAAAAGGTGCTATCGAATGAAACTCAAATCCCCATAACTTAAGTTCTAAATAAGATAGAAACAAAATTTAAACACCATTTTAAAGAAAACGTTCATATTTTCAAATAACATTTAAATTAAAAAATCGAAAAATTTGACGAAAATGACGATTTGAAGGTGTACGGATACCTTAAGAAGTTTTCCCCTGAATTGTTACTTAATTTAAAAACTTGTTCTAAAACAGCTAATTTCCTCAAATAAAGACATGTCTCGTTTGTTTAATATACTTGGATAAAATTGGCGTATAATTTGTATTGATTACATTTATATTATATAAAAAATTCTGTCCTTCTATCTCGAATGTTATATTTTTTAATTCACCCGTGTTGAGAAAGGGCATACCTGCTAGTATATACATAAGTGATGTAATTTATCTCATATTTCTCATTTAGTTAAACGAAAAAGTCAAAAAATTAAGGAGAACTAAAAGAAACATACTTAACAAAATATTTTGGTACAACTATAGAAAAATTGAAAAAAAAATTTATTCTTAAAAATAATTTAATAAAGTAATTTTTTCAGCATAAATTTAGTTTTAATATTCATATATTTTCTAAATTAACATAAATATAAATACAAAATAGCATAATTCCTTTAAATACGCAATAGAGAAACCTTCTTAAAATGGTCTTTTCATTCCTTTTATCGTGTAATAGACAGTCTGAATTCATATGCTTCATTTAATACTTCAAGTTTCGTATGCTTAGGATTTAGTCGGAATCTTTGTTTGTCTTTCAAGTAGCCTCTAAATGTCATTCACGGGGGCTCTGGCGTGTATTTGATAAAACGTAGAATTTCTCAAATATATTGAGTTAACGAGAAGTTAATTACTTAAAATATTCTATATGCATGAAGATGTCAAACTGCGTGAGCAACTTTGAAACTAAGAGAAAGCATCAGCTTTAAGTTCTAGCATAGTTACAAATAATCCTTTTCTGAGTTTCATTTATTTTGATACTTGAACAACTTTTAAATTAGCAGCCACAGATAGACAGCGTTTTCTAAGAGAATCTGTTTTATTTGAGGGAGACATTTTTCTTAACATGTATAGTTGAATTGATAAAAGGATAATCATTGTTATGAATAAAAAGTTATGCTTTGAAGGAAATTTTTTATACTCACATTCCTTTGAAAACACTTTAGCTGAAACTTTCTTTTTTCAGTGGTTATTTCCTGTTTTATGGTTTTATTCGAAACCAATAAACACTGACTATTTTTTTGTTTCTAAAGGAATCATATGATTAAATTATAATATAATGAATACTTAAAACTTTTCTGTACGAATTTCAGAACAATCACACTAGATCAAAACAAAATATTTTATTATTTTAAAATTAGAGTATCTTTCTTGATTTTCTGTTCTTTATTTTAAAAAAGGCGAGTTTTTCGCAAGAAAATAAATGCTTATAAATGAAAAAAATGACCAAAAAGTTTCTGCATCAATTAAAACTTATCACTTTTATTTATGTTTGCACAATTCTATTCATTATAATCTTTTCTTTCATAATTAAATTTAATTGTATAGTACAGTATTAGTCTTGGATTATTTAATATTTTGAACATTTATCTCTAAGAATTTATTCCATTGTTTGTAGATTATTTAAAAATAAAACTTGTTGGTTACAAAGAGAAGAAAAGTGATGTATCGCTCTTTTTTTCTTCATCATATGTTTTTAAAGAAAATTAACAAAGTTAGTTGAATGCATTTAGCAAGATCCACAGTATCAAAAGTTGTATGCTCTAAGCTACCGTTTCTTATGAATGTAAGTAAAGAAAATTCTTTTTGAAGACAACCTATGACAGATAATTTTTATAAATAAACTCATCTAATAAGTCACTGATGTATAGTGGACGTGCAGAACTTCAATAAAGCTGCCACATTCTACCAGAATATATACATTTCTATTTATAAAAATAACTAGTAGCCATTATTATACTTTAATGCGTACGAAGTGCATTTAAAAATATCACATTTTTTCACAGGTGTTTCCGTTATTTTGATAACTACCTGTACATAAAAATGCTTCTCAAATAACCAGACATTTGATAACTGTTTTAGATATTTCTTTGATAGATCCAAAAGGAGTAACGCCCAGATAACACTAGAAAATGTTATTCAAAAGCTGCTTCTTAATAATAATATAACACTTTATTCAATGAGGTTTTCAAAAATTAAACCTCCTTCTTTTTGTATCTTATTCTAAAGAATATAATTTTATATACTTAGTTTTATGTAGCTATGTGATAGTAAAAATAAGGAGTCCAAATAACCCATTCTAATAAATAATGAACAAAAAAAACTAAAATTGCTTTTTTTAAAATTTATTATTAGAAATGGCAAAAAACAAATCTTAGATAAAAGCAATTTTTTTAGAAAAAATACTGCATTTTATGATAAATTTTATTGGCACGCCAGTAGTTTGTTTTTTCTCCATTTTTTTTCTTTTAACCTACTTCTAACAAAGTTCACATATAAGTGATCTACAGCAGTGCTTCTCAAACTTTCAATACTGGCGCCCCTTTTCAATCACAATTTTTATCGCGCCCCCCTTATACATTAATAATGCACTAAATGCAATAATAATTCACTTTGACGCTAAAGCTACAATACGAGATCTTAATTATAAACCATACACATTAATAACATAAGTATTAAATTTTGAATACTACTTTTAAGCAAAAAATAAATTAACTAAGTAATAGGACAATTATTACGTTATTTTTCCTTTCTCTAATTTTTAAATTGAACATATTGCAAAATGCGGTGACTGCTTAGAAGACAAAATATGGATATCTGCTAAATATAGAAAAATAACTCAGAGGGTCAATTTCTAATCATAAGCATTCCTTATAAAAACTTTTTGCTTTGTAGAACAAGCCCATGGAAGTCGTTAATACTTATTAAACTTGTTCTTAATTTAGTATTAATTAAATAGTTATAAAATACTCTGTGCAGCACTGATACATTAAAGTATACCGGCCGAAGTGCGCTCTTTGCATGAGTTCGTTTAAAGAAAATAAAACATTCTTGCCAAACATTAAAGCCAAGTGAGCGACAATGTTTACAAAAATGTAAAATGTTTTTTAAATGCTTGCTCAAATTATAATTAGTTTTAAGCGAATTTTAATTTTAATCCTCACAGAATTAGCATTTATAGTTGATGTTAAATAATGAACAACAATATAAAATTCCGATGAAGAATAATTGTATTATTTTTAATATTTTTAAAGCAAAAAGACTTCAACATGTTTTAACCTGAGCAGGCGCGCACTCGATACGATCGAGCAGGGTTATTGAGTCACCCCAATCCTTTTTTTTATAATTATTTTATTGTACACGATACAAATCGTTATTCCAGTGAATAATTTAACTAAGAAAAAGTTACTTACCTACTTTCAAGGACTCTTCAATTTTTCTTTGGTGACAAATAAACAGTTCTGCCAGAATCAACAATTTCGTGATCTGTGTGTCCCGCGCGACCACTTCCGGGTAAAAAGTGTATTCATTATGATAATATGTATGTTACTGCTAAAAACAATTGTTATGCTTTATGTTTGAAAATACTCCTCTTGGTCTCAGTCTTCGCATAGTAATCCATCAAAGAGTGTGTGCTTTCCGTGGTTTTCCAAATATCATAAAACTGTTTTACGTGGAAAAAAGCGCAATAGAGAAATACATTACTTACAACTTCCATAAATGAGAAATAAACACATAAGAGATGGGTTATAACTAACTCTACTAATAACTTAGAAGGTCAAACAAATTACAGCTATAATGTGCAGTATTTCAAAAATAATGACAGTGATGAATTTTTTATGTTCCTGAATTTTTTCGATTCTGGATCTGGGATCTGTTTTTTCTCTGAAAGAGTAGAATGTTATTTTTAAAAAAGAAAACGTAATAAAAACTCTCGCATCATGGGATTACAGCAAATTAAATAAAATATTTTTATTTGGTTATAGAATCAAAGATAGCTAATTAAGTATTGAAGAAGTTTTTTTTTTTTGATGACTTGATATCGCCTATAACAGGGGTGGCGAACCTTTTGGGTCAACGTGCCATTTTTTCTAAAAAAACGTTTAATGAGTTATAGGCGCGCCATCAAATAATTTTGACTTGTGATTATTGAACAACTAATAAAACTAAATACGAACAAATCAAAATTCTTTATTTAATACGAAAAATACATTTTGCACTGTATAGTAGTAAATGTTTTAGTTATACTTGTAATTTTAATTAAAGTAACATTAGTGTGATTTCTGCTGTTGTAGATTAGATGAGAAATAACTTATATCAGGATTATAAGATGTTACTTTTAGTAGAATGCATGCTGAATTAGAGTCGTCTGTTAAACGGTTTCTAAGCGAGTCTTTGATGTTATTTATCTCTGAAAATAATGACTCGCAGGCATAGGTAGATGAAAATATGGTTAAAATAGCATACGCCAACTTCTTTAAACAGTTAAATGAGTCTGGAATCGAATTCCATGTTTCCAAAATTTCGTTACTGGTATTTTTACTTATATTGCTTGTCAATCTTTCTGCTTCAATCAATTCCAACTTTTTCCTTGTTTCAATAAACTTTTGAATCCATATTGAACTAGACTGGAAATCAATCAGTTGCATTTCAAGTTCTTCAATTTCCAACCAATCGAATTGAGACAAGTTCAGTTTATCAAACGAAATCACATCAGGGTACATAATAAATTTGAACGTTTCCGATAATTCCTTGAACTGAGAAAATCTCGCTGAAAATTCTTTGATTAAAGAATCCATTATGGAAATAAAGTCATCAATAACTTTTTCTTCGTTTCGTTTCTCTTGGGCATCTAAATCTGTGATATTTTTTCAAGTTTGGGAAGTACTTGTAGTTTTTTGTAATAATATCGTTTCTGAAAACATATAGTTTAGCTTCAAAAGCGGATCCGTCATGACGATAACTGTTTTATGCGGGCCTTGAAGCTTTATGTTCAATTTGTTGAAATATTGGCATATGTCTATAAAAAACATCAATTATAAAAGCCACATAATATCCATCAACTGTGGGTATTGTTCAATTTTGCTCTCATTTTGTAGAAACAGTCTGATTTCTTCCAAGCAATCAACAAATCTTTGAAGTACGTTCCCGCGGCTCAACCAGCAAACATTGTTATACATTATTAAGCCATTATACACCGAATTGACTTCATTCAACAAAGCATCAAACTTTCGTTTATTTAAAGCCTGTGACGATATGAGGTTGACTATTTTTGTGAATAAAGTTATTACATTATCAAGAAATCTTGAACCACTCTTTGCACATAAGGCTTGTTGGTGAATAATGCAGTGGTATTCAAGAATCGAGTGTCCTACGTCTGTTTTAAATAAAGAAATTAAGCCATTTTTTGCCTACCATATTTGGAGCACCATCAGTGGTTACTAAACAATTTGTTTCAAATCAATTTCCTTCTCAGCAAGCGAATTTCTTACTGCCGTACAAGTTGTAGTTGTTAACAACGATGTTATCGCAATTAATTCTTCCTTAATGATGTTTCCTACACAATATCGAGCAAAGACAGCTAAACGGGCCGATTTAGTAGTGTCAATACTTTCGTCAAGACATAGCGATATAAAAGGAGCGGAGTTAATGTCATTTTTTTGTTGATCTGTAACATTTTCTGCCAATTTCAAGATTCTATCTTTCATTGTGTTTCTAGATAGAGGAACATCTTTGATGCGCTGAATTATCTTATCTTTATTATCAAAATCATCAAAAGTGAGGGCGCACATGCCAACCAAGCTTCCTTCAAAACTCTCCCTCTTAAAAGGTTTACCATGCCGAGCAATGGCATTTGCAGCTGTGTAACTTGCCGCACTTGTGTGACAATTTTTGCTTACATATTTAAATATAGACGTCGACTGTTTATTTCTGTCTTTTATTGCACTTGCAATTAATTCTTTTTGCTCTGGTTCGCTTTTTCACAAAAGGATTTGTGATTTGTTTCAAAATGCCGTTTTACAGACGATATATGTTCTGCATACCACTGTTCCAGAACATAAAACACACACCGCTTTGTCACCTTTATTGATCATGCCATATTTATCAGCCCACCAAGTTTGAAATTCTCTGCTATACTTACTATCTTGCACTTTTTTTGTTGAACTAGCCATATTAAATACCAGTTAAAAATCGTAAATTTAACACAAAACTTTAAATGTACAGATGTGTCGATGAAATTAACTATTCTATGTGCTCTCGCTTGATCCCCCCGCCATAAACACCCCTTTTTACTGACTGCGCACGACTGCGGGCTCATGGGCAGATTTATTTGTTTTTAAGAAATTGAGTGCTTGCAGGAGATTTCTGTAGTGTCTGATCTTTCGCTTTTGTCTCAGATCATTAAAATTTTTAAAAATAAAGCAGTGAGAGCTATTTTACCAATTAGACTTACAAGACAAGAATTAGATCACATTAATAAATTAGATGTATATACAAGCTGAACTATTAATGTAAACGTTAGAATATGTTTTTTAAACAACTTGAATATATTTAGAAATAGTTACGTACACTCACTATGCGTAGATAAACTTTGCATCATTAGCAATTTATAATATACGAAGTATTTACGCAAGACATAACAAACGAGTCTGCTCCCCCACTTGTCGGCATCGCGACGGATCACTCGCGTTTGTTCATAATACTTAATAGTAAACTTAATTATTTTAAGCCAAAATGCAAATCGTTTTTGATCGATGGCGTGCCCAAAATATTCTGTTGCGTGCCATCATTGGCACGCGTGCCATTGGTTCGCCATCCTTGGCCTATAACTTACATCAGAGTAAAAGTGCATTTTTTATTATGTCTGAAAGTATTTTGTTTTAATTCATTCCAGTAAATTAATTATTTTTTAAATCTTTTATTTTCGATATGCTCGCGCCCCCCTCGTAAGGTTATCGCGCCCCCCCAGGGGGGCGCGCCCCACAGTTTGAGAAACACTGATCTACAGGATTAATTAGTACGTTACACATACAATATAATGATTAACTCCTTAATGTTTGCTCAATTGTGTGGATGAAGTTTATTTAATTCTACTATATTCTTTATTATTTAAACACTTTGATTGCAAATTATTACACATTTTCTGTTTGATATGTCTGCCTTATAAAATGGCTAGTGCCACAGCAAAAGAACACATTATTACTTAAGAATGCAACCAACTCTTTCATGAAATCATATGAGTAAAGATATTTAGAACTGTTTCTGTTTAAGGTATCCGACTACATTCGGAACTGTGATTTTAAAAAGGCGCATAAATGGATAATTTTCATGCTATTTAGTGTCACTTAGATCAGAGAATTCATGTATAAAATTGTTTTAAGGACATTTTGGCAAAAAAATTATTTAAATACAATATTTCGGCAAAAAATTAACTTGGAATAATCTTTTTATAAAATGTTCTGCTTTTGTGAAAAATGCTTCTATTATAATAATATTTTGCCTGTATATAGCTTAAACCTCTGTACAGAGGATCAACTATGATTTTTGAAAAAATCACATTTTTTTCAGAGTTACAGCCATTTGAAATAATTATCGGTGTTTTTATCTTAAAATTTCTTCCCTATGTTATTGTTAAACACGGACAAACCCAGTTCTAAGTTATATATTTCAAAAATTCTACTGTAAAGAGGTCTGAGCTGTATACAGGCAAAGTACTATTATAATAGAAGCATTTTTCACAAAAGGAGAATATTTTGAAATTTGGTCATTCTATGTTTATTTTTTGTCAAAATATTGTACTTAAATAATTCTTTATTGTAATATTATTTTTAAAACAATTTTATATACATTTTCTAATCTAAGTGACACTAAATATCATGAAAATTATCCATTTATGCGCTTTTTTAAAATCCTGGTTCCGAACATAGTTGGATACCTTAATTATTTTAAAGCAAAAAGTCAAAAAGTATATTTAAATAAATTAAAAATATCTATTCAGTATTGCTTCTGATTCTTATAAAAGGGAAAAGCTTTAAAAATTGCATTAGATATTAATTTCTCAATATTTAGTTATTAAATTACATCAGAGAATTTTATAGTGAATTTAATTTATAGTGAGACATTTAATTTTCAAATTAAGTTTTCTGTATGAATTGAAACTTGTCTAATTATCATAATTTGTAATGAAGCATTATAATTTGTCACAATTATAAATTCTTACTTTGGTAAAATTCTCGAAATACCTAATTTTTTAGTAACATTAAATCTAAGAATCATAGACTCGGAGATACTGCACTTAGAATTGATGTAGAAAAATGTATACACAATAGAGAAATCTAATTAATTAATTAAAAACTTTGTATGGCTTAAAAGACAAATATATATATTATGCATATTTATTTATATTCCTCTTTAATCAACTAAAAATTAATATACTCGTATTGAGAAAAAATGCAACATCACAAAGAAGATCATTAAATGAAGATTAGAATCATAACATCCCTAGAATTAAATGTTTTAATGGCATAGCCGAACTACCGACAGAAAAAAATATAATAAAAATAACAATAACGCATCAGAATCGCTATTCATTAGCTCCAACAAATCAACAATTTCTTGAACTTCAGGTAATTGCACAGGTACGCAGTTCGTCATCAAATGTAATAGAATCGTTAAAATTTTAATATATTCCCCTACGTTGTGAAGAGGAATGAAATAAGAAAGGAGTTTCATGTCCTATTCAAAACTCCCACGATAGGTTACACTCATGAATCATTTGTACCTGGTAAGTCTTAATAAATTTCTCCACTTTTAGACCGTCGAAATTTATAACTTACAAGAAAAATCTTTATTCTGCTCCGGACAAAAAAATGTCCTTTGATGAAAAATTCAATTTTTCAAATACAAACTAATAAAAAAAATTTAAGTGGTTGAAATAATTCATTAATTCGGGGTTTATTATTCATCAAATAGGGGTTTTTGCTTTTATTTTAATCGTAGAAAGCGAAAAATTCGTCAAATCGCAAATTTATTAAATAGGAGTTCGTTAAAACGGGGGCCGACTGTATATATTTGTATGTATGTATGTATGTATGCATGCATGTATACATGCATGTTTATTAATCTGAAAAAAAAAGAATAATGCATGCTAAATAAAAATTTAGCATATATACAATGCTAAATAAAATAAATGAAACTTAAAGTCAAGTATATTTCAGGTCTCAATGAACGGAAAGTCACATTAAAAGAATATTCAGATACTTACTAACAATAAAAAATAGTTATAATATTCTTCTCTGTAAATTCGAAAAACAAAAAGCATAACCTTAGAAATTATTCTTCTACAGCAAAATTCTTAAGGCTACACAGTACCCTAAAAATTTCATTTTTAGCTAAATTTTTTTTTTTGCATGTTTTGTTGTCCCACATCATTGAGATGCTTACCACGAAATTTCAGATCTGTTAGCAAATTAGTTTTTAAGATATTTGAAGTCTTATGAGCTATGGTTTTGGTTTCGGTTTCCTTTTAAAGCTTTTGTTCACACTTATATATATATATATAAGTTGAATTAATTAAAAATATTTTCGAGCTTTTAGTTTGAAATGGTTATTAATTCCAATTTTCATTACTAAAATCATTTCTGCTTGATTATGTTTTGAGTTCTCATAATTAATTAATAAAGATTAATTTCATGGCCAGTTTTTGCTTTAAAAATAGTTTATATAACTTAAAAGCTTTATCATTAATTTTTTCCTGTAGAGAAAATGTCATGGCAAATGCGTTCTGGGTTTCTGTGAGAAACAATATTTCGAAGATATGGAATACTACTGAAAATGATGTATCTAACAATCAGTCCTCAGCTGATTCTGAAATTAGACTTCCGAATACAAGTATTCTGAATTCAAATGATGCAGATATAACTGAATATATTTTCTTGATGTACCAAACTACATTATACTAAACATATTGTAGTACTATATTTTAGTATTTTAAAGTCGTACGACAAGAGCTAAAACTTCCTAAACTGCCCCAATTTAAAACTGAAAAAAATTAAATTTTATGAGCAAACCTCACTATTTTTAGTTTAAGTTAGTATCATTATTATTTTGTACATAAATGCTTCGTGTTTCAAAACTTTTGTGAAATATAAGGTTAAGATAAAGCTGAATAAACTGACGTCTTAACAAATGCTATCAATATTATGCAAAAATATATTTTGAATTAAAAATGTAATTTTAGTCATATTTATTAAAAATAGTGTTTTAATGTAGAACATACATTGGAAAACAACATATTAAAAAATTAGAGTTTTACGGGCATTATAAGTTTTTGTTTTATGACTTTACAAACTTTAAATGCGTTTTTCTCAGACTTTAAATTTTGAAGGTATAAGTGTTTTCTAATCCCTAAGGCATTTTTCCTGTTCAAGATAGAGCCTTGAATTTTTTTGTATATACTCCCAAATGTATGTTCTATAAAAGTTAGCATGGATTTAGGGCTGAGAAATCTAGTTATTTTTCTAAAAAATGCTAAATTTGATATTTTAAAAATTTTCGTGTTTTTTCCAGGTTTTTCTAGAAAAATAATTATTAAAAATCAACAAGGGAATAGATTTTCAAATCCATAATAAATATTGTTTGTAATAATCTAAGAATCATAAATAACTTAAAATTACTAAAACATTTTAAAAATTGAGTATTTTATAAGAGTTTTAAAAAACTTCAGAAATTCCTAATTTATAAAAAATTTAAAATAATGGCTGGTCAAACTGCGTTTTTGCTTACAGAATCAGCTTAATAATATAATCTAAAGTAAAACATCAATTATTTTTACTGTAACTGTCTCGAAAAAAAATTTTTGAAAAAGGGTACCGTGTAGCCTTAAAAGAACCGAAATTGAAATACGCTAAACTTTTTAAATACGCTTAATCATTTTTGAATACAACAAATGTGAAATAGAAAGAAAAGTTTGTAAAGGTATTTTCTTCATTTTGCCTTAACTGGAAAAAGTTTTGAAACATTTTCAAGTATTGCAGTACAAGTCCTATTTCTTAGGAAATGTACATTTTAACTTAATTTTAAAATTATATATTCACTTATTTTTGTCACCCTGTTTTAGTTTCTGCAATAAAAAAAAGTAAAAGTGATTTTGTCGAAGCTATTCTTTAGGAAATAAAAATTTAAAATATATATTGATGAAAGTCACATACAAAATAGGCTATAAAATATAAGTCCATTAAATTTTTATATAAGTATATTAAATCATTTTAGAAACAAAATAAAAAAATGTTCCATATTTTTACGCTAGTTGATCAAGATGTTATACATATACACATATATATATATATATATATATATATATATATCATGCTGTGGTGTTCGGCTATTTTCAGAAGCATATAAACTACCTTTCCTGCTAAGATCATAAGTAAAGTTGGTTTTAATTTAAAAAAGAACGTACATGAAATGCATTACGTTTATTTTACAAGCTTTAAATCCCTTTTATTTAATTTTAAAAGTATTTGATATTCAGAATACAATCCTATTCGTAACTTATGAAGCAATTTTTATTTAAATAGCATTCTCAATTTCATTTTCTCAGTTTACTATCAAAATATTTATCTCAAAATTCAATAAATCTAGTTTCTGCGTCAAATTCTATTCAGTTTCCTGAGAAATCCAAGCTTTCGCATAAATGCAGTCTTTGTGTGTTTATTCAAGCTTACTTTTAATACTTCGAAAAATATATTAATGTTCTATTCTTTGTAGAAATTTTCATTACTCGAAATGTTTACCCCTAAAGATAATAAAGACACAGATGAATGTTTTAGAACAGAAAGTGAAAATATTCGAGTTTTTTTTCAATTCAAAGACAAAAATATTGTGTATCGTGTACCATTAGAATAAACCGAAAATAATTATTTCATTTATTTTGACAGATATTCATAGCAACAGTTTTCTAAGCAATGGGAATTCGATAGTTTTAATGATTTTCAAATTTATAGGAATTATATAATTCTTTTTACACAATCTATATGTGTGAAGTTATCGTATTATAAATTCATTCCTCCAATCTTAATTCCTCATCCAGCTATTGTCATGAGGCATTTGCTTGCAAAAGATCCAAAAATAACCGGAACCTTCAGAAGCATGACTGAAACTAAAATGACACAGAACAATGTTTGAAGTAGTCTTTCTCTATCAGTTTTCATTTTATTATTATTTATATCAAAATATAACACAAAAAGAGTTTGAATTTGGGGGTTTGAATAATTCAGGAAAGTATCATTTCTTTATTATCTTTATCAATTTTCATTTAAAATTTTCTATAATTTTTGAAAAATTCGGGAAAAATGAATTTCTTAAAATTTTTTTAATACCATCGTATTAGAGTACTAGATACCAATTTTGGCTAGTTTTCTTCAGATTTTCTTTATTCCAAAAGAATTTCGTTTTAAAATATCTGAGTAAAAACCATTTGAAGTTCATTTTGATTAGCAAAAATGTTACTCTAAAACTCTATCTCTCTCTTCCGTAACACTTTTTAAAAATCTTTCTAGATATATGTGAAAAATCAGCTTTACCTCCCACATTATAAATAGACAGAAACAGAATATATATATATATATATATATATATATATATATATATATATATATAGATAGATAGATATAGATAAAGATAGATAGATAGATAGATATACATATATATAATCATTGCCGTAATATATAATCGCATCCCCTTTAAGACAAGAAGTTATAGAGGCACCTAAGCAATAGAAAATAGAATTATAGCTATTCGTTCACGATGATGACACGGCAAGTAAATTGGCTTGATTAATCTCTCTGTAAAGTACTTTTAATAAAATAAAATAGAGTTCATTTACAAAAGCACACATAAAGTAATTTCCTGTAAGACAAATGAGAGATATTAAAAGTATCAACATTTTTACGTTTTTGAAAGAAATCTAATCTTTCTACGTTCTGTTAAGTATCTAAATTACACGTGGATATAATTTCTAATCTTATTCATGAAGAAATATGTTTTATATAGATAAATATTTAATAAATACTAAGAATGTGGAAGGACTAAACACTTTTTAGTAAATTCTATGAGAAACCAAAGGACTGCGCATGTTCCATTTGACTGATTTTGAAACCTAATTAGTTGAAATCTCTCCTATTTTAGGTAATAAGTGGGTTCTTAAATTATCCAAGGATAAAATTTCTTTGAAAATGGTTTAATATCTTTGAAAAATCCGCAAAAATATGCTTTTTTCTCTTAAAATTTGCATGAGAAGTGTAGTTAATTATAAGCCTTTCATATTTTATGTAGGAAATATCAAAATACATATTTTAATATATAATGCTTATAAAAAAAGAAAATAATTCAAAGAATAAAAACAATAATTTATACCTGGGAAGTAAAATGTACAGGATAAAAGATTTCCAACTATACAAAAATATTATTCCCTTCTCCTGTATTCGAACTTTACTCCAAACCTTTAAAAAATGGAGGATTATTATAATTAGGATGTGTTAGTACTTTTACATAAATTTATAGCATTTAATAAGCATTTTTTGTATGATTTTTCTCCAGATCTCTTATTGCTTCAAATAAAAAATATAAATCTATTAAAATAGAAGGTTTTCTTGCTTAATAATATCCATTGCATAAAATAACTGTTTCAAAAAAAGAAACAGAAAAATTAGGAGCAAAGTAATCTTTGGAAAACACAAGATTGTTATTGCTCTTAAGAGATATAATCAGAATTTAAAATTATCCTAGCAACAATAATTTAAGTAATAAATGAATATAAATTCAAGGTTATTTGACAGCATCTTTCTTATTATCTTATAACTGTATCTTTATTATTATCTTATAACTGTAAATTTTATTAACTACCACAACTTTAAAGGGATCCCCAGAGTGTGTTCTTTTTCAAAATTGTTGTGGAACCGAGCAAAATCGTACTGTCACCTACATGGTGCTCAAAGCTAAGGCTAACGATAGGCGTAAAAATCTAGCCCGTAGAGGCGATGAATTTTGTGGACCTTAACCCTATGTTACTGTCGATCAGGTGGCATAAGTAACAACAGCACTTTAAATAAATTAAAACACAGTTTCTGTCTCTAAAGTAAATAAATAATATTAGTTTTACATTAAAACAAACTTATCTCTATATTCTATGCATTTAATTTACAAGTTTCTACCCCCACTTTTTCGCTCGCTCATTAAAAGTTTATTTTGAAACAAGAATCTCTATTTTTTTTGTACGTTCTTGGCGTAAATGTTTCTGTTGAAGCATGCGTAAAAAACCATTTTTAGAATATTTTCTAATTTGTATTAATATAAATGAACTCATCAACTGTATATATATATGCATGTGTGTTCGTTTAAAGTACAAATTGTGATGTAATTCATGTGGCTTTTACATTGCCAAACTTCTTAAGAAGTGAGATTTACAGAAGGTTAAAAAAGTTTCTTTTTTTATTTAACAAAATGAATTCACAGATTCTTAGCTCTAGAGACAAATCAAAAGCAAGTATTGGTTTGTATTACGTAGAATAATCAATCATTTTAACAGGTAAAAATGAGATAAGTAAGTTAAAAAAACTAAACAATTTATAAAATGAGTTAATATCCTAAGCATGAAATTGCTGTATGTATAAATTTCAAGTTAAATCTATGTAAAATACTGCTATGAGTGTTTACTGGTTTTGTGTGGAATTCACAAAACATATATATTTATACTTTCACAGTTTCTTTCATGAACGTGATTATGTATTAAAATAAAAAGCGAGGCTCACTTCACCACATTATATACTTGTATTATTATATTCGAAGAATGCAGACCCTTTGCACCCTACCAAAAGTAAAATTGGAGAGAAGTGGGGAAAAAACTATAATGCGGATAGCTAAAAATGCGAACGATCCTCTTTAATTGAATATTAAAATTAAAAGAAAAAAAATCATTCATGTAAGATTATAAAAAATTTTTACTTGTAAATCAACACGCACATGTCCTTCTTGAAAACAGGTGCAGCTTGATTTTTATATTTTGAAAACAACAAGAAACTGATTAAAACATTATTTTCAGTTCATTGAAAAAAACCCAACTTAAATAAAGTTAAAATAGCTCATAAATCCAATTATACAAAATATACTTATTAAACAAAGTTGGTATACACCAATTTTCTTCATTTTCAAGTATTTTGAAAGCGAAGAAAAATGAAGATTAATTTTAGAAGACTACCAATAATTTAACGAGTATTTGAAACTGTTTTGGATAGCTTTCACAATTCAAAGCAGGGAATTTTGGCATATATACTTGATAAATATATTTGTTTTCTATGATTATTATATTCATATAATTTCTAAATTATCATAAATTTCTCATTAAAAATCCTATGGCACGATTTTAAAAGTAAAAATAAATATTTTATTTATACAAACCTTTTAAACTTTAAGATACAAACAGATTAATTCGAAACCAAATGCTTTTGAAAAGACGAAACATGTAATAATTGAGCCACCTATTTGAAGAGATAGTCCCATACATGATTTGCTGCATCAGAGTTTGAAGTATCTAATCTTATTTTAACAGTAAAATATAATTAGGAATTTTCTAATTAAAATGAAATTTTATAAATATTTCAAAACTACTCAGTGCTTTGGAACAGTTTAATCTCTAGCTGTATAAAAATAAATATATATATATATTCCTATCTAGACAAGTTATACTTAGGTTTTATATTTATTTGTATATATTTATGGATTATATATATAAATGTTTGTGTGTGTAAGTATAAATTTATATATACATATATACACACGCACATATACATATTTGTTGAGGGAGTAAAACTATTTTAAACTTGGACAAAGCTTCTTTCCTGGTTCACCAAATTTTTAATTTTAACTAGGCCAATTTTTTTATAAATTATCTAAGCACACATTTGGAATTACTATGTGAAATTATCCTTTAACATATCAAGCACTATTACATACTATTATGTGCAAAAATAAGAGCAAAATATATAATAGATCGCATGTTAAAAATGAAAATAGTTTATTGATAACTTTTTTTAATTTTATAGAATATAAATTAATAAAGTTAAGTGGAGAATAATATATATATATATAATTTTTAGCTTATGCGATTTTAAAAGAAAAATGTAAATTTTAATAAAAAAAAGGTTTTATGGAAGAGCGAACAAAGTTCTCTTTTAAATATAATCCACATAAATATTAGCAAAATAAAAATTTCCAATATTTTTTCCCAATAAATTTATTTTATTTTTGTTATTCCTCTCACTAACTTGCTGAAACATGATTTTCCGATTAACTCAGAATAAACATTAAAGCATGGAAAAAATGATGAATAACTTAAGATACATGAAGGTTTGTAGGAAAATATTTAATAACGCAATCTGAAAAATGGCTCTGATATGTTAAAATGTGATTTGTTTCCTAAAAATAATAATATTTTATGCATACTAAAAGTAAAGTGAAAATATATATTTCTTTTCTCGTAACTAAATTTTGGAAACCTAACATAACTACAAAAAGATTTACGGATAAATTTCTAGATAGGGAATACGAAAATCAACGTATTGTATTCATTTACTTCCTTTACACATTTTTCGCGAGACTTTTTTTTTGTTCTTGATAAATACTTAAAAGCAAAGGAAAAAATATGATTGAATTTTATGGGAATATCGTGAGATTGTATTAGACTGGAAACATTTTATACAATTTTGAAAGATCTTTTCACACACTCGTAAACTAACATTACTTTTTCTTAAGATTGTCTCAAATTTAAATTTAAGTAGTTCTTTAGGTAATGGATGAGATTAAAATATATAGCCATTTTACATAGTTATAAAACATATTCTAATTAATCATGTGTGCACGAGTTCATCAAACAGTGCTTAAGTATCAAAATATCTCGAAATTCCACTGAAAAAAATAACTATTTTCATCTAATTCCTCCAATCATTTCATTTAATTATTGCTATTGAAAAACTTATTTTTGCACCTATTACGTAGGTTGGAATAAAAAATGCATTTTATACACACTTAGACATAAAATAGCATTTTAAATACTGCATATTTTTTTTTCATTACAATTTCTGCTTCTAATTTTAAAAATTTAACATATTCATATTCCTTATAGTAAATAAACTTATTGTTTTGTTTGCCTCTTATATGAAATTGACTCTCATCTCTTAGAAAATTTACATTGATATATTATACTGAAATATGTTAAATATGTTCCTGAAATATTTCTTTAATTACTAATCTTTTTAACAAATATAGGAAGTTAGAAAGACTTAGAAAAGTCTAATTTTGAAATATGTAACTTAGAAGTGGGTTAATTCATATTTTACGACAACAGAGGGGTGCAATTTTAAGGAAAAAACTCCAATAATTATTTCAATGGGTGGCAACTCTGAAAATAATGCGAATTTTTCAAAAATTCTAGTTGAGCCTCTCTAAAGAGGTCTGAACTATGTACAGGCAAAATATTATCATAAAAGAACCATTTTTTACAAAAGGAGGACATTTGGAAAAAAGATTATTCTAAATTAATTTTTTGCCAAAATATTATATTTAAATAAAAAATTTTGTCAAAATGTCCTTAAAACAATTTTATGCGTGTATTCTAATCTGAGTGACACTAAATATCATGAAAATTGTGAAATTTATGGTCCTTTTTAAAGTCGCGGTTCCGAACGTAGTCGGATACCTTAAGAGATAACGAATTCAAACCATCAATTTTTCTCTCAAATGCTTCTAATATTGGCTGCAGACTTAAATATAACAATTATCTTGAATAGATAAGAACCGGAAAATGAAAGTAGGTTTTTCGGAGGAAGTAGAATCTACAAAATAGTTTCTTACAAAACCTAAAACCCCAAATAAGAATATACGAGGCATATCCAGAAACTAAGTTCCGTTTCTATTTATATCCGCTCCAGCGCAGCGATCGCAGTTCCGCGCATGCCCGACAGACGCTCAGTATCAAGGAGAAGAAGCATGCGTCATTTTTAGACACTGTCAGCCACGTACGCTTTGTTGTGCTTGTTTACAATGTCGGTGTTGATTGAAAATCCCGCTGCGTGAGAAATCAGATGTGTAATTCGTTTTCTGAATGCTAAGAAAGTGAAACCAGTGTAATTCGTTTTCTGAATGCTAAGAAAATGAAACCAATCGAAATTTATCGGCAAATTTGTGAATTTACGGAAAAATCCTCCTACGAGGATTTGGCTGGGACGTGTTTGGTCATCCTTCGTACAGCCCTGACCTCACTCCTAGCGATTTTCATCTTTTCTTACATCTCAAGTCTTTCCTTGCCGGTAAACACTTCAACAATGACAAAGAGCTGAAAGAAAATGTTTCCAACTGGTTGAAGACACAGGCGGCAACCTTCTACGAAGAAGGCATAGAAAAACTTGTGCCACGATATGACACATGCCTGCAAAATTTCGGCAGTTATGTGGAAAGGTAGTTGAAGAGTTTTACATTTTTGTCCAATAAATGTTTTTTCTGTATCTGTATACAATTTATTTTTATTACCAAACGGAACTTAGTTTCTGGATATACCTCGTATCTCACTGTTTACAAATTCACATTCTTAGAAAAGTATTAGGAATCATAAACTTAATTTTTTAAGCTAAAAATTGTATTTTATGTTTATGAACTAATTAAATTTATATATATATATATATATATATATATATATATATATATATATATTTGATCACTTAAATTATTAACAATAACTATATAGAATTGTTTAAATTTCAAGCAATAATTAAAACATTAATTATATTTTGTAACAGTTGTAATTATAAAGTTTTATATAAGAATACTAGAATATCAATTAGCACTTTTAATTAATGTAATTCTTTTTTTCCATTTCAGACATTAAGAGTAATTAAAAATTGTAGGTTTTATATAAGTATTTATAAAATTTTAATTAAAAATATGAAATACATTTGTGATAATAGTGAATTTTCTGTAAAGTTTAAATATGTTATAAATACTTGATCTCAATTATTTTTACTTAAAGAGCGAAAAATCTTCATTTTAGTTTGTATATAATTATTGTTTATAATAATAGTTTAGTAATAATGAGAATACTATAATATTAATTAAAATGTATAATTATTGTAATATATATATATATATATATATATATGTTTAAATTACTAACATTAATTACAATTTGTGCATCTTATATAATTAAATTCAATTAGCTCATTATAAAATTTTTTACTGTGATAATAGTAAATGTTCTGAAGAATTTTGAGTACTATACTATACCTACTTTCTTTTACTTTTACTTCTGGAGCCAACAATTTTTATTTAATAATAATAAATTTATAAACATACCTTATTTCTCAACATGAAAAACTACATAATACATAAATAGCATCTGTTTATCATGAAGGAAGTATCATATCTACCACGCCAAAACGATCGTCATCGCGAGATGTTTAGTACTAGTTTTTATAGATATCACACCACCAAAATCTGTTTTTAATAGAAGTAATAGATAAAACTTTTTACAAAACTTCTTACAAGTAAAGTTAGTTTTAATTTTAATATTTTGAAAATCAAGTGAAAGGCAAGTTTGTGTTGCTTTTAATTGCATTACAGCAAACTCATATCTATATAAAACAAATACTTTGAATTTGTTTTTATATATTTATCTTTATTTCATATTAATAAAATTTAATATTTCTATACACTTTAAATAACCAATAAACTTGATTTTTTTTCACTCATTGTCAATCTAAAAGAAAAAAAAAAAGAACAATTATATAATTTATAATTCAATTATATAATTTATATATATGTATATATATATATATATATATATATATAATTATTCAAGATTCATTTATATAAAAATATTTATAATAAAACAGAGGATAAAAAAAAGTTACATAACGGTCATCTAAGCATCATGTCATGTGTATATATATATACGTACTTTTGCTTTAATTTCAATAACATAGATAGACAAAGAGGTAGATATTAGTGAACTCCTCTTTAATTAGTTACAATTAGTTGTAGGACATATATTTACTCAATTTACATTACTGTGTATGCAAATTGTACAAATATGCCAGCACCAGTTATTGTCTTGCTGCTATATAATAATTGAGATTTTCGGTTACAGTTAATAAAATTTTTCTAAATATTAAAACATCAAATTTATTACTTAGCACATACAAGCTATCCATTTCCATTCAAAATTAGAGTGACAAAATATGAGTATTATTAAATAATGGACACGTTTTGAAAACATATTTTAATGTGTATCAAACTCTCTTTGAAATATTTTATTAGGAATAATTAATATTTAATTCGTACTGTCGTTTAATCTGTGTGTGTATGAATTGAATAAAGATATCTCTAAATCCTTTAATTTGTTTATTCTATCTCGATTTTATGCAAGAAACAATAATGAGTAGAAAAAGAGTTCCATGCTCTCTTCACGCGATTTAAAGGTTGTTTTCGATGAGTGTCTAGAATATTTGAAGTTTTGTATTGAAGGAATAATATTCAACGAATTAAAAATTCTTTGTATCAGTCAATAAACTGAATTTCAAAGAAATATTTGAATGTTTATTTCACTAAAGAAGACGTCTTAATTAAAAGTTCGAAACAAATTAATTTTAATGGATGTGTGTTGCTTATTTAAATATTAGATTACATAGCGCATTAATGTTACTTATCAAGAATTAATTAATTAGATTTCTGCGTCTGTCTTTATAAAAGCTGAATTTAGGCTTGAGCTCAATCTATTTATCTTTATTTTTTGGTAATTATTCCAATTAGAGAGAGAGAGAGAACAATATAACTTTTAAAACTATATTGTTAGTGATTGTTAGCAAGGAAATGGTTTACTTAAAAAACTTTTCTTAGATAAGATGCATAACTTTGAGAGGAAACTTCGTGATTGAGTTTCTTCCTACCTTGAAATCCACTACATGTACTCACAATACGTCTAATAATTCAGAGTTAATACTTAAGCATATACCGTTGTTTTATAAAAGTATTATGAGAGTTGTCAATCTAAATTTCTCCATCAAATTTCTAAAAGAAATTGAATTTTTTCCAGCAAAATGTTGATTACATAAAAGTGAACCGAAATGAGAACTTTATATGGTTTGGAAAATACTCTTAAGTAACAAAGTAAATCAATTTTAACAAGCAATACACACTTATAAATATTTTTATGATGTACTCTATGTAATTAATAACAGACATACAGGCATGTTCTCTAAGACTCCACGTCTTTTATCAATTGGCAAATTTTCCTCTCCTTAAAACTGGAACCTAGTCCTGCCTTTCTTTGTACCTTATCAAAAGGCTTTTGTCGAAACATACCAATGATTATTCCTGAAACGATAATTTGAATCCAAAATTTTTAATTTCATGGTCTGGCATACCAATAACGATCGATTCTGTCGGCCAATCAAATCATTCGCACTCAGTTTTCTAAAGAATGGTCACTTATCTCTCTAAAAAAGACTTTTGTTGCACAGACATCTTAATTTGATTGCTCAGGTGTTCAAATATTTTTTGGCCTTGGTATTTTATAGATATGAATTTATAACAGAAAGAAATTTTTCTTAGCTCACTGTATAAATTTTTCGTTCTTAAAAATAATGAAAGCTATTATTTTACTTTCATTTTATAAAGTATAATTTTAATTTAATTTATGCCTTCAACTTAGCTGTCATTATTAATTAATATTTACTAAATTCTAGCCACAAGGTCAGAACTTAAATCCCATTCATTATTTCTCGCATTGTTAAAAAAAGTCGTAAATATTCAGTGCTTCCAAAAATATATTCTTCGTCAGTGTTTTAACATACCGCGTCACAGTAGTTCTTGAGTTATTCAAGAGACAACGAGAAAATGCTGGGTTTATCCTAATTTCTTGTAGCTGACTAAAGTGATATTTTTGTTTTGATGGCTTGAGCATAAAAAAAAACGAAAACTTGTTTACTTCCCATGAAAGTAAGTCGGGTACATGGTCTGATTTTCCTGAACCTGAGGGGGAAAATTCTAGATTGTTCTGCGAAGAGAGAAAATGGAAAACAAGATATAAATATGTGGTATACCTAAAACCCTTTGCTTTGAATGCAGTAGAAAAATGTGTATGTGTTGTAATGGTATAAATGATATACTTTGACTGTTGCATATTTACAAAGTAAATATTATTTTGAATATGCAAGTATTACTTGGATTTTCTTACACTTCGTATCTTAACATTCGAAAAGATACGATCTTCAGATTTTTTAACACTTTAATAATGAAAATAACCAGATTTCTTTTTCAAGAAAAAAATGACATTCTTTTATTATTCTAAATAATACATTAAAATAAAATCGAAAATTTCCAAAATTTTATTTAGTTGTTTTATGAAATATTAAAAAAAATATATTATTTAGATAAATTTAGTGCTAGAACTAGTTTTATCTTACTTTTACATAGCGTTCTGTTAGACCGCAATACGGCAGTTATGTTACGAAATCCCTCCATAGTAATTAAAGATTAACCCTATTTAAAGTGATGTCAGGTTTTTAATCGCATGTCTATCAGCAGTATAACTGGTTTGAAACTGATTTTAATTTCCTTTTCGTGTCTAAAAAATAAAAGTAAATTCTTTCAAAGAAAAGATATCTTTTATCTTCTCATCTCTAAATTACCAAGCATATATTCTATGATGCTACCAATTATAAAGCAAGTTTTGATAATGTGGCATGTATCATTTAGTATATTAAAGTACCTCACTGAAGTAGGAAAACTTGTTTAAGTGTTCCCAAACTTCTTTTGTTTTAATGTTTTTCGTTTCTTTTTTATGCACTATATTAAAGACGAAAGTTAGAACTAACTTATGCATGCAACTTAAAATAGAATCAAACTTGAATCAAAAATAATTAATTGCTAACTGAAGGGGTGTTGGAAAGCTAAAATCTTATTTTTTTGACAATTTGAGATTTTTACATTTTCCAATTGTATAGATTTTAACCTTTCTAAAAATACCTTACTGGAATCTCTGGGGTATTTAGAAGCCTTTAAAACGTATTTTTAAATATTCGTTGAATTTGGGCCACGCCCATTTTAATGGCGAAAATTGTAAGCAAATTACTTTGTTTTTGCTTAAAAGTGTAACGATTGATATAAACCAAAACATGTATCTTTTATTTTAAATTGAGCCTTTTATTTTATTTCCCAGCCGATTAGAAGTCTCACTGTGTACATTAAAATCAATTTATCTCAAAATGTAAATTTTAATGTGCGATGTACCTTTTCTGAGAAACTACTGTTCACAGGTATGTAAATTTTTAATGAATTATTTATAATGATGTCTAATATATACTAAAATGAGCTTTTTTTAAAACACTCAAAAGTTTAATTTTTACAAATTTTTTAAGTAAAAAATGGGTCAAATTTCGCAATGTTTGATAAAATATTTCATAATTTATTAAAAAATTCAAAATTAGCTAAAGGCTCATTTTAGTATAATAAGAGAGGTGTACTTTAATAGTATGAAAAATTTCAAGCATGTTCATAAAACAGATTTTGAGAAAAGGTACATAGAAAACAGCCAATTTAACATTGTCAGTATAGAGAGAGAGAGAGGTTTCCAACTCCCCTGAAGAAAGAAAAACGATTAATAATAATCCTTGTTATTTATAATTAAATTGGATAAATTTTAAATCTATCGTTTGATTTCCTTTAAACTGATCTTAATCTTACGAATAAAATAATAGTGCATTAGAGATTTATATAGGATATAAAATGAATTCCTCGAAATGTGCGCGATATTATTTAATTTAAATTTTACAAGGCCGATGCAAAATTTAATTATAATTATACACATAAGAAAATTAGGAAAATCCTAGGTTTAATGCAAATGACTCATGTTTAAAATAAACTGTTGCATACATTATAAAGGGACATGAATATGATTATGTGCCTCAAAATTTAGGACAAACCCTCTTTTTTCTATTGAAAAATTTCAATACGTTTACCATAATTAAATCTCTTAAATTCTTTATAATTCAAAGTGAATGTGTGAGCTTTTATTGTTGACTCTTTGTGTCAATACCGATATTTTCCCACGTGTAGTACCATTTACAGATCCGAATCTCACAGTTGGAATGTAATTTACGAAACGTGATTACTCGTTATGGGGAACGACAGTACAGTTTGCTCTCCCCAGTTCGTTAAGAATCCATTACGTTGTCAATCAGCATGTACTGGGGAAACTGATCAGCATAATTACACGGGGGATATCCTCGAATAGGAAAGGATGGGAATTTATTTCAGAACAGCATTATTTTCCTCCCTAAGACTGTTAATGAACAACTCCATTTTCATCGGATACTGAATGGATTCATTGTTTGAATAAGATATGATTTACGATTTATTTCCTGGTGTGTAGGACATTCAGTCCTTTGTTGGTGGAAGCTCCTTTTGCAGTCATATCTACACACAAATTAAAGCAATACAAGAGTATTACCTAACAAGTATTGCATAATTATCTCATAACGAAAATGCATTTATGGGAATGAATACAAGATGGTAGTGGTAGTTATAAATTAGTAGGTCTTAATTTAACTATCGTTTCATTAATAATTAATAACATAAATTTGATATTAAATAAATGTTTATCCATACTTTCGAAAATTAATATTATAAGTTGAAGAAAATATTCATCCGAAATTATTTTTATATGTAGTTTAATCACAGAATCTCAGTAATTAACACTAGATTGCCCAAGGAAGTCATTTTGACTGTTTTTCAGTTTCAATTAGAAAAACAATTTCGTATATAATGACACGATTTCTTAAACTTTTTAGAATACATTTTTTTCCCCAAGTGAAGTAAATTTTTTTATTATTAATATTTACTAATAACTTGTGATATAACTGTAAATAACATAAAAACATTAAAAATTAATTTTTTTAACAAATTGTTTTACACATTAATCATTCTTTCACAATGCAGTCATGTTGACTGCTTTTGGGCAATATAGGTATATACAAAATTTCTGTCTTTATAGGGTTAAAAATACAAAAATGAATATATATATATATATATATATATATATATATATATATATATATATATCTTCGGTTTATTTTATAAGTTGCTGTTGAATTTTTTTAAGTTAATTTCATTCCAGAATGTAATTTTTATTTTCATGAAATACGAAGTTTTTTAATGCAGAAAAACACAGTTTTAACTAAAAGTACATCAGATCCTCTTAACTAGTTAGTAGTGATTTTTAAGCAATTTTATGTGCATTAGTATTCGGTAATTTTTAAATAAAACAATAAGCGTATCTTTTATTTGAAAAACTGCAAGTGTTTTTTTTCCAAGTGAATGTTTTTCTTTTAATTTAACACAAATTAATTGAATCCATCGAATAAAAGTTTCAAATTACTCGACAATATTTTTTTTCATTCGCCGTGATTTTTCCCTCAAAACTTCCGAAAATATTTTTAAAAAATTAAAGAAACGTTAAATATATTTTAACTACTTTGCACCCTTTAAAAATTTAAAGAACGCGATTATATTTCATATTCCCTCTCTCTCTCTCTCTCTCTCTCTCTCTCTCTCTCTCTCTCTCTATATATATATATATATATATGTGTGTGTGTGTGTGTATACCCTTTAAATATCACATGACATTTTTTTTACATTTACAAGTACAAAAAATTTTAATTTTTAGAGAAAACGCGATATATTTTCCTTAAATAAAATGTTTTAGACTGCCTAAAATGTATACTACAGTAATTTTTAAACGAACTTTATTCCAGCAATATGATAAATTAGCATTTGTAAGCTATACGATTATGATAAATTATAAAGGTAACTTAACCCTTTACTTCCCACTGTTGCATTTCTGTAACATATGATTTATTTTAATTTAACAGACTCAATATTTTATTTAATCACCTACAAATCACTTATATGAGAGAAAAAGATTACTGGAATGAAATACAGGCTAATTTGTTACTAGATGGCAACACATTTTTTCCAGAAATCACAACAATTATAAATATCTCTGATACCTCAAGAACTGTGTTTTTGCTCTAAAAAGAATCTACTACATTTTATGCTACTGTTGTTTATTGACGAAATAAATTACGAGATAAGAAATGTAAACATTTTATGTTCATTTAAAAGTAATTTTGATTTTCTAAAGGAAAAAGTCTGAAAGAAATTTTATTTGGTTACCATTTTGACATGGCCAAAAAGCGTATACAAACCCACAATGAAATTGATAGACAAATGAATAATTCTGACGAATTAAGTAAGGATGGTCTTGAATATTCTGATGATGTTGATTTTTTACCTGATTGTGTGTCATCTAATGAAGATTTGGATAGCGACTGTGAAAATACTTAGCATACTTATCTAAAGAAGAGATATATTCTTCAGGAACCATAAATAGGAACAGAATTCCTAATTCCCTACTGAAAAAGTTTTCAATAAAATGGAACGAGGAGATTCAGTGTAATTTGTTGGGAATTATAGGGATGTAGAAATATCTCTGTGACAGCATGGAAAGACAATTAAACTGTAATAATAGCCTCAACATTTGCTGGTGAAAAGACACTAGGAAAAGTAATGAGATGACAAAACTAAAAATCGCGTAGAAATTATTAGGTCTTATGTCATCGAAGACCATAACAAACATATGGGAGGTGTTGACTTACTCGATAGCATAATAGCTCGACACAAAATATTAATGATTAGCAAGAAATTGTATATGATAATTTTTTTTCGATTGTTATATCTAGTTACCGTAAATGCATGGTTACTGTAAAAGAGAGTGGAAACTGATAAGGAATCTGAAAATAAAAAAAATCTAATGAATTTACAAAAATTCAAATCTTAAGTTGCAGCATTCTTATGTAAAATGGGGTACAATCAAAATGCTAAAAGAGGAGAAAACCTAGTAATACTTCAATATAACAAATGTTTCAGACTAAAAGATGCAAAAGGACTGCCCAATCCGTTCCATGTAATGACATTTGTAAAGATGGTATAAATCATTGGACAATATGGTCAGATTAGAGAATACGGTGCAAGTTTCCAAACTGCAAGGGTTACACTCCAACTGAGTGCGAAAGGAGTGCAGTAGGACTTGGTTACAACAAAATCAATAACTGCTTTAAAAATATTCATTGTATGTAAGGTTAAAGCAATTTATTGCAATGAATAATAAAATCCTCATATAAAAAATGTTTTGTAATTTACAGCACTACTGCTCAATGTTGCACTTCTGCAACAAACAAAACAATGACTGAAATTCAATTTAAAACTGCTTAATATTTTTTAAAAAAATATTTTTCCCTTTTATTATCGCTTGAGAACAAGCTGATATAATTTTTTCATAGAAATTTAAAAAATTGGGAAGTTAAGGTTTAAATACTCAGCTTCTCACCAAATAAATACTATACACGAATACATTTTAAGTAATGCCTCTTAATGAATATTTGATTCAAATATATATAAAAAGCATAAAAGTTTGTATTCCTATTATCAAATGAAAATACTTCTATTATTTAGGGGAAAATATTATAACACATAACAATTAAATCAGAATATCTATTCAAGAAGACTAGAATTTGCTGTCATTTTTTGCAGAAACAACCCTACTTTCTTACCAAATTTTACTTTCTGGTCAAGATTATTCACATAAATTAATTTTAATTAAATTTCAAAAATAACTGGCTCTTTAGTTCTCAAAAAATATCTCTGTAATACACTACTCTACAAAAGTTAAGGTACAACAACATTTTTTGACTCTCCATTAACCCTTTGTCAACCGCATTATGATTTACTGCAATTATTTTCATGCAAATTTTTTTTGAATGACTACAATAAAGGGATTAAGGGATTAACATAAATAAATTACTCACCTTTGGAAAATTTAATCCGCTAGAGTTAATTAATTTAATTGGTATTTTAAAGTACCGTCAGTACACAAATGTCTAAAATATTCTCATAATACAAAGGGACCGAATGACTTTTTTAACATAGTTTTAAAAATGATAAATAACCAGAAAACTGTATTATTTTACAGCACACAACAAATTTATATTGGCCATTATATAATTTTAAAAATATATTTACTTTTTTTTGACACATAAAAATAAATTTTACACACACACTTAATTTGATAATATTAAAAAAAAAACAGTTTTTCTTTTTTACTGCACAAAAATATAATACACGTTGTGCATTTTAAGTGAGGTTTCTATTGAATGTTTTTTAAAACATTGCATTCTAAGTTAAAAAATACAGTGTTTCCAGAACATGAATTACTGCACCTTGAATCTTGTTCAGTCTCTTGATCGTCATCTTAAGAATCTAATGAGAAGTTCACCAGATAATTTGCTAGGATTTCTTCATTTTAAAAATCATCTATAAAAGCATCACTGATTTCAGATGGTAGGTTCTGTAAAAAATCCAAAGCTTCATGAAAACTGAACTTCTTTTATTCAGACACTCGAAGAAAAAGGGGGGGGAGGGAGTAAATAGTAGCACCTTGAAAACCTCCTATTATTGCTAAATCGCAGTTGCACATAAAGAAATTAAAATGTTAACGTTCGAATAAAGAATAGATATATTTCATTTGTGGCACAAAAAAAAAGAAAAACTCAGATTAAAAGTTTAAAATGTTTTGAAAACGTTAAAATAAAACAATAAAAATTAAAATAAATAAGCTAAACTAACATTAAATGGGAGAAAAGCATAACTCTATTACATTATAGTAATGACGCTCCAACATAACAAAACAATAAGTTCTCGCACCAACTTCCAGTGTACTGTCGGTATTTATAAGTACCACAAAGTTATACAGTAATATATATATATATATATATATATATATATATATATATATATATATATATATATAACTGTATAAACTGTAAAATAAAATAAATATTTAAATCATTTTCTAAGGTTTTTTCATACAAAAAACATAAGACATTTACACTATGGCAGTTACTACTTTTTCGGAACACAAATGAAAATCTTCACAATCCGATCAAAAGGGCAGCTGGAAACGCAATTTCGGTTTTAAAAGTTTTCGCGTTCCCCTCTAAAATACTCATCATAGAACCTGTGCTGTCATGTAACTTGGAAGAGTGGAATTAAAGGTGTTACTTCTAAGTATCATCACAGTATTCGTAAAAATGGTTATTTTATGTATTTTTAATTTGAGAGGTACTTATAAGTACCGTTAGTAGATATAGAGTTAATGAAACGTAAACAAGTAATACGAACACACAAGTAACTTAAGCAAAACCTTATGAAACAGTTAAGCCACCACGATTATTTCATGAAAGATATTTACCTTGAAACCGAGAAGAAACTGTAAATATCTCTTATTTATAATTTGTGTGTCGCTTTTTTATGCTTGATTACTTTTCAAGTTTTAAAACTAAGATATCATTTATCATGTTTAAGACATTTCACTTATCTGTTTTTTTATGATGGCGGGTAATTAGATGGATGGAGATTAATTTAACCCAAATTGTACAACAATACACCTGAGTATGTCTCGTAGTATGGTCCAAAGACCCTTAAGATTAAATTGAATTCAAATTTTCAGTTCAAAGTTCTTGATGTGTAAACCTTTTCCGCATGGTCTATTTCTAGTACTCTACACTTGAAGAAGTGAGAACAACTATTATGCTTCTGATTACTTAACATTATTGTGAACAAAAGAGAGAAGAAATTTTCACAATCATGGGCAATACGCAAGACTACCCTTTGTGTTTATGTTCTTCATAATAAGCGCTACGATTGCGTAAAGCAATCAAGACAATTAATTTCAAAATTAATGCTTCGAGGCCAGCATATTTTGATCCAATAATTGTTATAATTAAGAAAAATCAGAAGAATAATGTCTGCAGCAAAAGAAAGCAAATAATTTTTAATATTATTATATGTTTATAGTTTTTTAAGCAGGTATCTCAAAACATGTTTGCGTGCTTGTCATTCAGTAGTAAACATTAATAATACGTTAAATATAAAAATCAGCCGAAAGAAGTTAATGCAAAAGATAGAAAAAACATAGTTGAATGTAGTTTCAAATAAAACACCCACAAAAAAATAAACATTAAAAGAATTTTCAAAAATTTTGAAAATTGGGATGAAATGAAACAAAAAAAATATGAATTGCTTATTAAATAAATTAAGTCACAAAGGAAAGTTTTTTTTTGAAGTAAATAAAATTTTCTTCAAATAGGGAATAAATGTTTAACTCATCCAAAAAGCCATTTTATAATTGAAACAAGTGGTGCGTTACATAAATAATGTCAAAATATTTCCATTTTTTACTATGTAGGAATAAATCGATTTCCCTCTGCTTCAGTTTAGTTCATTGTTCATTTTTATTACATTTCTGTGTGCATACTTATCACTCAACAAGACGTAACCATGCATGATAGAGTTAAAATTTCAGCAAAAAAAATATCATTTAGCTTTCTCTCAAATCATATCAGCAATAAATGTAATGCAAATTCCATTATATCCTTTTTTTTTTGCTTTTTTAAAGAAAATATCGATTGCGTGCTAGGATTTGGAAGCACTCTTTACATGCGTGACTTTTACTAATCCAAAGGATTTGAAATCCACTTTAAAAGAAGTTTTTCAGAAGAGTTAATTTCCTTCATAAAAAATACCTTCTTAAAAATAACTTTTACTTCACTCAGCACACATTAGATAAACAACTTAAGCCTAAGAATACGAACCAACAGCAAATAAAATCCGAAAACTTTCTCCGTCTCAAAGATATGAAAAAGACAATAGAAAAATCGATTAACTTTATCTTTTTAAAAGTCACGCAGTGTGATTTAAATTGATTTAATTTAAGGCCGAATTAAACATATTATTTTCATTTTCTAAACTAAGCACATCAATTGGCGTTTTATCACGAATTTTCTAAGCAGTTAAAAGATTGAAATTGTGTTCATGAACAAATAAAAGAACATTTCAATCAAAAAAAGGCTTTTAAAGGCTTTTGTTTGTTAAGATATAGTTTTATTTGCGCAGCTGAATAACATTAGTGCTAAAAAATGGAGCCATAAATCTACAGTACTGCTCTTCGTGCTACCTTAATGGAAGATTTTCTTCGCTAAAGATTATTTATTTAGCTGTTGGTGCATCATTCTTGTACTTTTTCAAGAGCTATTTGTTTAAATGATGTCCTTTCTTTTTTTCCTTTTTAAGCACAATTTTTATAGTGTAAATGTGAGAAAAAAAAAAATTCTTCGATGTAATTTTTTTTACATTTAATATATACATTTGCATTTAATATGTAGCATTAATCCATATTAAATGCTACATCTGAATGACAAAAAATAATTTATTTTGTTAAAGAATAATAATTCCCACCTCCACACACTCAATAGAGAGACCAATTTGCCTCTAAAGTATTCAAACACAATTGGGTTTACGGTATTCAATATGCTTGAAATATCCATTGTGAATCAAAGCTTAGGTTATTTTTAAAGAAAAAATATTGTTAGTAAATCCTTTAACTTTAGTATATTTGTTTATTTATATAAGCTCAAAATAAAATAAAGGTGAACATATTTAATGGAAGAATACTATTTCATGGAATTTCGACTCTATTAACATAAATTGAAATTTATTTTTCACCGAACTTAGACAATGAAATAGTCATTGGTAATAAATCGAAATTTTTTGCAAAACTTTCCTATTCTAATGGTATGTGTTTAGAAATAAAGCGTACGATTTGTTTTTTTGCCAGTGAAGAATTTTCACGTTTTTAAGTTAAGAATTCTTATTCTTAAGAATTCTAATTCTTATTCTATTTAAAAAAATTTAGTTTTACTTTTTTCCTATAAGTTACGTGTTTATTCATACAGTTCAAAATAAAACATTTTTCTCTACACCTAAATTTCATAAATGCATCCATTTTTTACAATTAGAAAGTTTAGGACTTTTTGGAGAAATTTTGTTTTAAAATTAAACCACCTCACACACGGGACTGAACTCTAAGACACGGAGCATCGCCACAGGCCCCAAGCATGTTCAGCAGTCAAGCCTAATTGTACAAAAAATTCATATAAAATCAGCATTTTTATATAAAAATTTTAATTTTATAAGTTATACTATTTCTTATTATACATACATTAATACAAATAATGCAATATAAATAGAAATAAATAAAACCTACAAAATGCAAAACTTTATAATTATGTAACCCCATTATTATTTCAAAACTTGTACATATCACACCCAGAAGTAGGTCATTCTCATGCTCTGCAATAGTAAGCAAATTTAACTCACACATGCACTTTTAAAGAACCATGATTTCCAATTGGTTTACACTAATAACAAATCCAGAATTCCATGTCGTCAATTCTTTCTCGCGAAATCGTAAGGGTTTACCAGAGCATGAGACATTTTCTTAACACTAGATTGCTCAAGAACGTCATTTTGACTGCTGTTTAACTTCAATTAGAAAAACAATTACATATATAATGCACAATTTCTTACAAGTTTTTACAATATATATTTTTCCAACTCAAGTAATTTTTTTGACTGTAAAATATTTACTATAATAACTTGTTATATGACTGTAAATATATATATATATAATACAAAAAATATTAAAAGTTATGTTTTTTTAAACACATTTCTGTACACATTACTGATTCTTTGACACTGCAGTCAGTTGGACTGCTTTGGGGTGTCCATTAAGTGTCAGTCTTTCTAGTGTTAAGACAAACACTTTGAATATGAAATCACTATTGAAACTCGGCCTCAGTCGTCAAGTTAAATACTAATTTCAATAGCTATACGAATAAATTTAGTACAGTAATATCCCGAACTTACGATATAGTTGGAACTGAGTGATAACCACGTAAGTCTGGGTATGATTTCGTACATAAATTATTTTTAGTTAGGCCTGGGGATGAAAAAAATACTAATTTTTTAAAAAAATGTTTAAATAAATTCTTAGATAACACAAATAAAAAATGGCAAATCGAAGTTATTTTGATGTAGAAAGTTACTTAAAATCTGACGAAGGTGTCTCTGCCGGCTCAAAGAACTTTTTTTTCTCCCGCAAAATTTCCTCATAGCGTGCTAATAATTATTTTATTCCCTGTTTTGTTGAAAAAATACGCTCTTTGTTGGAGTCTATATTTTCTAAAATTTGAAACCTGTTTTCAATTAAATTTAGTCCTCCTGTCCAGCCAGCTCCTTTTTGTCTTCTGAATGAACTGCGTCTAAAAACTCAAGTTCTTTAATGCCTTGCTCTAGCCCTTGCATTTCTATAAACTCATCAATTATCAGTTCCTGATTGTGGGAATCCTGCAGTTCTTAAACATCATCATTATCCACTTCTAAATTTATTTGCCTGGAAACATCGATAACTTTTTTCAATCACATTACCAATTTCATCAGGCTCTGACACTGCTACCGCTGATTTTCAATGATAAGAAAAAACGCTCAAATAAAAGACTAATTGACGAGATTTGAAAATCGCTTTACTCCAGGTTCATGTAAGTCAGAGTTTTACTGTACTTATCGTATAAATAGTAGACGCCCCAGCAACAGCAAGAGTCTTAGAATGGTAGATGGGATACTTTTCACTTGAATCCTAGCAGTTACAGCTATTAATTCCTTGAACTTCGTTGTCTCAGCATAACAACAATCTCCCTCCTCCCAACTACCCACTTCACTTTACTTTAAATAGAAAAATTCCCTTACAGAAAAAATGGTTTGATAATCATAACTTTCTCGAAAGAATATTCCCTATAGAATTAGTAAGAATTGCGCAAATAGAACACATTGCACATAAGCATGAAGGTCAAGTGTCATATGACTCAACCGTTGTTAAAACCATTACTTAGCCGCTATAACTACTTGTATGTTCAAAAAAAACATCTAACATATTGTTTCATTTTTAAGTTACTTATACGCGAAGCTGGGCTCTTCCAAGTGACAAGAGGAATCCTTGCTCGGGGTGTTCGTTCGTAAGAAGGTGAAAAAAAAGTATTGAGTCAATATTTAAAATAAAAATGCTTTTGCAAAAATGTTTCTTTTATAGAAACAATATGAAAAGTTTGAAAATTAATTACAATTTAAGAAGAAATGCTTGGATAAAATGCATATGCAAATGAAATACATGTAAGTAAAGATTCCTTTGGGTGGTCAATGGAAAGGGAATAATGCATTTGAAACTAATTTAAAGATAAACTGTTCATTAAATCAGAATTAAAATAAGAGCTATATAAAATTTACCCATTTTTTATGAAATCAGTTTTTTCATATCTATCTTTTTAGACAATACTACTAGGACCTTTTTAATAAACCTAAAGATAACATATTAATTTTAGACATATTTCTTCAGCTTGATTATTTTAGATGGATAAAACAAAATGAAAAAAGAGGTGACTTCCTTCCCCCTTCCCCTCATTAACAATAAAAAGGTCTAGAAACATATTTTGAAATGTGTTTTGTTATTTTTAAGGTCCCTTTGACTTGTAAAAAAAGTAAAAATATCTCACATTGTATGTATATTTAATTTATATGTAACACTTTCTTTTTCTTTTCTTACAGATACTTTATTCTGCTCTATTTATTGCTGGCATAGTGCATGCTCAGACGTTATCCAGAACTGCGTGTAAGTACCGTAAATAGGTCTTTTTTTCCATTTTAGCGCATTTTTATGTTTTCAGATGAACCTCTTTTTACACCCTCCCCTTATCTTTTCTTATCAACGGCAAGAAAATATTAAAATTTTCCTGCACAACTGATTTTTTCCCTTCAGTTTATTTATATTCTTTTTTCACTGAGACTCTTTGTTTACAGTAATATAGTTTTTTGGATTTCCTGAACCAAAAATCTGGAGATATTTCCCGTCTAAAACATTTTAACCTTTTAGGTTTTAGTTCTTTCCCATTCAAATTTCAGCAGCATCGGATAAAGTGTACAGAACCAAAAGCGGGTCACGTTTTTTAAAAAAAATACGTGCTTCAAATTTAAAACAAAATGTCACAATTCCATACATTTCTTTTTTATTTAAGATACAGTCAATAAATCCTGAAAAGTTACTTTCATCTTTGAATGAATATTTTTTATCATAATGTACTGAGAGGAGACGAAGAATTTAGAATAGTTCTTTATAACTTTTTTATGCAATATATGATAAAAATCAGGGTTTTCCAAAAAAAAAATTATGAGTTTCTATAAATCAGCTCTATTCTTAGAAATAAGCTAGATTGATGTAATTTTATCTTTAATTCATAAGAATATTTTTAAATAAATACGAGATAAATGTATTTTTTTAAATTTTAGAAATTTTTCTGCTTAGGAACTTGAGAAATCCTTTCTTTTTAATGGCAAAATAGACTTCATGCAAAGAAATAAATTGCATTTTTTATTCTTTTGTTTGGAGAAAATGGTCAATAGCCCAAATAGAACAAACACTCCAAAGTCAAGAGAATAATACTAGTGCTATTCCTGGGTAACATAAGCTTTCATACTATTTACGGTATGGAAACTTTTTATTACATCTTAATTTGGAAAGAGTTTTAACATTTATTGAAAGCATACATAGGCCATAATGATAGTCATAGGCAATGGTTGTGATCACGAGTTCATGACCGATAGCGTCGAGCACCGGTTCGAAACCTGGTCACATTGAAGACCCGCCATGCAGAGGGGCTGATGCATATTAAATATGTCATGGTTCAAAGTACACACGTTAGCGTGGTGTGGAAATTAGAAGAGGAGGGTACCAGCTAAGGTATCGTCCTCGTCACTTGACCGTGGTATAAAATTATGAAGCCCACGTAGCCAACAGTCCTCGTGTTGCTTTACATTGCTGCAAAAGTTAAAATCAAATAAAAAAGAAACTGAAACATAATTTCTTGAATAATTTTCAGAAATAATCTTTGATATATATTACCAAAAAAATATGTTACGCTAAAAAGCTACATTTATTAGTTTGGAGCTCTGATTTTCTATATTCGAACTAGAATAATAATATACAGGAGTTTTTAGTTAAAAGAAACTAACAAACATTTACATTAGCAATTGTTATTATATTGTTTCCAATTTCTAAGATTTTCTTGTATCTGTTGTTCAAATTTATGTAAATTGCATTTTCCTTGAGTGTAACGTTTAGTGCTTCGATTAATTTTTCTTCCACAGCCGTGATATTAAATTGAGCCTCAAAATATCTGACGACTACCATTTAAAGAAAAGGATGGTCATTGAACATTACAAACACGAGAATTCTTTTCACAGAATGGAAGAAAGCTCTAAGTACTGAATGAAACCCATTTGAGAACATTTGTATAAAATAGATAGTTTCAATAGTTTAATGGAACCTTAGTGGAAAGAAAATCTTTTTAGAAAGTGTTTTGTTCCTTACGAAGTTGCTATCTTTAAATTGTACGTTTTTTCCCAGTAACTTTTTCCTAGAACCCTGGATAAACTCTGTTTCTTCTTGACATTCATAGATTTGTATATGCTTAATGTGTATTCATAATTCAATTCCTACCATTAGCTCACTCTCTCTATATATTTATTTATCTTTTATTATTACTTTCTATTCATCCAATAAAGTTCAAATAAAATTCTTGCAGTGGATGACACTTGATGTTAATACAGTTTTTTCAAGAATTAATTCATTAGTTCAATTAAATTAAATTAGTTACCGGTTTTCGATGCCAAATTAGATTCGTCTCCATTGTTGTAACTATATAGCTGTTAAAACATTGACAAAAGTTGGCGACGAAACCGGTTAAATATATATATTCATATATATATAAACATGTTCAAATTTTCAATCGTTAATAAAATACTTTCTATTAATCCATTTGAAGTAGGAATTGACTTAATTTTTTTATATTACTTGTTTTTATATCATTTTGAAACATAAAATTATTATGAATTATACAAATTAGGAAATAAATGGGATATGTGAATTTTAAAAATTCCAAACATATCCATTGCATGGTGACATTTAATATATCTTAAAATTACGAATTTTTATTTTTACAAATTCCAAAAAGTATATTTTTTATAATAATTATATAAATGTGAACCACGATTTTTTTCTTAACTTCCAACCTCTAAGTATTCTTTTGTAATTCTTTTGGTACATGTAAGAAACATTATTATATTGTAATAACTTAAAAGCTTTTTTGTTGATATTTAATATTTTCCGACATTTATACAGTGATGTGCATGCTTATTAATATTATTTATATTTGTGGATATGCATTTAATTAATTTTGAATATATTTTATGCTGAGTAAAAATAATATCAAATGAGTTTGATAAATTAACGCAAGAAAAATTTTACTAAAATATATTTAAAATTATTTTAAGCAACTTTCCCCTTTTCAAAAACTTACGCATAAAATTCACAATAATAATATACATTTTTTTCTATTTTAATTTTAATAATTTCTTTCGAAGTTTTTTAAGTGTGGCAACTTGCAAATAAGTTTTCCTAAATAAATGTATTCGGAAACTAAAAATTTCACAAATTTTTGGATAAATGCTCATAAAAGTTCTTGACATTCTCATTTTCCAAGTGAGCGTATCTTAACTCGGTTTTTTTTCCTGTAGCAATACAACACGATTATTGACATTATATCTCATTGCAATTTTTTAAGAATTAAAAATAGTTTCCAGTAGGGAGAAGAAAAATTATCAATGCTTTGAAAGAATACTTATTGATCAAAACAGTATAATTCATGTTTAATTTTAAATAAAGACTCAAAAGCTTAATATATGCATGAATAACTTGACATTTCAAAGCTTGTGTGATACGATAAAAGATTATCTTATCGAATGGAATTAAATTTAATGAGAGCTGAAACTTATGAAAAGTATCTAATTGCATTCGCCTCTTGAAATTAAGCAGAGTTAATACGTATTATTATTGTATTTATCTTAAAATAACATAATCTCCGCATTACCCCCGACACATGATATATTATAATTATTAGCACAACTCATATTACAGGTATTGAATCGCAAAAATATTTTTTGTTGGTTTAGGTAAACATAATTACAAATGCGGATAATTTTCATTATTCTGTAATGCTGTTTCCTTAATAGAAATCATTGCAATTATTACACATTTAATATATGACATCTGTTTTAATCGACTTTTTTAAATCAATTCATTTAATCAAAACGAAAAAGCCAAACATAATTATTTTATCAAATTAAGGGGAAAAACATAGCCAAAAACAAAACTGACAAAAAAAAAATTTTCTAAGCTGGCCCCTTATCATCATAAGTGTTTTTGCTGATTAAAATTAGTACCGTATGAAATGCGATGCATTTATTCAAGAAATTCAATAATGTTTTAATTTTTAAACTTTTTATTATCCTATGCTAGTTTTCGGCATTTTTGCCATCATTCGATGAGCAGTCCAGTAAAAAGATGAAAAAGGGGGTATAAAAACAAGAATAAAAACTTTCATTTCCTTAATAATATTTTTAACTTAAAAAAGAAGATTTGCTTCACAATTCCGACTAACTCAGAAGATAAAAAGAGATTTCATGAACTCTGTGTGATTTAAGCCATAAAAAATATCTAAGAAACTTTGTGAAGTATCACACATTATACCAAATTCAAAATCTTGATATTCTTTCTTATATCAAGACTGTAACGTAAATTAGGATTTAAATATTTTTTTTCTTAATATAGTTTGAAATGGTATGTCTTTTACAACCCTTAAAAACTATATGATGTGTTATTGGCGATGATCCAATAATTATCTAGACCAAGGGATCTTAAACTTTTAGAAATGTCGACCCAATTTTTGCTACAAAAATTTTGTGCGATATCATAAACATTGCAAAAAGTTTAGTCATGCTTGGGTACTTACTATATGTGTTTTATTTATAGTATATTGTTATTTTGCAGTAATAAACATCCGCAATAAGTTTTTACTTTGAATATAACGATATCGAAACGATAATTAACAAAATAAAAGAAACATTGTATAATGTAATTACACAGTACATTGTACAATTAACATTAATCTGTTTATCAAATGCAGTTATTTTGAGTTTACTTCTGAGATCATCACCTTTTATTAAGAGTAGTATGTGCAAGTTTTAAGTATCAATGGGAAGGACGTGCTTGATTATTTTTAATTACGTTATTATATATATATATATATATATATATATATATAAATTTAGGAATAATAGTCGACAGCCGCCGGACGAAGTACTTACTCAATATTTATTCTATACATCAAATCTATACCCCAAAAAGAATCTAAATAAACAAAGTGTTATTATTATTATTGTACAAGTTATATTATGCAAAAGGATATATTAAAAATCGTATAATTTCTGGTGACCTCTCCAACTGCGCGAGTCACGTGACTCTCAGTTTAAGAAACACTAATCCAGATGAATAACTTACAAAATAATCGAATTAATGGAAACCATAAAAATTGAATTTAATAAAAACTTTTACCACCAGCATTTGGTCCTACGAGCATTTTTCTAAAATATTCATGCACAACCAATTGAAAAATACAAGACAAAATGATAAAAGTAAAGATGTAACATTCATTACCTGTATTTAGAACTTTTTTATTGATGGAATTTTGTGATTGTCTTCGCTAGATCAATTACTGCTTCAGCACTTACAATATGCAAGACATGAATAATAGTTTTAACTGTTATTCTTCTAAGTAAACAATAAGGATTGCCTGATAATAATTACAGACTTTTAAAATTGCATCAATCCCCAATGATTCATTTTCTCGAATAGATAAAGTAAATTTTCATTATTGTAGATTCATTGCATTGTATTTTAACTATATATTCTTTGCACCGGTTTTATAAACACTAAAAAGTTTGTGACTGAATTAGAAACTTAAGTTTTCTGCTTTACTCTAGCTAATTATTTAAAATGTTACTTATGTTTTCGTTCCAAATTCAATAGTTAAAATGAGATAAGTCACAACTTGAATTTTTAATTACGGTGGAAAAAGTAACAAACAAATGAACTGAAAGAAGAAAAATAAGAAAATAATAGAAAAATTGTGAGAGAAACACACACATATCTTAGTAGGATTTCAGAGCAAAGTTTTAAGAAAAGATTCAGTAACAGAACAAGACGGCATACTGAAATAGATTTTGTAAACATTTCTTGCAGAATATAAATATATGGTACGTTGCAGGAAAAATGCAGAAATATTTTCAAGGTTATGTCAGATATCATATCAGAAGAATTGAAACAAGATTATTTAACAAAAAATGTATTATTTCCTCTTTTATCGAGCCGTAACTTAGATACAATTCCAAATAATTACAAAGACAATGTCATACTCGCGGGTTGCGAGCCGCATATGACCCACAACGAGCATTTTTGCGGCCCGGCATATATATTCCCGCACAATAATATGTAACAAAGTGTCAAAATTTATCTCGAAATAGGAAAGATAGTAACAGAGAAGAGAAGTCAAGTGTCAGGTTGTAAATAATAAATTATTCTTGTTATTTTATATATGTTTATTGTATTGCATTATTCAAAATAAGCTAAAAGACCTAGTGTAGCTGAATATAGTATAACATTAATATTCACTCACTCGAAATTAACTAACGTTTCAGTGAATATTGATTACTTTTACGGCCCACCTTAATTTAAACCTTAGTTTATTTGGCCAAAGTCAGCCTTTGAGTTTGACACCCTTAATGCACATGGTCTTCAGATGCTTACTTTTTATATATATATGACTAAATTCTTACTTTATCCGTATTGTGTAAGGTTCCAGTTCAAATATGAGGCTTGTGACCTGAGAGTGATACATAACTATAAAACTTGCTGTGGACAGGCATTGTTTTAAATGTGTCTATTGTTGATACAAGACAAGCAATATTTTTCAGATGAAGAGTTTGAGCGAAAAATGAAGTATGGGAATCACTTTTGAAAATTTGGAATTACAATGAGCCTTGAAAATCTTTATAATAAGGCGATTTCTTCTGAATAGTTTTAATTTTAAAGCTATAGCGATAATAGTTTTAATTTTAAAGTTATAACGAGATAATAGTTTTAATTTTAAAGCTATAGCGATAATAGTTTTAATTTTAAAGTTATAACGAGATAATAGTTTTAATTTTAAAGATATAACAAATTATAATTTTGAAGTTATATATAGATTAATTATTATTACTCTGATATCAGTATAAATACATTTTTTTAAACATAAAAGGAATAAGAAGAAAAATAATGTCTGATTTTGAAGTAATTTATCTATAGGATTTCTTTATATATAAATTTATCAACATTAAACAGTTGGAAATAATGTTATTTGTGTTTATGCAAATAGTTATAAAATTGTCGATTCGTCTGGGAATAACATATATCTCAGTTTTTTATCAAATTCTAGTAAGAAACCAACGTATATTCAGTATTAGTCTTAACATGATGGTATATTAAGATTTTACAACGAGTTACAAGTGCCATCAATTAGAGAGTTACAGTTATATATCACATACGGTTAAATGTGATTTTTTAAATTATTTAATTAAAAATGATTTAGTAAAAGTAACTAATTTAAATATCTTTAATTTCGTACTAAGTATTTTCCAACCTGTTTCAAGGAAAAAGTAATTTAAGTCTTTATGTTGCAATCTTTACTTCAACTTTTTGACAGACACTCTCATTTACTCCTCAAACAAATAAAATTGAATATTAATCTTCAAAGTTTGGCTAATATGTCATCGTGAGTGTATCTGAAACCTTATTTGCAGTCAGTCAGAAATTTTAATTTCTAGAATGAAAAAAATGATTTGACAGGCTAAAAGTTTAATATAAAGTCTCATTTCATATAAATCTGACATTTCAATGTCTGACGTAAAACAAAAATTATCTATCTTTGAAGAATTGAAATATTTTAAGGCTTCACATAAATTTCAATCAATGTTTTTAACTGTCAGTCTTCTAATAATTGTATTTTTGATAAAGCAGATAATTTAGAAAATTTAAACAGGCTAATCAAAAACTTCAATCTGCTTTTTTTAAATAAGCATCTATAAGACTTCAGCTATTTTATTTGCTATTTTAAAGGAGTGGTAGAATATGTTGCTCGTTAAAACTGGTAGCTTTTGAATTTCCCCGAATGTGGAAAAATTACCATACATTTTGTCGAGATATGTGAATGAATGAACGCAAATCGTGCCACACATGATTGCAAGGAATTTATGCGTAAAGGCACAATTCATACACATGTGTACTTTTCGTAATTGATGCTAAAATATCATATCTCTTTTATAGCATCAGTTAAATCTTCCGTTCTGTAGTCAAGAAATTCGATTTAACATGCTAATTCTTTTAATTTTGGATACATCAGTAGAAATTTTTAATTATACGATTAAATGAAAACTAGTTCTGATTTCAAAGAATAATTTATATTAGAGAGAATGAATCACAGAGAGAATAGAGATATTTCAAAGAATTATAAGCAAGAAACAGCATAAATTCCTATAAACTGTGAAAACACACACACACAAATTATATATTTTTCTTATTTAAATATTTAAGAATGAATAGAGATGCTATAAAACTCTTATTTTATGTGCCGTAAAGTGGAAATACAACATTTTATTATTTAAGATCTGTTTATGTTAAGAAACCCTTAATTGCATATATGACGCAAATGTTTTCTTTTCTTTGCAAATATTTTTTTGAAAATTTCTTAATATAATTTATCTATCCTTAAGTAGTCAAAATGATTGATTAATTTATATGATAGGCATTTTCTTCTTAAATGACAAAACTAAAATTAAAATTACAGATAGATGAAAAGTTTCAAGTTTCTTATTCATGAAAAAGTTATTTAAGTTAAATTAGTTTTTAGTACTAATTTTTAAAATTTAATTACTTTTACAAGCAGCATAATATATATATACATATATGTAACGTAAATATGAGCAATCTTTTCAGTAAAGCGCACTCTGAAGAAATGGACTCATTTTGGAATGCAAATCAAATTTAAGATTAAAAAAAATTATGTACTTTTTAAAATAATGTTCAAAAAACAATATGCTGATGACATATTTAGCATAACACTTGAGTCAGTTTGTTATAAGAGTTATGTTTCTAGAATGATTCCGCAAAACTTCTCTCCCGCGAAGTGTCTGCTTTCTCTCGGACGCTATTGGGCGGGTTTCATTGAAACGCATGGTCCGAATACGCATTCGGAACCATGATTTTTAAAAAAAGCACATAAATTGATAATTTTCATGATATTTAGTGTCACTTAGATTAGAATACTCGTATAAAATTGTTTTAAGGACATTATGACAAAAAAATTATTTAAATACAATATTTTGGCAAAAAATTTAGAATAACTTTTTTTCAAAACTTTCTCCTTTTATAAAAAATTCTTCTATTATGATTACATTTTGTTTATATAAAGTAAAGGCTTCCCCAGAGAGACTAAACTAGGAATTTTGAAAAATTCGCATTATTTTTAGAGTTACTACCAATTGAAATAATTATCGGCGTTTTTTACTTAAAATTTATACCCTCTGTTGCAGTAAAATATGGATAAATCCACTTCTAAATTGTATATTTTGAAAATTCTAGTTAAGCCTCTGTACCAAGGTCTGAGCTATATACAGGCAAAATATTATAATCGAAGCATTTTTTTTATAAAAGGACAATGTTTTGAAAATGGGTCATTCTATGTTAATTTTTTGTCAAAATATTGTACTTAAATAATTTTTTATTGTGATAATATTCTTAAAACAATTTTATACACGCATTCTAATGTAAATGACACTAAATACCATAAATATTATCTATTTATACGCTTTTGCAAAATCACAGTTCCGAACGTAGTCGCAGACCTTAATGTCACTTTATTTAAATTCTAATGATATGTCTTTTCTAAATCTTAATTAAGAATTCCATTTTTCTAAATACCAGTTTCATCTCATTTCTTGCGATAAAAGAATTGAACCCAGTATTTTGACAGGCTTTTTATTATTCACTATTCCTAGAAGGAGAATAGCTAAATAACTTACAAATGAATTACTAAACACGTGGCCGCACACACACAACCGATTAGCTTTTTCTTAAAACCACTGATGCAATATCTAAAAACAACTATTATTTTAACTCATATAAGAGAAATAGATTATAATATACATAACAAGCTCTCTATAGAAATTCCCTACCTGAAAGAGTGTGGGGATTCTCTTGCCTTTTTTTCGATTTTTATTTATAGAAAACGGATGCAAAGTAGTTACTCTCCTATGCTTAAAATACATTAGTACATTTTATCTATTTACCTATTTCTCTTGTTACGTCTATTTTTAAAATGTATTTATTACATGTGTATGTATATACATGTACAAAAATACACTTATTAAGTCAAATAAAGGTTTAACGCTTTTAGTTTGAAAGTCCTACACGTATTTACACAAATATTCATGCCTATGTATGTCACTTTTCTGAGATATGAGTGAGTGATATTTATATTACCGTCGCACTATGAAACAACACAAGGGCTATTGGCGACGGACGTAGTAATTTTGACCCTCGGTCAAGTGACGAGAACTATACCTGAACTAGCCCCCCACCCCTCTCCAAACTACTACATGATACCAACGAGATAACTTTGAGCTCAAAAGTTTTAATGAGCGTCAGTCCCCTTTACACGGCGGGTCTTCAGTGGCTCCAGGACTTAAGCCCGCTGCACGCCACCCACGAGTTCGTGACTATAATCACTTGGCTACCAAGGGCACTTTTCTGAGATGTGATTTGAAAGACGCAGAAAGTATATTTCTTAAAAAGAATTTTTTTTTTTTTAAAGTTAAGAAAAATTCTCTTTTTTGAAGTAACTATTACTTTTGAAATATTTTAGTAAGAAAGCACAATTGCATTGTATGGAATATTCTGTCTCTTTCTCTTCCTAATTTTCGTAACTCTTTGGTTGTGAATGTCTTAAGCGTTCGCAGCTCAAGTCAGCGTCAATCTGAAAAATCAAGAAAATGTTTTAATTTTCTTTAACGAGATTTCACCGAAAAGTTCTGAATAAGAAACACATTATCTAATCCTTGTAATTACGTACATTTACGTAATAAACTTTATTTGCTCTTAGATTCCTTATATATAATTAACTTTAATGAATATATCTTATGTTAATGTTGTGAGAAGCAAAAATAATAGATATGCAGAGACATAAAAGTTAAGTTACATTTGAAAACTAAAGGAACTTATAATTTATTGTACACTTTCTTCTTCAAAATTATTTAAAATGCGTTAGGAAGACTTAGAAAGGGAAAATTCACGATTGAAACAATGTATACATGCATATAAAAGGATTTCAATTTATTGCTTCGTAAATGCATTTCCATTTCACTTATTCGAAAAGCCAAGTCTACTTGTGGCTGTCCGAAACATTTTTCCACGAAAACAATCTTTTGAAATATCACGCATTATTTTCAAAATAAAGACCTAGTTTCGAAAACTTATTAAAAATTCAAAAGTAGATTACTTTTCCTGAAATTGGATTCAGACAATACAATCTTCTGTTTTCAAAACGTTTTTATTTTTTTTTCCTAACCATAATGCTCAGAAAAGAATTTAAGTTAACGAACTCCGAACACTCGAGGAGATAAGTTAACATATTGAAAGGAGATTAGAATGTCAGGACTTCTCTCTCACTGGACGTATTTTCACTCTCCATGAAAGTGGTTTAAATTTAATGCGACTGAATGAAATTAGGAGAAGCGAAATTTGTGAGACCTTAGGCTCCACAATTGTCTTGAACTTTAGAAAGTCAAAATAATTAAGATAAAAAAAACTATATTTTTTTTCACGAAATTTGTCCATTTTTTCTAACATTAAGTAAATTTTGTTCCCTTCCTTGTATTAATGCAAAACAAATTGCGAAGCTCGCTCTTATTTTTAGATACATCTTCTAGTAATTATTTTTAATTAATTCTATTAATTATGTTTCTTCAAGCGAGTTTATGTGTTCATGTTTTTAAACTATTTACGCAGATGTGGGAATGAATTAAAATTTATAGCCTTTTTAGCACAGAATAATGCCCATGAACATAATCGAAAGGAGATATTGAAAAAAGTTTTAAATTAAATTATTTACTAAAGAACATAAGTCGTTAATAACTATTACATCAGCTTTGCATATTTAAATTGAATTACGTCAAATATGGACAAGTGAAATGATTTTTTTTTAGTTCGTGGATCACATATTTGAGACTCATAAACTTGTCCTTTATTGTTAAGTTATTAAATTATTCTGCTTATCTCTGAAACAGTGTTTAGCTTAGTTTAATCTGTTAAGCCTAGAGTCTGAGAAATCCTTTAATTGAATAGAAGTAATTCTTAAAGCTTTTAAATTCAACATGTATGAATCTGGCTGAAAACTCTGAAACCATAACTATTATACAAAAGAAAATGACTTTTTACTGGTACTTTTGTTAGGTTGTGCTATGGTTTTATTCTTTTCTATCGATCCTTCTTCCAATCAGCCATGTTCATATTACGAAGCTAGCTTACACAAATAGCTTCGAACTTAAATGAATTTTTGTAGCCAATTTTTCTATATAAGGTTGCGATGAAGAAGCGGAAATAGAGCTTTTTAAATCCACGCTTTAAGAGCTATAATTGTATTGCATTTCCTTCATTATCAGACGTTGATTGAGACATGTCAAATCTCAATTTGCTTTTAGACATTACTATATCTTGAGTTTCGTGTTTTATTTTACCTCAAATTATATTTCTTTTTTTTCTTAAAATGCAGAAGGTCTTTCACACTTGATAGAAAATATTTTGTAATTCACTTTTTCGTTTGTATTTTGAGATAAAACTGGAGAAACTTCAGAATAATCTTCTGCTAAGGTTTTCTTTTGATTGCAATGTAAAATAAAAGATTTATTTTTAAAAAATGGCTCCTAAAAATGATATATGGCTCAAAAGTTACGTAATTAAGCTTTACAAGGAGAAATATTCATATCAACAAAGTAAAAAACGGTGTAAAAATCTTGGTTATTGTATTTTAATCAAAGGTATTTATAATATATATTAAATTTGAAAGAAAAAAGCGTCTAGCACACAGAAAGTCAAAATGAAAACATGACCCCAAAACTTGCTCCTATGACTGTTCCAACGCAGACAACTATCAAGAAAGGGAAGTCTCTGATCCTAAATAAAAATCCAATGACACAAAGATTCATTGCATCGAAACTAGGAATGTCCTGGAACTGTAATTAAAACTATCCATAAGGATATTAAGTTAAAACAGATATTTAAACCTAAAGTTCATTTGCTTTTGCCAAAATATATTGCTGAAAAAAAATGTCGAAAATTATGTGAAAAACTCGTGGCTGCTGAAAAATGGAAATTTATGGTAACACTAGATGAGAGACATGGGTAGATTTAAGTCACTGTAATAAAAGAAGATAAATTTTCTATTGCACAACTGACGGGAATAGCCATACGAAATAGCTTTATGAGTGGACAGAAATGTTTTCAAAGGGATTCGTGAGAGCAGCAGGGTTTTGTTACAACGGCAAATTAAAAATAAAATATTTCTCATGTAAAACCAAGATTTATTCACTCTGCTATAGCAGAATATTTTAGAATCAATTTATGAAGAATAAATTCTAGCTTTATATGGAAAGAACATTGATAAAGTTGAACTTCATATGGACAAAACTTCTAGTCACACGTTTAAATCAACTACCGCTTATTTAACACAGAAAGAATCAGAAACTCGAATAAAGTGTATTCCGTTTAATGAAATATGTGTAAAATCAACCTACACTTCTGCAAAGGACTTATTTGTTTTCGGTTTACTAAAACGAGTTTTAGGAAAACGGCCTCCAAGAACACTGAAAGGTAAATTTTGCATGACAGTACTAAGAAAAGTTTATTTTCATGAAAAATTCAAGCTAAGGCTATTAACAAGAGCTATCAGACAGAAGCAAATTTCTCCACAAAGTACGGTATTTATAGATAGAAATTAACTAACAAAATAGTTTCTATTAAGAACGACGTTCTGTAGAAGCTTATTTTTAGAAGTAGCGTATAGAAGTTGATTGAAAAAATTTAGGCCAGCTTCAAAGTATTATACTTTTTATAGTTATTCAATTATAGTTTTAGTCGATTTAAAAAAAATAACTCACATTTTAATTAAATGAAATACTTCAAATTAAAAAAAAATTCTATGAAAATTGTATGTTCACTTAACTTTCCGATGTTGTTTTGCTATGCAATCAACCGTTCTTTTAGAGGAGAGTAGTAAATGTGCACTTGTTTAATAATTGATTCATTTAACTTTGTAGTCTCTCGGATTGTAGATGGTTTTTTGACTTCATTATTATTAATTTCGATGTCTAAGTTTTTGATTTAAAATAAAAACCTTGATAGATTTGTCATAATCAGCATTTGGAACCGAAATAAATTTGATCAGTAATCTTCGGATATTTCACTTGAAAATATTTTGATTTCAATTTCTTAGTTATATTTTGAAAATTTTATTAAAACTTTATTCAAAGAGCAATGCTATCAAACATATAAAGTATGTATTTAATTTTTCCCCATTTAATACATGGATTTTAAATCACAGTTTAAGAAGTTTCTATTTTCAAAATCCGATTTAATGAAACTATGGGAATAAATAAGCATCAGCAATATTTATAGGAAATAAAAGTTTAACATAGAAAAGGAAATTTTCTACGCCGTCAATATAAGTGTTTTTTGAATTGCAAAGTAGTACTATTCGCATTATTATCTAGTCTTTTATCTCCTAATTATTGTCGGAAAAATGAGGAAATTAAGTCGTAAATAAAAATGAATGTTTATGAATAAAGTACATGTGGAAAGTTGAAAAAAGGATTACTAAGCAACACATCAATTCATTTACTTTAAAAAATACTGAAAAAAAACTCATCAAGAAGTTTGATAATTCAAATTGATAACTTTTAGTCAAGAAAAATATTAGACAAACTTAAAATAATAAATTAAATATATATATAAAATATTTTAGACAAGTCAATATTTATTGCATATATATATATATATATATATATATATATATATATATATATATATATACGTATATGAATATATATATAAAGAAATGGATGTAATATTTTCTACTTTTTTATCAATATGTTAATTGTAGAAATATTTATTCTGAAGAAGGTAAGTAATGACATTAAAGTAAAAATACTTGTATCAATATTGCATTTGTTAATTACTTTTTAACGAATAACTTTTCTGAGGTTTAGAAAAGTAATTAATTAGTGTTATAAAAGAAATTTTAAAGCTTAAAACGTAGAAGGATCTCTCTCTGTCCCTCTAAGAAACTAATTATTATACATATAACTCACGAAAATTTGTTTTGACGAACGAAATTTTGGCTAAATATTTTTTATATATAACATATGTATTTGATTTGAAGTTTCAAGGTTACAGGTTAAAATATGCGCGTGAAGAAATTTTTTTCAAATGTCAAATGGTGGTATATTAATAATTGCAGTAATAACTAAGATTTTGAGTCCAAGCTTGAAAACATGCATATACTTTTTGACCCATTCATGTGGCGAGTACGGTGGTCTTCTTAGTCTGTAATGGCCTGTGTCTAGTACGACCACAGTCTTATTGATACACCGCATTTTCGTGACCATTGGTACCAACAATCACGTGCAGGCGAATACAACCCAGCAAATTCTTTGTGCAATATTGTGGACAGGAAAATCCACCTTCTTGTAGCCCAGTAACACGGCTTCGTTCAATCTAAGTAAGGAGCTGATACTGACTTCTTAACCTCTTTAATGTCTCATTCTTGATTCAAATCCAAATTACAACACCTAATCCAGAAGATAAATAAAATTCACGAAATTTACATTGTACATTTAAAGCAAACATACACAAATCATCTACATATCCATATAGTAGTGTTACTAGCATTTGTAATGGGTTCTATGCGCGATTCTGTCTATATATAATCCTCTGGGGAAAATACTTTTAATGACATTATCTATATATATAAAAATGAATGTTTGTATGTATGTCATCGATGAACTCAAAAACTACTGTACCGATTCTTATGAAAATTGGTATATATATGAATTTTTCCACGGAGAAGGTTTGTATAATATGCTCATTGATGCCACTCACCACCAGGTGGCGCTGCAGAGTAGCAACTTCTGCCCCGTTCAACCGATTGTCATAAAAATCATTATGACCATGTATTTTTTTACAGAGGAAACGAATATGATATTCGTATTAATGGAAGTTACCACCAGATGGCGCTTCCATGTATCAAGTTCAATACTGATTTTAATAGATATCTATACGAATTCGTATAAATAAAAGTTCTCAAAATATATTTTTGGTGCGATAAGTAAAATAAAACTATAAACTTTCTTTTCTTCTCTATCTCTTCTTCTCTTCTCTTTCTCTTTCTTTTCTTTTTCTCTTCTCTATCTCTTCTCTTCTCTCTCTTTCTCTATTCTCTTTTTCTTCTCCTCTATCTCTTATTCCCTTCTCTTCTCTATCTCTATAAAAATGATTGTTTACCTGTATGTCTTTTCTAGAATCGTAAACTATGTATTTGATTATGTGAAGATGTCATTCTAATGAATTTCATATATTGTCGTTACAGTTCATGCTGATATGAATTGAAACAAATGAAGCGAACGATAGATGACATTTCGAGTCGAGTGACATAAGAATTTGTGTAGGTTGTGAAATTCATATCTAGCTTACATTAAACAGACAATATTGTGCGTATTTTTTATATTTGGGAGGGTTTTTCGAATAATTTTGTGCATTTCATCGTAAGCTGAATTAATTTAGATAAATACTTCAATCGGATTGAATATTTGTAGTTTCCGTGAGCTGATTATATTCATTTTCTACTGGTGAATTTACGAAGATCATCGAATGTGTATGTGAAGGATTTGACTGCTGATTGACATTCGAACGCATTTGCTGTGCGGTTTTTTCCTTATTAGCATCTTATACCATCTGCGACTTTTCGACGTTTTATAAATTCAAAAGCATCACGTCGTTCCTGTATAATTATGCCTCCAAAGCGACGAGCAATTGGCCGATCTACACCTCAAGCACGAAAGAGAAGAGCATTACGAGCCTCAGAATCAGACGAGCAACGAGCATTAAGGCTGGAAAATCTTCAGTACACGCCACTGAGACCCGTTCGTCTGAATCGTCGGACCAACGAGAAGTAAGATTAGAAACTGATCGAATACGTACTAATCAGATCCGTTGTTCTGAGAGAACTGAATTACTGGAAAGAAGGCTGCAAAATGTTCGAATAAGCACTGCTCGATCAAGACGAACACTGCACGCTGATTTGAATCTTAGTGCATTCCATTATGACAGTAATAATGATTACAGTCTTCATCAAAATGTCGTCATTGGAAAAATGGATAAAATTTGCATGTATTGTAGTGCACTCAAATTTAAAAATGAAACGCGTGGAATGTGCTGCGCCAGTGGAAAAGTTAAGCTACCAGAATTACATTCACCACCCGAACCACTGTCAACGTTTCTATCTGCTGTTACACGTGTGTCTAAGCATTTCTTGGAAAACATCCGCAAGTACAATTCATGCTTCCAAATGACATCGTTCGGTGCAACGAACATAGTGCGCGAAAATTACATGCCGACATTCAGAGTCCAAGGGCAAATTTATCATCATGCCGGATCGCTTCTACCATTGCCGGACGCAGATCACAAGTTCCTTCAAATTTATTTTATGGCAAACAGTGATGAACAAATTGAACAACGATGTCATTATAATACGGGCACTAGACGAGAAATTGTGGGTGCGTTACAAGGCCTTTTCGATCAACACAATGAATTAATTCGGTTGGTTTAAAACCGCCATTCAACGAATGCCAGCCGATGACTATGCAGTTGTAATTCGAGCAGACAAAAGACCCGTTGGCCAACACTAGAGACAGTTCAATGCACCAACAATCGATGAAGTGGCGATCGTTATAGTTGGCGAAGAATTTGAATCGCGCGACATAATTCTTCATCGCATAAGTGGTGACATTCAGCGAGTCTCCGAAACTCATCGCTCATACGACGGATTGCAGTATCCGATTCTGTTTTGGCGAGGAGATGATGGATATCATTTTAACATCAAAATGATAAATCCACAAACAGGTGAGGGAACGAATAAGAAAGTCAGTGCCATGAATTATTATTCGTATCGACTGATGATTCGTCAAAACGCTGAGAACCACATTCTGAAATGTAGACAATTGTTCCATCAATATATCGTCGACATGTACGCGAAGATTGGAACCAAACGGCTATTATATATTCGATTGAATCAAACTGAGTTGCGTTGTGAACAGTACATCCATTTACGAGACGCAATCGTTAATGATGGTAACGTCAATCCAAACGAATTGGGAAAAATGGCCATATTACCGTCTACATTCACGGGGAGTCCACGGCACATGCATGAATACGCACAAGATGCGATGACATACGTTCGCGCATATGGTCGTCTAGATTTGTTCGTCACCTTTACATGCAATCCAATATGGAATGAAATTAAAGAACTTCTATTAGTTGGACAATCATCTTCGGACCGCCATGACATTACCGCACGTGTATTTAAACAAAAATTGAAATGTTTGATGGATTTTATTATCAAGCATCATGTTTTTTGGAGAGACACGCTGCTGGATATATTCCATTGAATGGCAGAAAAGAGGATTGCCACATGCACATATTTTGGTTTGGTTAATCAACAAAATTACGCCAGATCAAATTGATCAAATCATCTCAGCAGAAATACCAGATAAGCACATTGATCCAAACTTATTCGACGTCGTCACCAAAAATATGATCCATGGCCCATGTGGCGCATTCAACAATAATTCATCATGCATGTCTGATGGGAAATGCACGAAACGATACCCAAGAAAATTGGTTTCTGATACTATCACTGGCAATGACGGATATCCACTGTCTCGTCGACGATCAGTTGAGGATGGTGGCAAATCCGTCGTTCTGAAAGTACGAAACATTGATATTGAAGTAGATAATCGTTGGATTGTGCCATATTCACCACTGCTTTCAAAGACCTTCAAAGCACACATTAATGTTGAGTATTGCAATTCAGTGAAGTCGATCAAATACATTTGCAAATATGTCAACAAAGGAAGCGACATGGCAGTCTTCGGAGTAGGGAATGTAGCTGCATCGCTCGATGAAATCAACCAATGCCAACTTGGACGCTACATAAGCAGCAATGAAGCAGTATGGCGCATCTTATCATTTCCAATCCATGAACGACATCCAACAGTAATACACTTGGCGGTGCATCTCGAGAATAGACAGAGCGTGTACTGTACAGCAGATAATGTACGTGCAAGAGCATTGGTTCCACCGGCAACAACTTTAACTGCGTTTTACTCATTGTGCCAAAATGATCTTTTTTGCTAAAACTTTGCTTTATTCTGAAGTACCAAAATTCTACACGTGGAATGCATCGACTAAAAAGTTTCAACGTCGCAAACAAGGTAAAGCAGTTGAAGGACATACCAATTTATATTCCGGTGATGCATTGGGTCGTCTGTACACTGTTCATCCGAACAATACAGAATGCTTCTAAGATTGCTGTTGATCAATATACGTGGACCAATATCCTTCCAAGATTTAAGAACAGTCAACGGTCAGCTGTGCGTTTCTTATCGCCAAGCTTGCCAAGAACTAAATCTTCTTGAGAATGATGCACATTGGGACACTGCACTAGCTGATGCATCGAATACTGCTCAACCACAGCAAATATGCACGCTATTTGCCATAATATTAACAACCTGCTTCCCATCTAATCCAAAAGATCTTTGGGAAAAATACAAGGACTACATGAGTGAAGATATTCTACATCGTTTGCGCGCTGCGAATCAAAATCCGGACATTCAATTCACACCAAACGTGTATAAAGAAGCATTGATTTTGATTGAAGACATATGTTTGGCAATCGCTAACAAGGCAGTGGTGCAACTGGGAATGCCTGCTTCAAACCGACCTGCAAACAACCTTTTTGATCGTGATTTGCAACGAGAAACACACTATGATTCTGATGAACTAGGGACATTTGTTAGGACAAATCTTCCGCAGTTGATTCTAGAACAACACATTGCGTATGACAGAATTATGCGTGCAATCACAGAACAAAGCGGTGGACTGTTTTTCATAGATGCGCCCGGTGGTACAGGCAAGACTTTTCTTCTTTCACTAATTTTGGCAACCATACGATCACAAAATAATATTGCTCTGGCTATTGCATCATCTGGAATTGCGGCAACTTTTTGGATGGTGGCCGAACAACGCATTCAGCATTGAAACTGCCGTTGAATTTGCAAAAAACTGAGGCACCAACATGCAACATCAGCAAAAACTCTGGAATGGGAAAAGTACTCCAAACGTGTCAAATTATCATATGGGACGAATGTACAATGTCTCACAAGAAAGCATTGGAAGCGCTTGATCGTACACTGCGAGATTTCAGAGGAAACAGACGGATCTTCGGTGGCGCACTCATTTTATTGTCTGGTGATTTTCGACAAACATTGCCCATTATACCACGATCAACACCCACTGATGAACTTCATGCATGTCTTAAATCATCAGTTCTATGGCGTCATTTACAGAAATTGACTTTGAAAACTAACATGCGTGTACAACTACAACGGGATGCATCGGCTGGAAATTTTGCAAAACAATTAATGAATATTGGAAATGGGCGAATGGAAATTGATGAATCTACACAATGTATCACCCTGCCAGCAAACTTTTGTATGATAACAGAAAGTATCGACGAATTGGTGCAAAAAATTTTCCTAAACATTGCACAAAACTACAAAAACCATCAGTGGCTCAGTACGCGTGCTATATTAGCAGCCAAAAACATCGATGTCAATACCATCAAGTTCACCATTCAGCATGGAATACCCAGTGAAACGGTTCTATGTGGCTTGCTCACGTGTCGGAAAACCTTCTGATTTATTCGTCTACGCACCAGATGGAAAAACAAGAAATATTGTGTACCCCACAGCACTTCAATAAACATCTAATTGAAACTGAACTTTGTAATCACACAATTTTTTCGAAACGGCTTTGAATGAATTGAATATTTGTGTACTGATTTTCCTTTAAAATTATTTTTCTTAAATTTATTTCAGTTGTTTGCGTAGCAACGCGCGCCGGGTACAGCTAGTATGATTATAAAACCTTTTTCTGTAAAGGAACCGAGATTTATGTTACTGAGAATCAATTTAAAGCAAAATGAAGAGGGAAGTTGGGGGATGGAGATTGTTGTCATTGCTGAAATTAAGATGTTAGACACCAAGTATAAGAATTATATTTTAGATATTTAAATTAGTATTTAAACTGACTTGCCACCCAGAGCTTGAGTAGAATTTAGGTAGTGATTAAAAAGTTATAATAAAGAATATAATTTATGAAAATGTCTTGTCCTTAGGTGAACCCTCACACTTGCGAGGGTGGAAGTCCGTGATACATTATTCTCAGCATCTAGCGTGAAATTTGAATGGACGTCAAATTTCAAATGTTCAAATCGAAAGACAGAAATTTCATTTATCTCAAACAACTCCTTTGTGTTTTGGATTATATTTTCCCCATATTTCTCTCTCTCTCACTACATATATATATATATATATATATATATATATATATATATCTGGCCTAATTCAGCGACAGCATTAAAAATCATAATAGGTCTCCAGTTTAGTCCAAAGACTTTTTATACCTACATTTGTTGAGTCCTGTGAATTCTTATTTCTTCCTTCTTTTTAAAACTGTAGGTTCTAGAACTTATTCACTTTTATTTTTATTATACTATGAATATATACATATATATATATATATATATATATATATATATTCACATATATATATATATTATTTTATTATACTATATATATACATACATATATATATATATATATATATATATATATATACATACATATATATATATATATATATATATACATATATATATATATATATATATATATATATATATATATATATATATATATATATATATATATACATATATACATCATTTATCTTTATTTTTTTAAAAAGAGTTTTACTTAAAACAATTATGTTTAGCGGAATATTGTACTAAAATTTTTAAATTATAAATCAATATCAATAACCAAAATTTAAATAAAATTTAAGCAATACAAAATATTTTTGCATTAAAAGAGGTTAACTCAATTTAGTCAAATGATTTTCTAATAATACTGCTAAAATACTTATAAATTTAATTTTTTATGATCACTAAATATACTATGAAAAAAACAACATATAATTGTCAGGTATAAAATATACATTTTCCGATATGTCCTTTTCTTCTTTAAAAGCATGCCTTCACTTACAATTTATTTATACTGTATACGTAATGTATGTACACTCATGTTCATAAATTACGGATAATGAAGTCCAGGCAAAGAAAGAGATAACATCAAAACAAATTTGACTTATTTGTAAAGTCTATTTATTAAACAAAAGGTAAAGAGCAAAAAAGATGCTATTTGTTTGACATAATTAATAAAAATTGCGATTTTTACTCCCTGGAGCAAATTTCAAAAAAGAACATATTTACAAAAAAACAGTATAACATGGTTAGTATGATGGTTAATACGGAGTATGTCTTCCGGACGATGCAATACAGGCCTTACAACGCCTAGGCATGCTGAGTATCAAATTATCAATCTGATCTTGGGGAATATTACACCACTCATCAAGCAATGCCCTCCGAGGTTCCAGTAGACAGGTGGGAGAGGGTTGACGGACTGCAATTCGTCAGCCAAGCATATCCCACACATGCTCTATTGTATTCAAGTCCGGTGAGTATGCTGGCCAATCCATACGGGGGATATCCTCCGATTGAAGGCATTCGTCTACAATGTTTGCACGGTGAGGACGTGCGTTGTCATCTATAAACAGAAATTCAGCCCCCATGGTGCCCCGAAACAATCGTACATGTTGTTCCAGAATGACATCCAGATAGATGTGACCTGTCATCGTTACACTCTGAACATGCAGGTCAGTTCTGGAACCAAGAATAATTTCTCCCCAAACGAGCCATCCTGCACCACCGTAACGGTGTCGTTCAACGGTGTTCTCTTGGTGGTAACGGGTACCTGGCACTCTCCATATTAAAGTCCGGTGAAAATCAGACTGCAAACTAAATCTGGACTCGTCGGAAAACATCACACAAGACCACTGTTGTGGTGTCCACAATGCATGCTCTCTACTCCAGGTTAATCCCAGGCGACAGTGATTTGCGGTACGTAGAACACATCTGACAGGCCTACGAGCATATACACCAATGTGCCGTAAGCGTCTGTACACGGTCTGCCTTGAAACTGTTGTACCTGTAGCTGAAGAGAGCTGACGAGACAGGTCTGATGCTGTGCTCCGTCTGTTTCTTTTGGCAATAACTGCCAAATATACCGGTCCTCATTCGGCGTTGCAACTCGGGGGAGACCTGTGCTGTAACATCTACTCACATTACCATCGTCTTGAAATCGTTGTCAAAGTCTGGAGATGACACTCTGGGCGATTCCAAGTTCCTCGGATACTTCCAGCTGGGTGCGTCCACATTCCAGTCGTTCAATAATTCTACCACGTAAAAAATCATCCAAATGCTTCCTTTGTGCGATAACTATGCGGTTATTGCACTGAAAGGATTTTAAAGTGCTTGTGAACAATTTTACTTCTTTGCCACCATTCCTTATATACCCCTCTCTTACACTCTCGTCATTGTGACGTACTATCCGCGCCATCTGGTAGTTTCCTGTAATTTGCATATTCTTTTTCAACATGTGTGTGATAATTCTACAGGTGAAATTTTTATTTTAGAGTTCACTTTCTGTGTGATTCTGAATTATCCTTAATTTAAGGACATGAGTGTACAACGCGACTCTGCAGAATTCATTCACAATGACTAAAAATCTTTACAAATTGTTAATTTCTTAAAAAAGTGCAATTTATAATTTAATATTTAAATACATGAAGTAATACATATATGTGAGTGAGTGTATAGTAAAGAATAGAAATAAAATTAAAATCTTGGTGACACGTAATTATTAAAATTTATATAGATATTACAAAACAAAATAAAAAATGAATACACGTATAAAAAAAGCAAATAGGTGACCAATTTTTGCGACATTCTTTTAATCAAATTATTTAAAAGTAATTTATCATTTAGAATTTAGTTAATGTTATAATTAGAGCTTATTTAACATTAGAACCTCCGGATGTGGATTGGACACCGGAACCTTTTTAGTTTGTTCACCTTCCCACATTTTTGCAGGGAATTTGAAAATTTTTTGTGACACATTTTACAAGATTAAGTAATTTGTTTTGTTACAGATTTTTATGATGAGTGAGGGAATATTAACGTTGCACTGTTCAGCTACACGAGGGGCGACGGACCATATAATTTTGAACCATGATCAAGTGACGTGGACGTCATCTGAGCTAGCACCCCCCTCTCCTAATCAGAATTTTAGAATATAAAGGGCCTTAATATATGGTAATTACATGAAATAATATTAAAAAGTTTTCAAACTAAACCCTACCGAACAGTAGTCTTGCAATAATAATTAGTTATTACGGATATTTCATCCATTTTATATCACGGTGTCGAAAGGACACTGGTGGATGTTTAAGTTTAATTGAAATCCCGGACGATCTATAGTAAATAAAATTATTTAACTGCCATTAGTTCATTATAATTTATTTAATATTAATTATAAAATTTACTCAATTTAGATTCTCAGTTCTCAGGAGCTTCTAGCCAATCCCCATTAGCAAAGAGTTTCGGGTATTTTTATTATAATAGTAATTACTTTTTACATAAAGTATTTTAAGAATGATTTCATTTAAAATGTTTGATAATATTTCTATTATTGAAGTGAAACTTTTTTGGGCTCGAGAGTGATCGAGAAAATTGCCCAGTTTTGCGTAACAGTAAAAAAGCGAACGGAAGTAGATTTTCCCCATCCCTCCGAATCGTTGCCATGGTAAGGAGAGAGCCAGAAGATGAAAAGAGGGAGCGGGGACACCGCGTGACTTGTGTCATATCGGTGAAAAAGTTGATAATTAACCACGTCTCTGACTGGTCAACTTGCCCACCTTCCAATTAGGAGTCTTTTCCCCAGACCCGGGAACATTATCAGCGGTCGTATCAGTTGCAGTGTGAGCATTATGGTGTAGACAAAAAAGCTCTCACTCAAAAAGTGCATTTTCGAAATTTTCTTTAGATTGTTGGCTACATGGCGATGTGTTCGGTGGCTAATTTATTTCCTTAAGTTTCATGTGAGTTGAATTATTATTAATTTTAGTCAGAATGCCTAAATCAAATACACAAAGAGGAAAAGAGTTTCGTGAAAGAATAAAAAAAAAGAGAAAAAAACTAGCAGCAAGTTCAGTCGAAAAAGTGACAAAAAAAACAGAAAAATAATGCAAATTCACCAAGTGCTACTGCCAAATCTCGATCAGAGTACATGAGAGAATATCAAGCACAAAGAAATAAACATTGCAAAATACTCTCTTGATGCCGAGTTTTAGGGATGGGAATGCTATTGAAACTCTTCTTATGACAGCACAGATTAATATGGACTTTGTGAACCACCCTGTGCCGTCAACTACAGAACCCTTAACAAGTCTAGTGCGTGTTGGAACTGATGCATGTGAATTGATAATAAATTCTATCTTACGTTACAAAGAATATGATTTCCATAAAAATGCGTGGCCACGGTAGCCTAGTGGTCAAAGTATCAGATCGTGGCTGGCGTGTCATGAATTCGAGCCTAGTACTACTTTAGACCCGCCGTGTAGGGGAGCGATGCATGTTAAATCCGTCGAGAGCTTAAATGTCTTCCCGTTGAAGTGGTGTGGTAGTTAGGAGAGGGGGAGTGCAGCTCAGGTGACGTCCTCGTCACTTGACCATGGTTCAGAATTACGTGGTCCGTCGCCTAAAGCCCTCGCGTAGCTGAACAGTGCGCCGCTATTATTCACTCACCCATGAAAATGCTTACAAAGATTTTCAAAAGCTATTCGTTGATAATCATTTCTGTCACGGGTGTTCGATTTGTGATAGATTATGGTTTAGAGATTATTTGAGAACGCCTGTTGCTGAGAGCAGAAAATATTTTACTGGAAATTAATTTAGAAGATATTAAAGAATGTTACAGTTGGTGAGAGAGTTTAAGTAGGAAAAGTATACCAAATTTATCAAAATATACTAGTTTTGTATACTCAGAAATTCCAGTATATCTTCCTACTTTGGATTTGGTATCAGAAAGACTCAATTCGCCACGAATACCTTTAATGGAAATTAGGCCAGTGCTTCTCAAACTTCCAATACTGGCGCCCCCCTTTTTAATCACAATTTTTATTCCACCCCCTTACACATTAATAATATACTGAATGCAATAATAATGCACTTTGACGCTAAAGCAACAATTTTTATTATAAACCATACAAATTAAAGACATAAGTATTAAATTTTGTATATGTTACTTTTAAGCAAAAAAAAGTAATAGTATAATTATTATGTTATTTTTTCCTTTCTCTAATTTTTAAATTGGAACATATTGCAAAATGCAGTGGTTACTTAGAAAAAAAAAATATAGATATAAGCTAAATATAGAAAAAGAACTCAGAGGGTCAATTTCCAATCATATAAGCATTCCTTTGAAAAACTTTGCTCTGCAAGACACAAGCCCATGGAAATCGCTAATACTTATTAAACTTGTTCTTAATTTAGTATTAATTAATTAGTTATAAAATAATCTGTGAAGCACTGATACATTAAAAGTATACCGGCTGAAGTAGCCACTCTTTGCACGAGTTCATTTATAAGAAAATAAAACATTATTGATATAATCGCTGAATTGTAAGGAGAGTAAAGCCAAGTGCGCGACAATATTTATAAAAATGTAAAATGATTTTTTTAAATGATTGCTCAGATTATAATTAGTTGTAAGCGAACTGTAATTTTAAGCCTCACAGAATTAGCATTTAGAATTGATGTTGAATAATGAACAATAAAACAAATTCTGATAAAGAATAATTGTATTATTTTTAATATTTAAAGCGAAAAGACTTCAACATGTTTTAACCCTGGAGCAGGCACGCACTCGATACTAATGATCGAGCGGGGTTAATGAGTCACCCCAATCTTTTTTTTTATAATTATTTTTATAGTACACAATAAAAATCATATAATTCCAGTGAACAATTTAATAAAGAGAAAATATATTTATCTACTTTCAAGGACACAGAAAATATTTCGGAAAAAAAGTTATCAGACCGGGAACTCATTCAAAACAAGTACATTAAAATTGTAAAAAAACGTTTGTCACTCCCAAAAAAGAGGGAGATATGTGACTAATATATTTTAGTTCACGTTAAGACTGCCAAACAGGAGGATAGTATCAGGGCCATTGGTAACAATTAAACATTTTTGCCAGAATTACCGATTTCGTGCACTCTGTGCTCAGCGTGACCGCTCCCGAATTAAAAGTGTATTTATTACAACATGGATGTTCTAAAAAAATGTGGAAAACGTTTTTCGTTATCATAAAAATATTTTACAAGGAAAAAAGCGCAACAAAAATAGTTTATTTACAACTTCCCAAAATGAAAAAAACAAATACATAAGAGCAGGGACGTAACTAACTGTACAAGTAAGTTCGAAGGTCAAATCGCAGTAAATACATTCTGCTGACTACAGCTGATGGCAATAATACAACAGTGATGAATTTTTTATCTTCCTAATTTTTTTTTTTGATTATGGGTCTGGGTTTTGTTTTTTTCTCACGCAATAAAAAAATCTCTCATCATGGGATTGCAGCAAATCAAATCAAATGTGTTTTATTTGGTTATAGTATTAAAAAAAAGATATATAATGAGGTTTTGAAGTAGAAGCTTTTATTTTTCATGACGTAATATCGCAGATGATATATATAAATTATATCAGTGTAAATGTGTATTTTTTTATTATGTCAGAAAGTATTTTGTTTTACTTCATTCCAGTAAATAAATTTTTTTTAATCTTTTATTTTCGATATGCTCGCGCCCTTCTTGTAGGTTTATCGCGCCCCCAGGGGGCGCACCCCACAGTTTGAGAAACACTGAATTAGGCGATTGAGACATGTACACTCTCAGTTTGGAACATTAGAGCAAATAATCAATGTTCCAACGTCGACAAAGAAGTTTCACTTCTATCGCGTGGCGTTCCACGCACCATTTTTTTTATTATCGAAAAAAGTGCAAATACAGTTTTGGTCATTACTTTTACTTTTCAGAAATCTATAGTTAATAAAATGAATTAAAAAATATCTTTCGATATAAAAGGGAAATAAATCTATAAAAGTTGAATTTCTCTGATTTTTATGTATGAAAAAACTTTGAATATGTGGTTGAGAGAGAGAGAGAGAGAGAGAGAGAACCAATAAACCGTCCGTCCTGAAATTGATAGTTTTAAGTAGATTGGCGTTAGAATACGTTTTTTTTTATATTTCAGGCAGTCAGCTGTAGAAAAGTCATAACTACATAAGGGTCCAGTTTGATTTTCTTTATTTAAATGTTCCTATTAATGGCTTTAGCTCTATGAATGAAATCAACCAGGATTGCACAATCATTTCTATAAAAATGAACGTTTTAGAGAAAAAGATGTACTTGCATATATATATATATATATATATATATATATATATATACATATATATACATATATATATATACATATATATATATATATATATATATATATATATATATATATATATATATATATATAATGAAAACTTATGTAAATCTCCATGAGACCTACTACTAAATTATAAAGGGTAAACAATAAAATCATACTGAATGTTTCCAAAATACTCTCAGTACTCCATTTTTTTTTCTTTTCCTAGCCGATTCACGAGCAAAAAACGATTTTATGAAGGGAGCAGTAAAATTTCCCGCCCAATCCGGAAATTCCAGTTAGATATTCTATAGCAATTATTCTTGTTTCGCTGACAACATCCGACAAATATTAATAGAACATATATATATATATATATATATATATATATATATATATATATATATATATATATATATATATATGTATAATATATTATGTATATTATTTTATATATAACCCTGTGATATTTTTTTCCTCTTTTCAAAATATAAATTAGAATACCAATTTAAGTTTGTAGATCGTTAGAGCATTTAATCAGTATATTCATTAATGTGCATTATACATTTTCTCGGTTCACTTCCTTTTATTTCCCACACACACCATCAAAAATATTTTCAGTAATATAGATATATATATATATATATATATATATATATATATATATATATATATATATATATATATAAACTCCTGTTTGTGAAAATTGCAACACCATGAAGGAAGCATCATAGTTGAATGAAATTTAATACACAGTTGAGTGGTAATGGTACAAATAAATGAATACATTTTCAAACCAAACAAACAATTAAAAGAGACAGAAATTAGTATTTTTTGTGTGGCCACCACGCGCCGCAATAAGAGCTGCTACACGACGCGGCATGGAGTTAAGCAAATTTTTTAATATCTGTCTGCGGAAGAGTATTCCATATTGTTTGTATGCGCAACCAAAAAGTTCGTCTGTCGAAGCAACAGGACGAAGATCACGAGCGATACGCCGCCCAACGATATCCCACTCATGTTCAATCGGTGACATATCCGGCGAATACGCAGGCCAAGGAAGAAGCTGTACCTGCTGCGAATCAAGATAGGATTTGACAGTCTTGGCGACATGTGGACGTGCATTATCCTGCTGGAATACAGCCCCTGGCAATCCTTGCAGGAAAGGAATATCTTAGGGCTGTAAAACTTCGTTTTTTGTATCGAGTACTGTTCAAATTTCCTACAATTCGTAGCAATTGTGATCATCCATGATATGCTATGGCACCCCAGACCATAACTCCGGGTGTTCATCCACTGTGGCGTTCGATAATGCACTCCGGAATGCGCCGTTCACCGGCATAGAGCCTGACTCGAATTCGGCCATCATGGTGCCACCAATTGAAGCGGGATTTGTCAGAAAAGACGACCTGCTGCCAATCAGCACGCCAGCTCCTATGCACATTGGCCCAGTGTAGTCGCAGGCGGCGATGGTTTTGCGTGAGAGGAATCCTGTATAAAGGAATCCTTGCGCGCAGCCCACGCTGCAGCAGACGTCTCCCAATTGATGAAGCACACAATGAAACACGTGTAGCTGTTGACCACTGTGCTGCCAGTTGTCTAGAAAAAGCTGTGTGGTCCGTCTGAGCCATTCGCACCAGGCGTCTGTCTTCACGAGCTGACGTCACATTTCGGGGTCCACTCACGGATTTCCGAGCTGTCCGACCCTCGTCCGTCCACTGCTTCGAAACACGCATGATTGTGCTGCTGTTACGCTGCAGACGAGCGGCTACTGCACGATAAGACAATCCAGCTTCACGAAGGCCGACGATTCTGCCCCGATCAAACACCGAAATTTGCTCAAATTTCACTCTCTTTCATCGACGAGGCATAGTAAAGATTCAGTTAACGTTTACACTAGCATATAACCACCGATAATAATACACGCCTCGCTACAGCTGTCTATTTATATTCGGTTTGATCTACCCTTCAGAGGGCGCTGCTCAGCATACGCATGCGCTACCGGTCTGCAATTCTAATCATTTGCATATCATGCCATACTTTACACACACACACACACATTTCCTGAAAATTTCAGCTCACTCGCGTAGGTCCTTCGTGGTGTTGCAATTTTCACAAACAGGAGTATATATATATATATATATATATATATATATATATATATATATATATATATATATATATCATTATATATTGCACTTGCACTGAATAACTGCTTTAATTATTAAATATGAAGCGTTTGTGTGCATACAAACTTTGTATTAGCACAATTAAATTATAAATTTAACTAAATGTTTAGTTCCTTACCTTTTTTTCTTAACATTTAGATTAAAATATTTTTTTGAAAAATCAAAATCTAGTTATGTTAAAGAGAATTCAAAACGATAACGCGTGCGCATGTATCGCTTTCATATGTAAATTTCTATCTTATTAATAATTAAAAATATTTAATTATATATTCAGGTTTTGTAAATAAATTTATAACTAATCAAAACAGCTGGAAGAAGTACCAGATAAAATATTCGGATCAAATAGGTCATCACTTATTTTCAGAGAACAGATTACAGACTAAATGGAAAAGTGTTTGACACGGTAAGTATACAACATTCTAATCTCTTTTAAGTGAATGAAGGTTCAATGGATAATACTACTATTACGAGTAGATGGATAGATTAAATCTGAAAAGAGCTTTAAAGCATTTTCTTCGTCACACAAGATTTGCGGTGAAGCTAACACTAAAAACAAGTGTTATATCTCATTCATAACTGCTTTCATAATTAATATCAAACATTTATATTTTTCTCATACTTAAATTTAAGTTTATTTTAAGACCGTCTTTAACGAATATCTAAACGCCTTTTATTCGGTAAAATGACTTTTGGTCGGTTTGGAATTTCGTTTTTCTAAAGCTTTTTATACTTTTGTTATGTTGATGTCAATGTGTGCCGTCGAACAAAACAAAAAACGATGCTAATTTATTTCCGAAATTCGATTTTCCTATTACTTAAAAATGCACAATTATTTCACTCATTTTCCTTACTTAATCATTTTACTTATTGTGCTTTAAATATATTTGTACATTTATTTATTTCCAAAAATTCATTTATAGTAAAATTTATTTGCATGCATCCACTTTCATTATTTAACTAACATTGCTTGAATATCAGCAATCGATAAAATAAGTTTCACTTAAATGTAGCAAAAATGCTCACTAATTTCTTAAAGTTACACAGAAAACGTTTCATGGAAATTTTTGGTGCTAAGACTTTATTTGCTTAGTTTATAAAATTTCCAGTTATAAAAAGGGATTTGATAAGTTTGGGTATATTTTATATTAGTTTTCTCAACTAATTCCTCTCATTATGGAGAAAGTAATTTTTTTTGTAATTTCCATTCATATTTTGGTGTTTTTTTATTTAGCTATGCTTGGATTCTGCTTGTTGATGGTGGTTTTATCTGGAACTTGTATCATCTGCTCCATCATACTGGTGATTGGACTATTTAAGGTATTCATTACATTTACATTTATTTCAAAAATGCTTTTCCATTTCTATTTATTAATAACTTCGTTATAAAATGTATTAAATAACAAGCAGATATATTATTCAAAACTCATTTATCATTTGGATAATATTTGTCAATGCAATACTGAAAAGTAAGATTTTATTAAATGAAATAGTTATGTTTCTCATTATTTGTATAAATTATACTATTTTGTTTAATAGCATTTAATTTTAGTGTATCGATAGATTTTGTTCAAATTCTTGTTTATAGAGCAGATTGTGTGAAAAATTATAGTCTTCTGCGTATTAATACTTTCTTTGTTGTATATATTTTGTGTATTATTACCTTCAAATTATGTGATCTCTTTTTTATTTGTAAGTGGAAAGTTTTTTGTATGCAAATATTATGTTCCTAATATTTTAAATCAAATACATTAGAATATATCAATTTATTTTCAATTTTATGTTCAAATCAATTTAAAAAATCCGTTTCTTATTTTCCTAAGAGAATAAATGTATATTTTGAAGCAGATTTTAGTAAATATATATGGAAGTCATTTTTAATGGCTGAAAAATTACAACTTCAAATTCTCTGTTGACGATATTTAAATAAAAGTGAAACACTGACAGCTGTTTATCTAAAATAATGTTGTTGTCAATTTGATTTACAATTTGTCTATTATCCCGCAAAGAAATCCCATTTAATTGTCTGAAGCTTTTAAAAATTTTATCAAAATATTAATGTGGAAAATATTATTCTATCCATTTCGTAACTAATTAACTCGAAATATAATCTAGAAAATACTTTACTTATGCACTATTTTTTGATAACGTAAAATTTATCTCTCGTTTAATGCTCCTGTTAAAACTATCAAAAGCTCCAGATTTTACCAATTAAGAAACTCGATTAAATTGCCATTTTATTTTAACGTTAGTTATTTTTCAATACGTGTATCAGGTGTATTACGATAAAGTATTACTAAAAATAGCATATTCTCCCTTGGAATTTAGTCCATTGTATATTTATCACAAAACATGATATTGTTAGTGATCAGCAATGCATAATCGTCATCTGTGCAGATTCTCCTTAACAACATAAAATGAGCTAAAAATATATTTAGAAATGAAGTGTTGAGAAATAAATCATTGGCGCGAGTGTCTCTTTATTTCAAAGTAATACTTTTTTTTAAAATTCTAAATTATGCTTAAAAGTTTATTGTGTGAAGCATTGCTGATTTTATAAATGAGTATTATGCCATTGGGGATATAACTAAAAGACATCTATCATCAAGACTATTTATATTCAAAAACTAAAAAAAGTAGATAGATGTAATTTAACTTTATTTACCATCTCCAATCTTTTGCATCGTTCTGCATTTTAAACTCTTGCCTCAAGGTACCTAAATTTAATAGGTTATTTTTCATTCATTTTTCATAGGGTATTATTCTTTCATTATATAGCTACAGTGAGCTTTTTAAGATGTACAGTTCATTTTGAATTGTTTTCAGATATAAACACATTGCATTTGGAAAGACGTAAAAGCATTATCAGATGAATATAAAATTCCTTTTTTGTATATTAACTTAATTACATTTAATATTAAATCGAAATTATTTCTTCCCGAAAGAGTGAACTACATTAGAGTTATGAAAGTTATTAAACAACCTTGTTTATAATAATTGAAATCGAATCCCAATCTCAGTCAATGAGAAGATTCAAATATCATTTTCTTTTTAATGCTGATTCAAGAGAACAAATATAAGATTGCAAAATTATTTAAAAAATTCTAAAAGTTAACATAAATCAGTTTTTATATTTAAAGCATACAGTAAATACCTCAATAAATAATTTAAGGATTCTTTAATTTTCTTAAGAACTCTCTCTAAGTTTAAAGTAATCTGGATTTATCTCACACATTGTACACTTGAGTTTCTCTCTGCTGCAAGCTATTTAACAAATTATTTTTACATATTGCGTTATCATCATTTAAGATCTATAATTAAAGAATAATCATGTTTACCTATGCAGTTACATAAAAATTAAATAATGATATAAAAAGAGGAAACAAATTGCATAACTGATTAAAAAAAATTCTTTCTTAGACTACAAATGAATATTTACATGTAAATGAAGAAAAATTAACCATTAATCATTTATTCATGTAAACATCATCATTCCGTAAAGGTCTTGGAAATTTGCAAACAGATAAAGGAGGAAGTGAGAGGCAAGAAAAAAAAATATTGCTTAACATGCGAAAGTGTAAATGAACAATTATAAATTATAATCAGCGCAACAAATATTTTTAGTTTAACAAAAATCATATTAAAAACTATAATTTGCTTACGGTAAAACTCGGTGTATAACGCGCACCTATATTTTCAAGCTGCAATTTTTAATTTTTAGGTATATTCGTTGTATAACAAAATTCCTTTTTTGAGAAGAAACCTTAAATATACCCATGCAATGCTCTTATCTTTTGAAGTCATTTATTAGAATTATAATATATTCCAGGCTTTAGAAAAAAATAATATATTTCTATATATATACAGCTCTAAATTCATAAGGAATGTCCTTTCTTTTAAATAAACAGTATTTCGATATTTGTAGAAGTCTAATTTTTTTTCTATGCTCATTTTTTATTTTTAAAGCTCTCATATTTTGATCATATTTTGTATTAAAAGTGAGCACTGTAAGCCAGATTGTACGGTATTATATTGCTTTAAACAAAGATAGCTTTGTTTTTTTTAAAATTAAGTGCGGGTATCTTTTTACACAATACTTAAAATATACGAATTAATTTCTAACTGCTACTTTACAAAATAATTTATTAATACTTATAGGTTGTATTCTGAAATACCCTTTAACTTACAAGTGAGTCTTTTTTTTCTTAACACATACACAGAAGTTTATACTTTCTATTTCAAAGAGAAAATTAAAGGAAATATATTATTATTTATATGATTTTATTGCTGTTATTATTATAACTGAATATATAAACATTTATTTTTTTAAAATTATCAATTTTAAAGTTTCAGTTAATATTACTTTATTAGTAATATACTTATTGACTGCAATGAATTAGTTGTAATGAGATTTTTTTTTCTACAAAAAACGCATGACAGTTCAGTAAAGGGAAATTAATCTGGCTGAAACTTGGTAGTTGTTCTTTTATTCGTATTGGGGTCTCTTCACTTTAAAATATATTTTGTATATAATCTGTTAGTTGATAATTTATAATAAATTCAGAATATCTATACATTATAATCTTTTCAATTTTCAACGATCCTCAGAGCAGATGTGGTGAAAAAAAGGCCAGTTTCGCTTTCATTTTGATGATTTGGTATTTCTTTACCTTAAGCGTTGAATTTATACGTACACTGCTGGACAATTGCTAAGGACGGATCACAAATTGTTATGTAGCATAACATTAAGCGAGACATGAGGCCTAGTAGGATAAAATATAGTTGCCACACTGTTCAGACACTAGAGTAAAGAATATTTATTGTTCTGGAAAGTACAAAAGCTGTGAAACATCTGAAAGAAAAAAAAAAATGTTCATTTGATCTGCGTACGGAGAAATGGAACAATACATCTAAAAGTCAGCAGGCACCTTAAAGAAAGGTATCAGTACGGGATATGTCCACCGTGGAGTGTGATGCAACATTCCACACGTCGTGCCATACTTTGCACAACATTATCCAGCAGCTGTTGAGGCAATTTATCCCATTCCTCTGTGAGTGCACGGATGAGGGTGTTCTTGTTTGTCGGAGGATAGTTTCGACCAGCAACTTGCCTCCCCAAAGCATCCCACACATTTTCAACGGGGTTTAGATCTGGAGAATACGAGCCATACGAGAATCTGGAGAATACGAGCCATACGCTGGCCATACGAGACGTTGAATACCCTCGCTGTCTAGACAATCCTGAACAGCAAGTGTTCGATGACATGTTGCGTTGTCGTCCATAAAAACAAATTTATCACCGATGCTACACTCACAGAAAAGACGAACATGAGGAAGTAGAACTTCATCAATGTATCGTTGGCCCGTCATAGTCCCATTCGCAACCACATGTAGGCGCGTGCGGCCATTGATCATGATGCCGGCCCACACCATGATACTGCATGTCGGATATCGGTCCTTTCCTGGATATTTTCTGACGATAAGCAGTACCACTCTCGCGCTAGATCAGTTGGCGTCTACAATCCGATGACAGACTGAACCTACTCTCGTCTGAGAATAGTACGCATGCCCAGTCCTGTTCAGTCCAATTGTGGTGCTCACGACACCATTGCAAACGGGCAGTACGGTGCTGTCTGGTCAATGGGACACACACAACAGGTCTGCGTGCGTATAGTCCTCCTCCCCTCAAATGTCTGGCAACAGTCTTTTCGGGAGATCTGCTTTCCTGAGGCAGCAAGAAACCGATTTGCCACCTGCTGAGCTGTGGTGCGCCTGTTCCTTTTGCTGATAGGACGATATATCTGTCTTCTGCAGGCGTCGTACTTCTAACACGACCTCCCCCGTGTCGTCTACTACACATTCCAGTAGTTTTAAATTACTCCACAGCCGTGAAACAACGCTCGTGAGCGATGTCGAACTCCCTGGCAACATCTGTTATTTTTCGCCCTTCTTCGATCTTTTCCAATAATTCGGCCACGCATAAAATCATCTATGTGATGTCGGGAAGACATGCCAAAAATTTTAAGTTCGTCTATTAAATCTTTCCTGTAAAACTTTGACTTGAAACAACAACTGTCCACACGCGTCAAAAACCTTTAAAAACCTTATGAACGCTATCACGTGATGAACAGACGTGGAAAAAATTTGCATACTCATACTTCTTCTACTAATATCCCGCACTTATTATAATTTTCCACATTTTGCTTCCTTTCATTTTGTGGTTGCTATGGATGATAGTGTTATCCGTCCTTAGCAATTGTCCAGCAGTGTATAATTTTTAATAAACTGCTTGACAAACAGAAATCAGTTGAATACTAAAGATACAAAAATATCATCAAGATTTTGGAAACTTGCTAGCTTCTGCAGTATTATAAATAATGCTGATTTAGGACAGCTTGTAAACTTGCCTTAAAATTTTCTGTCCTATTATATATGCACACACACTATACATACACACACACACACACACACACACACACACATATATATATATATATATATATATATATATATATATATATATATATAATGAATTAATTAATCACATACTAAGTAGTTATAAATCTCAGTAAATTCTAACAAAATATATCGTAGTGAGATCTCACGTGATTCAATCCCTTCAGTTACTGAAATTAATATTTGTTGTTTAATTGATTTGAGAACCTCGACTTGTGTGAAGGACTATTATATGTAAATTTGATAGATCTTAAGTAAAAAAGTAAATGAATGAAATTGCAATTGTAGGATATGATAGTTAAGTATTAGATGTTTTCTAGATTAGAATCTGCGAATTAGAAAATCGAGTACTTAAAGTTGTATTGAAGATGGTGATGAGTGAAGTACTTTCGGAGTTTGAGCTGCGTGGCTGTGGCTCAAAAAGCCATCTTTCTTAAAGTTAAGTGAATCTTCGCGATTTATTAGGATTCGAATCTTGATTTCGCTCTTATTACATGTGATAATTCTGGAACTTTTGGGATACATTTTCCAGCCTATATAACGACAGTGCATCATTGAAGACATACTGGAGTGTTGTAATTGGACTGTCCATTTTATTTGCCTTTTGCAATATTGTGACAACGGATTTGTATTGCTGTGAACTAAATTTATATGAATTTGGAATTGGTACTACTGTGGATTTATATGATTTAATAAATTGCTTCCATTCAAAGGAAAATTACATTCTAGGAAGTTCCAGAGCAAACTTTGATTGACTGCGAAATAATCTTAATATTAGTTGATTATTAAATACATTTACTCTTCTTATATTTAAAGAAATTTTCTAGCAAAATGGTTCTGCATTGCCCAAAAATGAAATATAAAAATAAAATTGGCTATTATTGATGAGAGTGTTGAATCCTGCGTTTATCTCATCCAATAGTAACATTCTTGTCGCTTAATAAACGTCACAAAGAAAACATTTTACTAAATGTATTATAATTTCTATGTACTTTAAAGCAAAAAATGAAAAACCGTCCTTCATTTACTTTTTGTATCAATGCTGCATTAGAATAGTGATGGAGAAGCTATGGCGTCAGTCAGCAGTATATGCTTTTTCTTTTCAGGATAACATTTAAATCTGCAAAAAAAAAAGTTTTTAGGGGGTTAATAAGTTTACTATAAAGGATGTAAGGTTTTGTTAAAGCATATATATATAATGTGTAACTATTCTGCTATTATTATACTATTTTACTTAGATATCTCTTGGTAACTTCTCAGTCTTCTCTTTTGTTAACAGTGAGTTGAGAGCAAAATATATCATCATTTCAATGATAATTTTTTCGCACTAAACTAATTAATTTTAAGGTAATTTATTAAAATACTAAAAATAAATTAAAGATATTGATATATTCGCTGCAATATTTTTAAAAAATAAGCTTATTTTCATTCACATCCAACTGAATTGTTCGGAATGTGAATTACATAATACATACATATATACAACCTTCTAATCTGAAAGGATTCCTCTTAATACAATACCCTACTGGTTAACGTTACCTTAACTTACAGAAAGTTCTTTAAAGTTTATGAAGTATTTTAAATGAAATTCGGGATTTCTCCGAATTCTGCATATCACAAAAGTCTCAATCTTTATATGTATATGTATATATATTCATCCCGCTACCATTGCCCTCATCTTCTACTTTCATCTCAGCGCTTTTTGAATAAAAAGAGCTTTGCTTTATATTTTTTCAAATACGTGTATTCTAATTCAAATCCAAATTACACTTATATATTGCTACATGAACTAAAATTTTTCCTAGACAGATTTGTTCATCCAAATATTTCAATTTAGATATGTTTGAAAAAAGATTAAGTATTATAAACTTTTATGGGGATCTATTTTTAAACCTTTTCCAATTATAAAATCTTTTAGACTATTCTATGCTAAACTATTGAAAACTACATTTCATTATTTCACAAGAATCTTCAGCTTCACTAACTTTCGAACAAATCATTATTCATTTTAAATTGTATTCATTCTTTAAAAAATTATTTTGATTTATTTCTCTTCTTAACTATATTTTCCATGACAAAATGCTAAATTAAAGTCATATAACATTAAAAACATTACAATTTTTTTATCAGATCAAGTACTTTTATATGAATAATACGAATTATCAATTTTTCTTATATTATACGGTTTTTCTGTCTTCATATTTCCCCTTTGCCATATAATATTCAATATGCAATAAAAATTGCATAATTTGAACTAATTTCTTTTCAAGATTGGTTTAAATGTTTTTGAGAAACCTTTGATCCGTACATAAAACTGATATGCAAAAGTTACGGATTTCGTATTTTAATGAATGATAACATTTACGACGTTTTTATAACTTACTTTCTAAGTATAATAATATATTTCAATTATTAAGATAATACTAGTGTTATTAAAAAAAATAAAAAAATAATGCCTTGTTCTTATAAGAAAACCAAAATAATTCTGTAAAAAATGGGATAAAAATATGAGATATGTATGTAAAGGATTTAATTTAAAACTAAAAAAGAGAAAAAGAAAAAAAAAAACGTTTTTATGTTTCATCATAAAAAGTTCTTAGGTGTATCAAATTCTTATTATTGAAAATTTTTTATTTGAATTTCAAAAAAGTAATTCAATACACACACACACAGCGATCAAATACATCGGGCTGTCAACAGGAATTACCTTTTACCTTACCGGGAAATACCTTTTGAGGTAATGCAAGCAGTATCCCTTCGATGCATAAATGAAGTAAATGTTTGGATGGTGTTGTAAGGGATATGTTCTCGACCATACTGTACAGTTCTTCCTCCAATTGAGGATGGAGTACATCAAGCAAAGACGACCTATTACGTTCCACATATGCTCCATGGAGGAGAGATCTGCAAGCATCTCTGGCCAAGGAAGCATTCGAGTATATTACAGGGCTTGTTTTCTGATTATTTCCGTGTGTGATCGTGCACTGTTTAGCTAGAAAACAGTATTTTGCAACTGCCGAAAGTTAGGAAACACATTCAGTTTCAGTGATTCACTGACGTACAGATAATGTACCTTGGATCGAACCTAGAGATGACCGACAATCCCTAGTCGTTTCACCTCAAATCATAGTATCGCGTTTCAACAGTCGCTATAAGAGTGGTTTTAGCCCCGAATCATTTCTAAATTCTTATTCGGTGACTTAGAATTTGGAGAAGCGTGATTCCTCCCTGGACACTACTGTACCATTCAGTAACCCAAGAGATTCAGGCCTTATATCATTGCTAACTGTCACATCGACACCAGTGCTTCAGTAGTAGTATGTGTAAAGGTCACATGATTGCATTTCGCTCACTGCTAATTATCAAGAAATTATTCTTGAGGATATTGAAACATTCAATACATCCTGTACATCTTGAAAAAGATGAACTTTCGTGGATTGTGGGGCCACCACCTGATCCTTCTGGATGCTTCAATCCAAGCATTCTGATGTTCATCTAGATGCGTCAGTACCCTAATTGGGATCCACAATTTCCAGCTCGCTTTACCTTCTCTACTCTCTTTGAGCAGTAAACGCATGAAAGCTTGTTTTAGCTCCAGTACCAGGGAATGACCAACCCGTAGAGAGAGAGAGAGGTTTAACCATTTACCCCCCCTACGGTACTTATAAGTACCACTCGCTTTAAAATTACATAGAATAACCACTTTTACGAATACTCTGACGATACTTTGCGTTAATATTCTTTTAAATCTGCTCTTCCAAGATATATGGAAGCACGGGTTCTATAATCAGCATTTTAGCGGGGAAGACGAATAGTTTTATAGCAGAAATTGCATTTTCAGCTGACATTTTGATCAGATTGCGAAGATTGTCATTTTTGTCCCGAAAAAGTAGTTAATGTCCAAAAAGTAAATGTCTTATTTTTTGTATGTTAATGAAGACCTTAGAAAACGATTTGACTATTTAAGTGAACAGTGTGTATAATTAATTTTACAGTTGAATATCTTCAATTAATTAATTAGCTCTATCGGATAAAATTCCCCAAAGTTGAGCATTTTGTTTATGTATATCCCTTACTTTTCAATGTAGTGATTAAAAAATTTATTGCATGAAAAAAACCGCAGTAAAACATAACGCGGTAGATAAAGGGTTAAAGCAAAACCCTTGATGAACATGTCCAGTTATCGAAACTGACTACGTTTTCATCGGTCTGGCATTCCTTTAAATACGCGTGTCTTCAAAGGTGAAAAACCAACTCAAACTGAGTTTTTTTCATGACAGAGACTAACATCAAATGTGTTAGCTCATCTTGACTAACAAGTTTGTAAGCGCATCTAGAGTTGATCACGATAAATAATAATGCACATTTGCACATTCTTTGCACAATTTACATTATTTTACAGTCATATCTTTATAGTGTTCCATTTTCTCTGTACAATGCATACTATATTCAAAACTTTGAAAAGTAGAAAAAATAAAACACATGAAGCAATATACAATCAGACTGCTTCTTTAGAGAATTCTATTAATAGATAATGAGTTAAATATAAGTAAGATGAACCTTAATAACCTAAAATTTATTCTATAATTAGTTTCAATGTGTTATAGTATTTCCTAAAAATTTGTAGAAATAGACCCATCAAATTTTATCTTGATAAGGAACACAAATTGTATTATAAATGTGTGACATTTTGTAATCTCTATATATGTGTGAATAAATTATGTTTAATCATATTCCCAACACAAATATATTCTTCCACAGAGAAGGGTGACTAAATATTTGCTCTATAAAATTTTTTTCATATATTCATTTGAAAAGTGCAACTACCACTAAAAGTGATTCGTAAGGTTCAATTCCCCTGATACCGAAATGATTTATCTTACAAAAAATTACAATTAATTTATTGTCTCATTTCAAGTGTGAATTAACGCGATTATATAATATTTTGTGCAATTAAGTGATAATATAAATAAACGAAACTAATTTCAAAAATTTAATAAAGTTTAAGAAATATAACGCAATTTTTTCAGTTAACTCTGCGACCATATAGGTGCTTGAGACATTAAAATAGCAAATGTGGGTAAGTCAATTACTTAACTTTATGTCATATTCATATTATAGATTGGAAGAGGAGACCAAAAAATTTATTGATAGATGATTTGCTAAATTTTGTCACCCTTTACTGTTAGTATTATGATGACTAGATCTAACTGTATCCTTTAATAGCTTTGTGCTTGTGTGAAGTATTGAGCATTACTTTCTTTTCTAGGATAACAGATTCCTGCTCTTACCGTGGACTGTTGCAGTATCTATGACCACCTTAATTGACGTTATGGTTTCTTTTTATCTCATCAGAGATGCGGTAAGTAGATTAAATTGTTACTTATCTTAATTACTAATTAGCAAATTATATATATTTTTAAGGATCATATTTGAAACAAAATACCTACTTCATATTTTATATAAATATTTTTCTTCATGATGGTAGATTCAATTTCTTTTATATTTAACTGATTCGTCACTATGAATTAAAGTAACTTTCAATTTATTTGAAGGATATTGGTAATGAATCTTACACATAACCTTAAGCCAAATCAGATGGTAGGGCTAAATGTGTTCCTAATGACTCTTTCTTTTAACTTCTGTGCCTCATAAAACGTCCTAGGCTTGTAGTTTGACTCGTATTTTTTATGAAAAATTTTAGAATCAAGAGAATCTACCCGGGTATCTTTAACAATGAAGTTCTCAAACTTTTATAAAAATAATAATCGTAGTTTATTAATTCACTAGTAGGTTATAAGTTAACAAAAATTACAAATTTGAAAAATAATATTATTTAAGTTTAAATAAAGTCACTCGAAGTAAATATTCCACGGAAGTTTTCAGTCTTTTTCTAAAAAAGGAATATAATGTGTTACGTTTTTCAGTACAAAAATCTCTCACTAAAAAGATATTTTTAAAAGTACTTAATTGAATGCAGTATTTTTGTACAGCTTGGTTTTAAATGCGAGTGTGCGCTTTACAACATACAATTCTTTAAAAAAACATTTCTTCAATTTAATTCACAGTTATCACAGTATCAATAATTTTTTAATTCATCCTTGCAAACAATTTTTTTAACACATTTAGCTACTTAAACACTAAAACAAATAACTTAGTTTTTTACTATTGAACTATGATTGGCGATTGTTTATATTAAATTAAATGTTATTATAAATATTTCTTTTTCCAAATTTACAAGATACTATTTATATAAATGTATTAGAAAAAACATTCTATTGCTTTCGTGAATAAATTAAACAATTTCCTAAAATAAAATTTAGTGAATCGTTAAAATATTCTACAAAAACGAAAGATAATACACACACACACACATATATATACACTCCTGGACAATTGTTAAGGACGGATAACACTATCATCCATAGCAAACACAAAAATGAAAGGAAGCAAAAATGTGGAAAATTAGAATAAGTGCGGGATATTAGTAAGAAGTATGAGTATGCAAATTTTTTTTTCCACGTCTGTTCATCACGTGATAGCGTTCATAAGAACTTTAAGGTTTTGATGCGTGTGGACAGTTGTTGTTTTCAAGTCAAAGTTTTACAGGAAAGATTTAATAGACGAACTTAAATTTTTGGCATGTCTTCCCCGACATCACATAGATGATTTTATGCGTGGCCGAATTATTGGAAAGATCGAATAGGGCGAAAAATAACAGATGTTGCCAGGGAGTTCGACATCGCTCACAGCGTTGTTTCACGGCTGTGGAAGTCATTTAAAACTACTGGAATGTGTAGTAGACGGCACGAGGTCCTGTTAGAAGTACGACGCCTGCAGAAGACAGGATATATCGTCCTATCAGCAAAAAAGGAACAGTCGCACCAGCTCAGCAGGTGGCAAATCAGTTTCTTGCTGCCTCAGGAAAGCAGATCTCCCGAAAAACTGTTGCCAGACGTTTGAAGAGAGGATGACTACGCACGCAGACCTGTTGTGTGTGTCCCATTGACCAGACAGCACCGTACTGCCCGTTTGCAATGGTGTCGTGAGCACCACAATTGGACTGAACAGGACTGGTCATGCGTACTATTCTCAGATGAGAGTAGGTTCAGTCTGTCATCGGATTGTAGACGCCAACTGATCTGGCGCGAGAGTGGTACTGCTTATCGTCCAGAAAATATCCAGGAAAAGGACCGATATCCGACATGCAGTATCATGGTGTGGGCCGGCATCATGATCAATGGCCGCACGCGCCTACATGTGGTTGCGAATGGGACTATGACGGGCCAACGATACATTGATAAAGTTATACTTCCTCATGTTCGTCTTTTCCGTGGTGCTGTCGGTGATAAATTTGTTTTTATGGACGACAACGCAACATGTCATCGAACACTCGCTGTTCAGGATTGTCTAAACAGCGAGGGTATTCAGCATCTCGTATGGCCAGCGCGTTCTCCAGATCTAAACCCCATTGAAAATGTGTGGGATGCTTTGGGGAGGCAAGTTTCTGGTCGAAACTATCCTCCGACAAACAAGAACACCCTTATCCGTGCACTCACAGAGGAATGGGATAAATTGCCTCAACAGCTACTGGATAATGTTGTGCAAAAGTATAGTACGACGTGTGGAATGTTGCATCACACTCCACGGTGGACATATCCCGTACTGATACCTTTCTTTAAGGTGCCTGCTGACTTTTAGATGCATTGTTCCATTTCTCCGTACGCAGATCAAATGAACATTTTTCTTTCAGATGTTTCACAGCTTTTGTACTTTCCAGAACAATAAATATTCTTTATTCTAATGTCTGAACAGTGTGGCAACTGTATTTTATCCTACTAGGCCTCATGTCTCGCTTAATGTTATGCTACATAGCAATTTGTGATCCGTCCTTTGCAATTGTCCAGCAGTGTATATATATATATATGTATTATAAATATATATATGTATTATATATATATATATATATGTATTATAAATATATATGTATATATATATATATATATATGTATTATATATATATATATATATGTATTATATATATATATATATATGTATGTATTATATATATATATGTATATTATATATATATATATATATATATATATATTATATATATATATATATATATATATATATATATATATATATATATTACTTTCAATTTTCTTAATTGCAAAAACATTATCAAAACGCAATATAATTTTTGAAAATTCCGTATACATTCAAGAAAAATGAAAATTAAAAAATATATAATGACTATGCAAGAAATAAAATAAAATTTCAAGGAGAGATCCCATGAATTTTTAAAATTTTGAAAAATACATTTCACTTTTTTTTAAATATCCATATAAAAAAGAATATGAAACAATGGAGTTAACCGAATTCATGTGGCTGGGTATCGATAATTTAGAAATGGAATTAGTTGAATTAGCGTAGTGTGGAAAACAAAACTTGAAGACTTCATTTCTGAAGAACAAAGAATACTGTGTGAAAGTAGTGCAGATAACATTGATTTCGCGGTAAAATTGAAAATATTATATGGGATTTTTTTCCAAATAATTTTATATCAATGTTTAAATGCTTTTAAAATGATGTTTGGGTTCACATATTCGGGTGAAAATTGTTTTCTTGAATAAACTTTGTAAAATCTTCTAATAGAAATAGAGTTGTCAGGGAATTAACAGCAAAATGCGTTAAACTAATAAACACGAAAGAGTAAACTAATATTAAAAACACTATCTGAAAATAAACAGCAACATATTTCCCACTAAATATTTTATAATAAATTTTGCTATATATACATACTAATAAATAGTATTTCATAATACATATTGTATATAATTTTTGTTACTCTTTGCTCATTCAAACACATATTGTCATTTGTACCAAACACTTAAAAATATTTATATCCACTAATATTTTTTGAATCGTCAAACTACGCCCATTTTTACCGTTAAGCCAATTAAATTTAAAAAAATGTTTATATATATAGTTTTAAAAATACTCAGTTAAAATATTTTAAACTCGACTCTAGTGCAAATAGGCATTAGTGACCCTCAATCTAGTATTAAAAAAATATGAACAAAATTTGACCCACGTCTCAAAAAAGTTTCGCCATCCCTGGGCTAATCGTTTCTAGACATGTCTTCGCTGGTCCCCAAGGCTAAATTTGAAGCAGTACTCATCAACAAAAATTATTCTACAACACTCTTTGAGAATCTAGGACGAATGCTCTCGGTACCACTGTAAACGAACCTCGTTGTGTTCAATGGTGAGGGGATATCAACGCATTGTCTTCCGTTATCTCCTTCCCTATTCTGTGAATCACCTACCTATGGTCAAGGTGTTGCGTGACTCCTTGGATCTTTGGTAAAGATGCACCACATGCTTGCCAGCCAATCTTGCGACCCCACTGTACTCGTCTATTGTCCCCCCTCAATTGACCGCTACTTCTTTTCACTTTGAATAGCCTTGATTGACCCATACCTACCTACATCGTCCAATAGTAACATCTCGACAATCCAAATATCAAACAATCTAAATCTGAACAGCCTGTTTTGTTTAATACAATTGCGAGTTCGCTCTCAAATCGTGACATCTCATATTTTTAGGGAATCCACCAGAGAAGCATTGGTACAGTCTACGTGGGTCCCCTGTTTTATACACCAATAAATGTGCAACATTATAATGCACTGTATTTCTAGTAGAGTAGTCGCTGACCTCCAAATTTAATTATTTACATATTGTATCTCAAGGTATGCACAGGCACAATTTCGTCTTTTTCGGATTTTCTCTGAAAGCTTCACTTTTTACGTTACAAGGTGTATTTGATCATACATCAAAGAACAACTGCATGCATTTTTTAAATATTTTAAAATCGCCTATTTTATATAGTGAGCAAAATAGTAATTTTAAGCCTTCATTGACTTTTATTTCTATTAATGTTTGATTATATGTAGTGACCTTTTCAATGGGGTTTGGCATGATGACTCGTTAGCGTAGAACTTATTTGTGGTCTCTATCAACGGAAACTTTTTTATAGTTAACGAAAATCTTTTATAACCACTATTTTATTTAACTGGTATTTCTCTAGATTAGGTTATCAAACAAATAGAGAAACGATGGACTAAATGCACATTAAACCAGAAATAGCACAATTAGTTCGATGGTTTATTCAATTTACTTAGCAATATAGTTGCATCAAGCCTATTGAGGTTGAGGGTGGAATTTCGTATCTGAAGAAAGCTTCATTTGCTGAAGAAGGCTTGTAAGCTCCGAGCGACTTGTGAAAATATGTTATTTTTCTGAAATACATGTTCGAGAATGCATTGCAGGACGGGCAAAGTCTGGGGTGCCACAACATTTCTTTTGTTGTGCTAGATGTTCGGGGTCCCTCTCCCATTTAGAATAAGCGGGATCACCTCTATGTGTGTGTGTGTGTGATATCACACAACGCTTCAGATTTAACATTAGTTGCTTGTTCAGTATGTTGATGAATGAGACGCTCATGTAAAAAGCTTTAATCTTTATTCCATCTGGCGAGTATGCGTCCTTTACTTTAGTGTAAATAGCGGTACTCATCTGAGAAAATGATTTGCTTACAATAAGCCGTCAATGACGGTTGTGTTTCCGAGTTCTCTTAACTGGAAACTTAAGTGGTAGAACGTCAAGGAGATCCTAGGCAGAGAAATTCTTATACATAGCCTGTGGCATCTATGAATCGGGGAGTCGAAATTGACATACGGAGACGTCACGTTATGTTATCAAGTCACTACTTTTATGTGAACACAAAATAGAATGCTACACAATCTGTCCCCGCTATGCGGATATGATAACTAATGTCCAGCAATGATATATATTAAATGACCTACTACCGGCGTTTCGACTTGTCCAGTTCTTTATCAAAGATCTTTTCCGTTCACAAATTGCAACACTTACAATTGTTTATTTAACGATACCAATGACCACCCTCACGTTGGCCGGTAATATGGACTCAGTAGTAGAGCATTCGACTGCTGATCGAGAGGGCCCCGGTTCAAACTCGGGGGCCCCCTTCTTCAGAGAAGAAAATATTTTTTGAGAATTTCGAAAGCGGGAATGATCTGTTCCGTTCTGTATATTTCTAGACAAAGCATTTTCGTATCCGTTCCTACAGAACACAAAGCAAAGGTTCGTTGACGCGGGGGTATAGCCAGCACCTCCTAGATAAAAGGCCTGGCCACTGGTTTGTGACGTCACTACTAGCAGGGAAAGATCGTCCATCGCCTACGGAGTTTCTCTGATGCATTTCTTTGAATACTTTTTGTTATTAAACTGATGATTCACTTTTTTTTACAAGAGATTAAAAAAATTAGTAAATTAATCATTAAATTGTGTTTCATGTACATAAAACATGAGTAAATATTAGTTTTCCTATTTAAATAATAATTGCAAGTATATGATTATCCATGTATTAACTACGAATGCATTGCGTTGAACATAAACACATTACATTGCAGCAAATTATAAGAGCCTTTTGTATTCGCATATTTCTTTTTTTACATAACTATGATTATTTCTTAATTTTAAAATTTATCTTATTTTTTTTAGAATAGTTACAAAGAGGAAAATAAAATTAGAAAAAGTTTTCAAAACAAAAAACGACATACAAATTTAAAAGCAGTAACTTTATGGGTATCGCACATCAAGTATTATTAAATAAATTCCAAATATATTTGTAGATAAATCTACGCCTGTATAATTATAGATACGAGGTGTGGCTATTAAATAACGAGACTGACGCTGCGGAGGCAAAAGTGCGCATGCGTAGTCCGTCATTGACTGTCAGCTGTTTAGTGTGAAGCTTTCTCTTCAAAATGCCCTAAGCTTCATTTGCGTAAATAACACGGTTTAGTCATAACCTTCATTTCCGTTAACATCGTTATTTTATTTTGGCGAAAAAATGGATAGAGTAATAATAGAGCAACGAATTGTTGTTAAATTTCACTTCAAACTTGGAAAAACCGCTACTGAAACTTATAATTTACTGAAAGAAGTGTACGGCAGTGAATGTTTATCCCTTGCACGAGTTTTTGAATGGTTCAAACGTTTTAAAGATGGCCGGCAAGACGTTGAAGATGATTCGCGGCCAGGTCGCCCTTCAACGTCAAAAACGGAAGAAAATGCCGAAAAAGTTGCTAGTTTGATTCTGTCTGATCGTCGATTGAGTATTCGTGCAATAGCTGAAACTGTAAACATTGATAAAGAATTTGTACGGCAAATTTTACATGACAATTTGAACATGCAAAAAGTGTGCGCCAAAATGGTGCCAAAAATTCTCACGTTTGAACAACATGCAACTCGCAAAAATGTTTGTACTGACATTTTGGATGCCATTAAAAATGAGCCACATTTATTGGAAAAGGTAATAACATGTGATGAATCCTGGTTTTTTACGTATGATCCGGAAACAAAGCGCCAATCCATGCATTGGAAGACTCCAACTTCACCAAGAGCAAAAAAAGCAAGAATGAGCAAGTCAAAATTTAAAGCAATGATGATTGTTTTTTTCGATATTCATGGGATTGTGTACCTTCACTGGGTTACTGAAGGTCAAACAATCAATCAACATTACTACTTTGAGGTACTTGGCAATCTGCGAGAAAGAATAAGATAAAAACGACCCGAAATGTGGAAGGAAAAATCATGGATTTTCCACCAAGACAATGCGCCAGCTCATTCCGCGTTATCTGTCAAGAGATTCCTGGCCAAACACAGCATCCCAGTGTGAGCATCCACCTTACTCGTCAGACCTGGCATCATATGACTTCTATATGTTCCCTAAGGTGAAATCTGCATTAAAAAGAACAAGATTTGAGTCCGTGGAAGGTGTTAAAGAGAAAGCGTCAAGAGTACTGAAGGAGTTGACAAAAGATGACTTCCAGCACTGTTTCGAACAATGGAAAATTCGCATGGAAGGTTGCATGGATAGAGAAGGGGTGTACATTGAAGGCGATAATAAATAATTATGTATAAAATAAGAATAAAACTTTTTACAACGACAGTTTCGTTATTTAATAGCCACACCTCGTATATACAGGAAAATAAATATATACTTAAAAATAGATTACACAGTTTATTTAGCTGTTTGTCTGTCACTTTTCTTTCCTTAAATTTTTAGTACTTTTTCTATCAAAAGTAGTTAAATATGTTTTAAAATTTTATTGGTATCAAATTAATAAACAAAAGTTTGCTGTCTGCATAACAGCATGAAAAATTACCATAAAATAAGTTGACAAAAATATTTTTTGTTAAACTCATATATATATGATTACAGATACATACATGAAATTAAATATGTACACAGAAACAGATTTCACAGTTTATTTAGCTATTTGTCAGTTACTTTTCATTGCTTAAAATGTTTCTATATTTTTCCTCCAACAATAGTTATTCAATTATGCATTGTTAAAAATGTAGATTAAATGTTTTAAAACTATTGGTATCATGCACAGTGATAAGCAAAAATTCTTCACTCTCTTCAATAACAGCATTAAAAATTACCAAAAAATAAAGTTCCCATAAATAACAATATAACAGGTTATCGTAAAATAAGTTAAAAATACATGTTTTAGATAAATTGTACATATATTAAAGCATAGATATATACCTAAAATAAATGTATATATATAGAGAAAATATAATACAGCCATATATATATATATAAAAATGTAATTCATTTAGCTAATAAAGTAGGTATTTTTTTCAAAGCAAAAAAAAAAAAGACAAACAAATTTAAAAACAGTAGCTTTATTGGTATCAAATATAATCACAGCATTAAGAATTATTAAATAAATTTCAAATACACTTTTAGACAAAAATCTATACTATAAAATTATAGATATATACAGGAAAATAAGTACATACATAAAAATAGATTACACAATTTATTTAACTGTTGTCACAGTTACTTTTCTTTCCTTAAATCTTTGGTACTTTTTCTCCCAAAAGTACTTATTCAGTTATACGTTGTTACAAATGGGAATCAAATATGTTGTAAAGCTTCATTAGTACCATGCATAGTAATGAACAAAAATTTACACACACACTATTTGCAAAACAAGCATTAAAAATTACCAAAAATAAAGTTCCTACAAATAACAATATGACAAGTTATCGTAAAATAAGTTTAAAATATTTTTTAAATAAATCATACATGTATAAAAACATAGATATACACCTAAAAAAGAGAGAGAGAGAAATAATGCACCCACATACATAAAAATAATGTACTTTATGTAGCTAATAAAGTATGTATTTTTCTTTTCTTCGTTTCAACCTTTTTAATATCATTTTTTTCCTTACAGTAGTTATTTAATAATGCATTTAAAACTAGCTCAGAAGAATGATCATTTTTTTGTTACAAGGTTCATCATATAAAAAAAATTCATTTGAATTTATCAAGCTAATCGATATTTCTGAAGCAATTTGACATTGATTATTTTGTTTAAGAAACATATTTTCATAATCATTAGAAAGAAGTTTCTGAACTATTATATAGTTGTAGAGCACTGCTGTAACACCATCTGGAGAAGGGCACAATAAACTACCTCTGTCTAAGTTACGTATTAAATCATAGTTAGAATTTAGTTCAAAAGATTTATTAAGAACAAGTGATTTGGAACAAAAGTCGCATTTTAATTTTTTAAGTGCTGCTCTAGCACAAACACCAGTTAAATATGTTAAAACAGGTAGATACGGCTGAGCATCACGAAAATCTTTTTCAGATAGTGTAATATTAAAATTATGCAATACTGATGACTAAAGGATTTGCATTACACAAATCTTCCAAATGAATGTCTTTTAAGTTAAGCTGGCCATATGTGTTTGAAACCAAAGTTAGAGGTAAAAAATTTTGCATTCTTAGTTTAGTTTCTACTTCATAAAGCTGTCGAATTGATATTAAATATTGATAACCTGAAAGTGTTCTAAATTTCCCAAAACGACTTTCTAACGCATGTGTTTGAATTTTTCTGGGAAGAAAATACTGAAATTTTAATTCGTTAATGCAATATTTTGACATTTCAAGTAAAGCGTATGTGGTATGAATAAAAGCAAGATGTGTTTCTTTAGTAAGGGTGCCAGTAGTACAATTTTTTCCCTTTCACGAGTCTAACCATGACAAAATTTTATGCAAGAATTCACATGTTTGGTTGTCTGGAGATAAAGCAATCGGTTGCTGATAAGGATCAAGCAAATGTTGTCCATTTTAAGGTGTTTTAACATTAACTACTTTCCACCATGTACAAATTAAAGAAATAAAAATTGATGTTGCTTCATAACTAATTAGTTTATGTTGCTCTCCTAATAGTTGAAGCCCCTGAATAACAAAAATATTAAATATCTTATGCACAAGTTTCACATTTTGTTTTTCAAGATTTGTAGGACGTAAAGCCTTCAAAGTTAAATCAGAAACAAACTTTACTAAATTATTACTTTATATGTCATATAGTTGTTTAAGTGTAGAGAAATTTGCTTCTAATAATGGACACTTATTATGATCTTCAAAACCTGGAAAATAAAAACATTGACCTGCATTTTTTTGATTAATTCAATTGTTACGAATGCATTTAAAAATGTGCACTGAATCAATAACAAAAAATAAAGGATTTGAAGAATCAGAAGGATGTGGATATACAATGCTCAATTTGGGAGGAACAGAAAAGTTTGACAATGCTTTTCGATTTATAGAATTATTGTCAGAAACTACACCTATACCTTTGAATCCTATACCATCAAGTTCTACGATAGTTTCTTTAACAACAGCAAGCAACTTTTCTCCATCGATTTTTTTTCACTGGCATTATATGAATTAATTCTTTAAGAGGAGAAACAAGACTTTGAATCATGAACACATAAGCTGAAGTAGCTGATTGATTGACTGATTGAATATTAACATCGCTCTGTTCAGCTACACGAGGGCTTTTGGCGACGGACCACGTAATTTTGAACCATGGTCAAGTGACGTGGACGACACCTGAGCTGGCACCTCCCTCTCCTAACTACCACACCACACCAACGGGAGGACGTTTCAGTTCTCGACAGATTTAACGTGCATCGCTGCCCTACACGGCGGGTCTTTAGTGGTACTGGGCTCGAACCCGTGACAAAGCAAGCCATGGTCCGATACCTATACCACTCGGCTACCGCGGCCACATACTGAAGTAGCAGCTTGTTCACACTAGTTATATGCCTTCCCTAGAATATTACCTCCTTCAAAATATAAATATGGCTTTAAATGGATTTCGTCAAGCATCAGTATGACATTTTTGTCAACAGATTTTAGGATATTCACTTTTTTTTCATGTATGCTAGAAAGTTTTCATTTGATTGTTCTGTTTGAGGGTTAGTTTTTAAAGATGTACAAATTTTGCGCAAAGTTCTGGGATGGGGAATATTGAGATATAATGAATTTCTTAAAAGTTTATAGGCATGAGGTGATATGGATTGTAATACACAAAAAAACCCATCATTTCACAGGAATATCTAAAAGAAAACTTGTTACTAGTTAAAAACTTGAGTTGGTCAATTAAGAAATGGAGCGCAACAATTTTTTTTATCATCATCTAAATCTGAAAACATACTTTCTAAAAGATTAACAATAAAACGAAATGCTATAGGAAAATCATGGGAGCTTTTCATTTCTATTCTGAGAGCCAGTTCGTGTAATATTTCATTTACAACAATAGTATTATTGACTTTTACAGGGAATTTGTACTTACCAAGTTGATCTATCTTTGTTTTACCTATGTAAATTGTTAAATGCAAGTCTTTATTTATAATCACTGATGCTTTAATAACAGGGGATATTATTGTGTCTAGCATCATAATTACTAGATCATTTTTACAAATGAACGTCCATATGTCCTGAAGCTCCTCTGCATTTAAACACTCTACTAATTCTGGAAACGACGTAAATGATTTCATTTTTTCGAATTCTTCCTTGGAAATAATGCTTGCTTGGATTGAGCGTTGTAAGTGTTCACTTTCTAATCTTTGCAGTCTCTGCTCAGGACATTCTCGAGCGGGATTTCTAGAGTTAGAAAGATATGTGGGGAAATGTACTATAAATAAAGTAAACGGAGTTGAATGGACGGAACTTAGCTTTTAATGACTTAGAAGTGAGGTTACATAATTGTTGTTTACACAATGACTGCACAGGGTGTTGCCAATCTAGAAAACTAAGTTAAGTGATGCCAGATTACATAAGAATAATATTACATTTACCCCCCTTTAATTTTAATCTAGTTATTTCAGTCCCTGATGTGTAGTCCTTCAAGTACGTAGGAGGTTGCCTGTGACGAGTTGTAGTACGCAATGCTACTGTGTTCATGTTCTGTTCAGTCGAGTCTTCTAAAGTAATGGCTGAGTCTGAGTTTATTGGCTGCAGTACTGGATAAGCTTGAACATTTTCCTCTGCACCCTTGTTGTCTTTAGATCAGGTAGTTTCCCCTCTTGGAGCCAAGTGTCTTATAGAGACAGTTGTTTCCCTTCCATAACCAAGTTTTACATGCGCATAGTCAGGATTAGCTTCAATTAATTCCACTTCTTGAACAATTGGCTCATATTTGTTAGCACGCATCTGATTTTTCATAAGAACTGGACCAGGCTTTGTAAGCCAAGTAGGTATGGAACAGGCGTTATGGGATCTCCGAGGATGAGAAAACATTCGTTCATGAGGAGTGGCATTTGTTGCTGTACACAACAAGGAGCGAATGGAATGCAGAGCTGTTTGGATAACTCCTTCCCATTGTTCAGTTTTCATACTATTAGATCTTAAAGCAAGTTGTATAGTTTTCCAGATTATAGGGAGTAGTACGACTTGTTGCAATTCCTTGAGAAGTTAAAAATGATTTTAATTCATGAGAAATGAAAGATGATCCTCTGTCAGAATGAATAAATGATGGCATTCCAAAAATAGAGAAAATGTTCTTCAAATGCAATATTACGGTTTTTGCAGAAATGTCACTACAAGGGATCGCGAATGGAAAACTAGAGAATTCATCAACTATTGTTAAAATATAGTGATTTCTTGAGACACTAGGTAAAGGTCCTTTAAAGTCAAGATTCAACCTTTCAAATGGAGCAGTAGCTTTCACAAGTGTTCCAACATTTTTAAAAAACCTTGGCTTTAATTCATTACATATTAAACAGAAGTTTGTGACTTTCTTTATATAATCTAAAGAAAAAGAGAACGAACCCAATGGTGCATTCGTGTAATTCCAGGATGACAAAGCGAGTTGTGAAGATTGTATAAGTCGACTCTGGGAGTTAAAGCACCAGTTATACGTGATAATATATCAGCAATCACGTTTTGCTTTCCTGGACGATAAATAATGTCAAATTTAAAACTAGTAAGTTCAAGTCTCCAACGGATTAACTTTTCATTTTTAATTTTACTACCATGTTGCTGATTGAATACAAATGCGACTGCTTGTTGATCAGTGAATACTTCAAAATGCTTTCCCATCAAGAAGTGTCTCCAATAACGAAGTGATTCCACAATGGCATAAGCTTCTTTTTCTGGGGATGAATGTCTCAATCCAGATGCATGTAGGGTTCTTGAGAAAAGGCAACAGGACGTCCAGCTTGGCTCAAGGTAGCTCCAATCGCAAAATCAGATGAATCAGTTTTTACTCTAAATGGTATGTCATCTTCAATTGTTGCCAAGGCAGCATTTGCCACATCATCTTTCAGTGAATTAAAAGTCAATACAGCATCTCTAGAAAGAGGAAACTTTCTTTCCTAGAAGAGGACGTATGTTCTTAGAAAACCCCGGGATCCATCGGCAATAATGGGCAAACTTTCCTAAAGCACGTTGCAATGCACATGAATCTTTCGGAACAGACATATCTCGCAAAGGTTTTAGTCGTTCAGGATCCGGTTTAATATTATACCATCCTGAATAATGTAGCCTAGCAAATGGACAAAATTACTTGAGTAGGTACACTTATCTTCATTTAGAGTCAAGTTATACTTCTTTGCCACAGTCATGAACTTCTCTAAGTTGTCCACATGTTCTTTCTGATCTTTTTCACACACAGTAACATCATCAATGAACGAATATGTAAGGGTGAGTCCTTCTTCCTCAATAATTTTGTCAATTACTCTTTGAAAACAGGCTACTCCATTAGTAACCCCAAAAGGAACACGCAAAAACTGGTAGAGCTTTCCACAAGCTTCAAAAGCTTTATAATGTCTCTCGCTATCCTGGATAGGAATTTGATGGTAGGCGCTTTAAAGATCAATTTTTCTAAAAATTTTATTTTTTTGAAATTTTCAAAATTACCTCTTCTATTTTAGGCAAAGGGTAGGCATCCAGCAAAGTGTATTTATTAATTGTTTGAGAGTAGTCAACCACCATTCTGGGCTTATGATTTTCTCCTCTAATGACAAAGGCTTGAGCCCTCCATGGTGAGTTACTTGATTCGATGACTCCTTCCTGGAGAAGTTTCTGAACTTCCAATGCCATAAAAATATTGTCTTCCACAGTGTGACGTCTCGATTTTGTAACCACAGGTCTACAGTCTGGATTACAGTTAGAAAATAACGAAACAGGAGGTACTTGTGCTACAGCCAAAGAACAAATTGTTAGTGGAGGTCTATTACCATCAAATCCAATTTCTACTGATGAATGTCTGTTTCGAATATCATGGCCAATCAAAACATCAATACAAAGGTCTTTCATAACTAAAAGTTCCATATTTTGATAAGTGAAGTTTTCAATTTTCAAATTAACTTTACAAACACCCTCTGTTTCAGTCACCATAGAGGAGTTTGCTATGGATATTTTTCCAAATATGGTTCAACTTTCAATTTACATTTCGCCACATATTTTTCGTTAAGAAAACTAAGAGAGCTTCCTGTATCGATTAATGCACTGAGCTAAATATTATTAACCAATGACTTAATTATTTATCTCTGGAGACAGTGAGTAGACCCCGAAATAGCTGCCAGTGTGTTTGAAGAAGCCACCATATTTGAAGAGTTTCTCCCAGGTCTAGATTTGCACACTCGCTGGTAATGTCCCTTTTTTCCACAGTTTCTGCAAGTAACATCTCTAGCTGGACAAAGGGTTCGTGAGTGTGTAAGTCATTTCTACAAAAGAAGCATTTTTGTGTCTTTGAGGAGGAGGAGGAAGCCACTGATGTTGCTACGGTTTCTTCTGAAAAATCTTCTGTTTTCATAGCTGCGGATTGTACAGGGAATGAACTTCCCATATAAGAAGCTGCATGGACTTCATCTGTTTCAAGTGTTCTAGCTTGCTCAAAAGCTTGATCGAGAGTCATCGATGTATTTTCGAGGAGTCGTTGACGAATACGAGGGCATTTTAATCCTCGTATGAAAGCATCTCTAATATACTCTTTTCGGTACTCTTCAGCCTTCACATCAGTAAAGTCACAGTCTTTGCTCAATTGATTTAAAACTTGTAAATATTCACTGACAGTTTCTTCAGTTTGTTGACTTCGTGTTGACAAGCAATGTCTAGCGAATATAACGTTACGTTTCTTTATAAAAAGAGAATGAAGTATCGCAATAGCTTGAGCATAAGTTGTGCAATCATTAATGAACTGATAAACATTTGAGGTTACGTAATTACATAGCAAAGGAAGTTTATTTTCTTCTGTAATAGTTTTTATGCTTCTTAAAAAGTTTTCAGAAGTGTTTTTCCAATGGAGCCATTTTGTTTCCGAATTAGAACACATAGGATCTATATCAAATCTTTCAGGTTTCAGCAATTGTTCCATTATCAAATTTAAAAACAGAAACGATTCAAGAAGATTTCTAAGTCATTAAAATTGTACTATAAATACAGTAAACGGAGTTAAATGGACGGAACTTAGCTTTTAATGACTTAGAAGTCAGGTTATTTGATTGTTGTTTACACAATGACTGTACAGGGTGTTGCCAATCTAGAAAACAAAATTAAGTGATGCCAGATTACATAAGAATAATATTACAAGAAATCAGTAAAAATAGTTGGCGCAGCAAAATTTTGTAGTCTGAAACGCTTTAAGGGCACACATATCTTCTCTCCAGTCTTTTCATTGTAAGCTTCGGGGTATCTTTGTATTGCATCATCCGAAAAGTGTAATTCACAAACCTTTAACATTAAATAAATATATATATGTATATATATATATATATATATATATATATTGTTTTGCATCAACAAAAAATATTTGTTAGAATTAACAAAAATTTCTCCGATAATTTGATTTTTTTAAGGGGGTCACTTCACGCAGCATTTTCCCTATCTCCGTAATGTTAAAAATGACCAAGTTTAAGGAACATTTTTTAAAAATTGGCTGGTTGTACAGTCATGAATTTTTTTGTGTGTATTCATTGTATTGTTTTTATTATTTTAATGGGAGCATTTTTCAAAATTTTGATTAGTTTTTTTTTAAAAAAATTCATATGTGGAGTAACACGTCAAAAATTTTAAAACGATGAAAATTCTTGTACATTTTAATCCATAAATATTTTTTGAATAATGTTTTTGACAAAATCTCTCATTAAAATATTTATTTGTATAGTGTTAACATATGTGCAAAGTTTCAAGGCTGTAAAATAAGTAGTGTTTTCAAAAATGTTCCTTTTGTGTTGAAATTTACACTTTTGAGAAATAGTGATTTAAAGTACAAACTTACTATTAACTAATGCATACCAGAACTATAACTTGGGGGGATTGCTAGTGTCATCTGCAAGATCATCTTCTTGCCTATATTTTAATTGTTTGTTTTTAATTCTGGCTTCTTTGGTTCATTGTAAAACTGACTATTCTGCTTTCCTAATACACGAATGATCTACTTTTTGCAATGCTCGACATTGGTAAAATTCAGGTGTTGAATGTTTAATACATCTAAAACTTTCAATTTGGTAATGAAGCTTTGATTATATAAGTATATAGCTTCATGTACTATAGTTTTTGAAGTTCCCAATTGCACAAATACAGGTTTTGGAATTATACACCAAAAACTATTTCGCTTTCACTAATATTTTGAGTTTTATCAAGCAAGCATCCAGATAAATGTTCAAGATTAGTGACCTCTAAATACTTTGTTTATGTAATTCCTAATTACAATAGGTAAGTCGTGTTTATGCTTGTATGTGTAACCTTTCAGTATGTGGACATATTAAATCTACACCACAAGTCACATCCCATGGGGAATAAACCTTGTCGTAGATTCAAACCTGTGAACATTTTATCAAAAATTATAGCTCATATAGCTTGCCTTATGGCTGACAAATTTTCCCGAGTTGTTTTGAACAGCCAAAACATAGCAACTTTGCAATTTGTTTATTTCAGCATCTGTCAAGCCATTACGGCATCCTAGAGATTTTTTGTCTTTAAGCTTTCTGTCTTTTAATTTTAATTTTAAGGCCCTAAGTCATGTCCCCATCATTTTCTCAACATGATTAACACATTCTAATTGTTCAATATTGACATATCTTTAGATTCTAAAACTGATTTGTATGCTTTAGAGTTCCCATATAGTCCAAATATTGTGTATATCGTAAATTGTGTAATGTCTGCGAGTGATGAGAGATACAAAAAAAAAGTGCACCTCTTCAATTTCCATTCCCTTACTATTTTCAATGTAACTTGCCGAACACTCATTGCTATGTACATCGCTGTTAAAATTACACAAACATTTCTGCGATAATATTTTAGCATCAACAACTTTCCCAGTGTCCAAACTAACTGCCGTAACAACACCATTTAGAAATATATAGCTCATTTTTAGCCAGGTACCATTGATAGCCACTGGTACATTTGGTTATCCATTATTAAATATTGTTTCGGCAGCAGCTAAAGCCATAGACACTTTGGTTACTTTCTCTGTCACATTATTTAATGTATGCATGGATTCACAAAACCACTATGGTGTAAGTGACAAATGCATAACTCCGCAAAATATTTTTGCAACTGCTACTTTTAAATAGACCTCATAGCATATGAAATTCTATTGTGTCCACTTCATATAATTTTGTACCTTTTTTGATTAACTACTGTTTTAGAAAACCTGGTAATAAGAAATGTTTGAATAAGACCACAAAAGGTACAACATATTAACAATTTTGTAGCCAAACCCTAGATTTGGTGACCAAAATTTATGTGAATACCTTGGTTTTTACATTAATTTTATGTAATTAATGTTGTTTCAAAGCACAAAAGAACAGTATAATGTCAGGAATTTTACAGAAACATTCAAATGAATCTAAAAAAGAAGCATACTCTTTATTAAATTTACCTAACTTAGATTTTAAAGCTGATTTATTTATGTTGAAATTGTCTGACTTATCAACATTTAAATCCATAAAAGTTTGGAATGTTGTACATTTCTTTCCAAACTCTTTCGTTTTTTAAACATTTTATTACTTAACAGACTTTAAAAAACGTTTTGTAAATGTTTTATTAATGTTTTTGAGGGAAAACACTATTGAAAACGATCGCAGAAATCCGTTGCATTTAAGGAGGTAAAAAATAGGCTGTAAGTAAACAAACATCTATAACTATTCACTTCACTTCTTTCCTGGATAAGCTGCTGATCAAAATAAATTCTTTTATTTAATTTAAACCATTTGATAAGGCTGAAAAGTAGCATGTGTCTTTTGTTTTGATTTGAGAGGGCGTGGCAATCAGCGGTTTTGGGGTTTGACAGATGTAAACAACTTTTTAAAAAAAAAATATTAAAAATACTTCTAATTAAGCTAGAGCAAAAATTTAAACTGCATTAGAAAGAAAAAGAATGGTATTTTATGTTTCAATCAAAATTGAAAAATCGATTATTTAATGGATTTTCGTGAAGTGACCCCCTTAAAATGAAGTTATGAAGTTAACTAATTGTGAGGTTAACGCTGAGTCATGTCTATCTGTTTTCAGCTTACTTTTATAGCTTTATTTTTTTTTCTTACTTTTAAAGTAATCCTAATAGTGTAAAAATCTGCTAGTTTTTTCTTTTTTTGTGTGTGAATGTGTTTTGCATTTTGTATCTCACATCATATTAATATACAAAATATGCAATAAATGTTTGCTTATGTCTATATTTACATTGACTACGAGCTGTATATCATAATGGGCTTTCTTTGCTAACAATCTATTAATACTTAAGGTACTTTCGTTGATTCTAAGAAAAGGTATTTGGTAAATGACTCAAAAATAAAGCAGCAATAGCAAAAACACTAGACAGTTTTTGTCTTATTTACAATACTTGTTTGGGCTCATTTTTTAAAAAAATAAATTTTATTAGGGCTACAAAATATTTATTTCATAAACAAAACACCTTTATCATTGTAGATAAATAAAAATGAATTGCCAATGTTTAAGAAACTCACATGAAGAAAAAGAAATGAGTACATTTTCAAAGGTCTTATCGAAAAACCTATTAAAGTTATTTGTAGACTTTTAAAATAAAGATATTATTACAATTTCCATAAATAGAATAAAATTAAAAAACTTAACTACGACTACTTTGTTGGAGCAAAATCTTTTCTTGAAATGGCTTGTATCCATTTTTTTCGAAGAAAGTCCTCTTTTGGGAATCCAAACATTTGTACTGTCCCAGTATCTTTATAATTGCTATTGCAATTCGGTACAATGCATGTGTAGACCAATTTTTTATGATCTTATCCAATATCGTCACAAATAAATTGAAAATCTGCAATAAAAATGTAGAAAGCTGTGAACTGTTCAAAAGCAACAATAAAAATGGCGTAGGCGAGTAAATTGAACTTCACAAATCAGGCGGGATTTCTATACCTACTATATGTGACGCCACAAGCCTCTCTCATTTCAGTGGCCAAGCCTTGTATCTAGGAGGTATTGGTATAGCTCAATGGTAGAGCATTCGACTGCAGATCGAGGGGTTCCAGGTTCAAGCCCGCATGCCTCTTCTTCAGGGAAGTGAAGAGAAATATTTTTTCTGAGAGTTTCGAAAGTTTGAATGATCTATCCCGTTCTGTATATTTCTAAACAAAGCATTTCCGCATCCGTGACGGTGTGCGCGCGCATCGTAAAACTTTACCCTCATCCTTCTTCCCTAACGCCCAAAAAGGAGTACAACTTCAAAAAAAAAATTAAACATAAGCTGAAATTGGACAACTAACTGTAAAATTTAGAATATGTGTATAAATTAGGGGAATTGATGTATGTATATCATTAAATAAATATTTGTTTATTTTCGTTTAACTTTGATCAGTCAAGGAAACATATTACTGTGAATGTGAAAAAAATTTCAATCGCATATTTTACGTATTAAAATGAATCAAGAAATTTATATATAAATAATATTTTTTGGAGGAGATGGGGGGAGTCAGAAGATTTAAAATGTTTAACGAAGCATAAATATATTTCGATAAAAACTTTGGAATTCTTTCCTAAAAACTTAGTAAAAACAAATTATTATTAAGTTATTTTAAGAAATATGTTTGAGAAACTACGTTCTCTTTATTTTTAGATTGATGAACCTTTTCTGGCTGTCCTCTTTGTCACTGATGTTCTGATCTGCGCTATCAATGTAAGTACATTTCAGATCTTTAGTCAATAATGCTATTTGACTTTTTTTACTCAAACGATTTAATTTTTCGTATCGCAACGGTGCTGTGAATTTTTTTAAAAAAATACCAACCTGTCGCTAATTAAATAAATAATTCACACACCAACACAATGGAATATGAAGCATGGAGAAATATATTATCTCTGTTTTTGAAAAAAGAAGCGTTCTTACATAATTCTGATATTCTAAATGAATTATCGAAATAGTATTTATAGGTTTTGGGGCCAAAGTTTGAATTTTATATTTAGAAATTGCAAGCAAGAAAAAAACCCTAGAATTTCACCTCTATCCAAAAATTTAAGTTAATTACAATTTCGATGCTGAAATACTTCAGAACTTAATGAAATTGAAACAATTACAAAAAAGTACTTCTCTCTCTATTCAGAACATCTGTTCATTAAATTTGTTTGTACATAAATTCATTAATTTTTTTGTTGAGTTAAAAAAGAAGGCGAAATGGATTGAAGGTGAACAAAGTATTTAAGAGAATACATGGTTATCTTTGGTTTCTTTCTTCTTGACCTCAGGAATGAAACCCTTAAGATTTTAAATGATGATTGCAAAGAACTTTACTAAACTTTACTTACTCTCTCTCAACACAACTCATGAATTAAAAATTAGATTAAAAACCTATTCGAGAGTAGGTTTTTTAATAATTAAAGAAAATATTACAATTACATATGCACACAATCTATCTTAAATAAATAACTCAGGTTAATTTCAAATATATAAAAATATAAAATCCTAGGAAATTTTATTATCATAAAACGTTCTTTCCCAAAAAATCTAATTAGCTCCTAAAGAAGAAAATTTTTAGTTATTGAAATATTGCAGCAAAAGTATTTTTACTTCTATACCTTATTCATTCTCAAAAAACATCAGAGTAAATATATAATGAACTAATAATAATATATATAATGCTCTTAATATATAAGTGAAACTTAATAAGACCAGACTGCACATTTTGTTAAAGAACACAAAATGCCAGAATTCAAAATTGTGAAAAGAAGAGTAAATTAAATTATTTTAAAATATGTTATATGTTCTACATACTTTTTATATAAAAACTAAATAGAAATTCCTTACTTATACACTGAAGTGCCAAGAGTCATTGGGTAGCAAAATGCAATCATTGAGATGGAAGTAGCTTCGCCTAATAAATTTACCAATAAATAGGTAATGCATCGTCAGGAATTTCATTTACACTCAATAGATTAATGGGAAAAGTTTTATGATATGATGATGGCCACTCGACAGCAATAAACACAGTGAACGCGGAATACAAGTTGTAACTAGTCGCATGGTGCATCCAGTTTCGGAAAGTTTTAGGAACTTAAGGTTCCTAGATCCATAATATCAGGAGTACTCCGAGAACATATAAATATAAATTTTTAGGCAGACCTTCCTCAATGGACCATTTAATGACCGAAAGCAGTGACTTTTACATAAAACAGACAGTTTTACCAGGCAGACAACACTGCGTAAAATAACAGCAAGGACCAGTACAGGAGGAATGACCGATGAACCTGTGATGACAAAGCAGCGAAATCTGATGTTGGATTCAGTAGCAGTAGACCAACTCGTACCTTTACTAAATACACGCCACAACAGCAAGACTTTTTCCGGGCTAATTAATGTATCTATTAGATTCCAGATAAACTGCAAAGTGAACAACAATTTCAGTTGACAATAGATAATGTTAAGTTTCCAGTGAGGTGCTGACTCTCGAGGCTATGGATCCAAGTTGTATTCATAGTACTGTACAAGATAATGGTGTGGATTGCTTGTACATGACATAAAATGGGTATTTTGGTCAAACTGAACTAACTAAATATAAATGATTGCAAGAATAATTCTCATCCATTCACGAGCTGCATGCATCCAAACAACGATGGAGTTTTCCAGGATGACAATGGGTCTTGATACTGGGGGGAAATAATTCACGATTAATTGAGGATCATTATGACTAGCAGTAAAAGCAACAGTGGTGAACATCTCTTAATGGAACTTCGACTAACTTGTTTAATCAATTCTGTGTTCACTTCGCTGGGCTAAAGAAGGTCCCTTGCGAAAGCAAGAGATATCGCACGACTTTTGAAACTTTAGTGTGGGTGCACTGAAATTGCAAAACTGGAGGGACATATCCGAATACGATGTGGTGACAACTTTTGCCAGGCAAAGTGCAAGGAATTGGGTGATTTTGGGGGTAAAAAAATTCACTGGAAGTATCAAGAATGTTCTTTAAACCAATTGCAAATAAGTCAATGCAGCTTATTGTCATCCACGATACTTCCATTGTTGTTTCAGCACTTTAAGTCCAGGAATGGCTGCAAATGACCTCACAGTACGTAACTGAATGTAACCAGTTATGTATTGTTTCAGTTTGGTTAAAGGCCTCAGTTCATGACATGAAAAAAGTACTCATGGAATTTATGTATAACCATTATCAGCTTGCACAATGACTTGTTGTCGATTTTGGTCTGTGATATGGGTTCTGCATCACTCTGAGACCCAGGGTTGTTACCACTAAAACTGGGACTCATGTAGCCAAGTAATATTTTTGTAGTCATTTAGGATTCAAACGATATGTTCACGAGCCAGTTGAAGCATTAGTCAATATGGCAGGCTGATCGTGCATGCATTCAAGTCATTCTTTTGCTGTCGTAAGCCATCAAGATTAAACTTCACCTTGCTGTACCTCAAATTCGCTTTACTGTTCCTTAGTCATACATTTTTGCTATTATTTCACCACAGTATTTTGTGGTGTGTGTGTAATATATGTTTTAAAATTCATTGCTAGATTTTTCATTGTGCAGAAAATAAGATTTATTTTGTATGTGACACATTAATTAATAATTTCATATTTATTTTCATCTTGTCTCATAAAAATTCCCGAGAAATGTTTAATAAAAAGTCATTTATTTTATTCTATTTAGTATAACAATCTAGTTACAAAATTTTACTTAATGTTTTTCAACAATATTCAAAATTCTCATATCAAATACTTAAATGATTCTTCATGAGATGCCATTGCTTTTGCAAACGTAATTCGCTCATGTTTTAAAAATCATAATCATACCTATCGAGGTTTTTTTTAACAAACTAATAAAAATAAAACCTTGAAACTGTATTATTTTTTTAAAACTTTTTTTCTTACAATCATATTCTAAATTAGCTGAAAACAACTTAAACGTTGTTATTGACATTTTAGCAGACTATTTTATTATTATTATTTATAAAAATTCTTGAAACTGTACGAATTATATCTCAAAATATTTATCAACACCTAAATGATGAAATAACTGAAATTTTTATGAAGTTCAGATGCAATTATGAATTCTCATGCATTTCAAACCTAATATTAGCAGCAACTATTTTAAGGTTTGTTATTTCGAGTATTCATTAATGAAGTTAATTAGTCATCTAAAATTAATGTAATTAAGTAAACAATATAGAATCTATACCAAAACGTATAAAAATAATAAAAATTCTTACTAAAATCTCCATTGAATGGATCATATTAACATGAACAATACCACATTATTTCATTAAACCAACTAAGACATCACAGATGTCCTTCTGCTGATTAAAAAATAAATAAAATTAGTTGATGTTTCGATTTGCAACGGATTATTTAATTGGAAGGTTTTCCAGTGTTCACATCGTTATACATTTTACATCTTCCTTTATTACTTTGCAACTCCCCAATTGCAATATATTCAAATATAAATAAATTTGACAAGAAAAAATGCCGAACTAGAAGACATTTTAAATCATTTTTAGGCTCTGTGACAGTTATTTACATTTCGTCGGAGTGAATCAGAGGTAGGAATGCAAATCATATCTAGGCGAGATTTGTAACTGCGGGGGGCAAAGCCATATGTGCATTTGAAATGATTGATGCTTCACTACTCATCTTTGCATCTGACATGTTTATAGGCTTTAGGTTATTTATTAAAGTTCAATCTGTTATTTAAACTACTAGATCTTCAAACTGTTTTTATGTCTGGGGATACATGATGTGATCAATTATGAGATATGGAATTGAAATTTCGGATATCTCAGGCCATAAAGGGAATTGGTTATAATTCGAAAACATTCTTTCCACTTCAGATATTTATTACGTTTAAAGAAAAGCTCTTCTGGAATTTTTATGTTTAATATAATTTTCGACTTAATTCAATGAATATATAAATATTTATGTTAATTTTCAACCTCACTAATTTTATTCAAATATATTTAATGAATCAAATGATAACTTTACATTGATAAAAATTCTCTTATTGATTTCACTCACGCTTGTTTTGAAATTCATCGTTATCTAGAGGACAAAATGATACACCTCTATGGTTTTGAAAAACTTTTGTGGAACTGGAGAAATTGGTAAATCCATTGTCTTATTATAATATCTGTTCATGTTTTTTAAATCTTCTCTAAAACGTACCCAGTAATTATATAATGTTTTTCTGTAGTTTTAACATAATTTAGTTGCAAATATAGGCACACTAACATTACATGAAATCATTTTATGATATATACATCTTTACACTTTCATGCCTGAATTACATTTTTTCCCATTTTTCAAATAAAACAACAATAAAAAATACTTTTAGAAAATTTACTATATAAACAAATCTATACCAAAAGAAATCACATGCAATTTATAAATTAACATGTAACTAAAACATTGTGTCAATTTTTTTAATTACTTCGTTCCAAACACGATTATTTAAAGCAATTCATTTTTACTTCCAATTTAAACAAGGGCTTCACTTTTGAATATGCTAAACGGAGTCTCTGTTCAAAACTGAGTCATTTGATATCGTCTTATATTTTATATGGTAATAAAAATGGGCCTTCTTTAAAGTGTGGTACTTATCCTCTAAGGTTGAAATACCTATTTAACAGAAATAAAATTTTATTTTTGTTTTCATAAATATACACTCAGGAACATTGAAAAGAGCGACCCAAGAAGGAAGCTAAGTACAATCGCGAAACTTTGCAAATAAGTACAGCGTAATGTGATATGCAAATGATCCAAGTTTTGTGTCAATACGCATGCTCATACCCGCCGACGTGGCGCTACAATCAGGAAGAGGGTGCTATATAAGCCAGCGCAATTTCGAAGATTCATAAACGTGACGATTACCCGCCGATTGTAAGAAAATTTTGGTAAGCTAAACATGCCAGGTAAACATGCTAGAAGACATTTCTCACAGTTAAGCGAGTTTGAGAGAAGCCTGATCATCGGGGTGAAAACTGCAGGCTGGTCGACGCGCCGTGTTGCTGGCCAGGTGGATCGTTCGGAGTGTGCCGTTAGAAATTGTTGGGAGCAGTGTCCACGAGAAGGTACCCACGCGCGGAAAACTGCATCTGGAGCGATCAGGAAGTCCACGAGGAGAGAGGATCGAATGATCGTGCGGCAAGCACTTGTAGACCCCACAGTGACTCGTTCAACGATACGAGAAGACGTAGGCGTATCAATTGTTCCACAAATAATTTCCAGACACCTTGCAGAAGCAAATCTTAAATCCAAGCGCTCTTTCCGTGCACTCCATTTAACACCGGAACATCGGCAACTGCGTCTACAGTGGTGACAAGCCAGATCAATGTGGAATGTCACAGATTGGCAAAAGGTTGTGTTAAGTGATGAATCCCGGTTGGTTTTGGGAACAGATGATAACCGTGTACGGGTGTGGAGGCGTCCTGGTGAGCGGTACAATTCCCCCACACTGTTCTACGTCACACTGCCCGCACAGCTGGTGTAGTGGTCTGGGGGGCCATAGCCTATGATAGCCGGTCCACTTTAATTGGGATGCGTGGAACCTTAACGGGCCAACGTTACGTTGATGATATTCTTCGACCCCATGCAGGACCTTTCATAAATGGTCTCCTAGGGGCAATTTTCCAGCAAGATAATGCTCGTCCGCATACAGCAAGAGTTGCTCAAGACTTCCTACATCATTTTCAGACTCTTCCATGACCAGCCCGCTCCCCCGATTTGTCCCCTGTAGAGCCCGTGTGGGATCAGCTAAAACGGCAGATGCCATCGTGTCACTCTGTACATGATTTAGAGTTGGCTGTTCAAGAATTGTGGGCCCATCTGCTCAGGACAACATAAGGTGTCTCATCAACTCAATGCCGGACCGTGTGGTGGCATGTATTGCAGCTGGAGGTGGTTCAACGCGCTATTTAAGTTGACCAGTATTTGTGTCGTTACATACCCTGTATTCGTTTAATTGTCATGTTTTTGAGATCAAGTGAATCTCTCATCTGTGTCATTAAGCGTATTAAATTTCATTTCAATCCGATGCTTTCTTCTTGAGTCGCTATTTTCAATTTTCCTGTGTGTACATTGAACCACAATATCTTAGAGCTTATACAGGTCAATAGTTCATTCATTCACCCCCATGACAAAAACCTACTGAAATAAAACAGATATTCATTTTTATAGGTTTAACTATTCGATATTTTTCATGCGATCTTGAAATATGTTTCTTTTCAATTCTTTTATCGCCCTCTGGGGAAAATTTGAAATTCTTTCTTGAACGTGTGAAATGATTTCATGTCTTTCGCGATCATTTTCGCTCTGAAATTCACACACAATGTAATCCTCCCATTTCCTCTGAAGTAGCAATGGGACAAAAATTTTGCTACATTCAGCACACACATATATAGGCATACATATATAGTTATATATATGTAAGAGTGTGTTGTGCAATATCTGAAAATTACTAAAATCTTAGAAGTATAATGTCTGTAAGAAGCAAAGATGTATATATATATATATATATATATATATATATATATATATATATATATATATATATATATATATATATATATATTTTATATATATATATATATATATATAGATTATATATATTTATATATATATATATATATATATATATATTTATATATATATATTTATATATATATATATATATATATTTATATATATATATATATTTATTTATATATATATATATATATATATATATATATATATATATATATATATATATATATATATATATATATATATATATATTTATATAATCATATCTTACGAAATAAAAGATCAGTAATTATTTTTGAAATTTCGAAACATTTCACATTTGATTATTACACATAATATCCTCAGTAATATGCTTTTTTTATTTCAAACGAAACATCGGGACTATAGCCAGTTATTAAAAGAAAAAGAAATTACTACAATTGTTGAAAATAATTGAGTCTTCTGCTCGTTAAAGGTCCCAGCTATGAATCGTGTTTTGAGTCATTCGAAATAACAATAACAGTGCTTTTTATGTTATTAGGGTATAAGAATCTGTGAAATAATTATTTGTAATTAAATAAAATTTAGATATTGTTAATAATTCTCGAAAATGTTAAGAAACTTGATTTAGATGCAAAAATAATATGTGACAGGAAATTCAATTTCAGTAATTTGGTGAATTATGAAAAAATACTTCCACCTCCTTTTTTGGGTTCAAAAAATGGCCCCGTTTTAAAAATCCACTTAAATTTAAAATTAGTTTCTTGTTTAATGAAACATAGATTTAACCATATTTCTTTTCAATATTTATCTCAATTGTAAGGCTTTTTAATGTTTCTCGATATCTTCAATGAATAAACACCGTTCCTTAATCAGTACATTAAGTATTTAGGCAATGAATATTTATAGTATCACACACACATATTTTCCCCTTCAGATCTCAAACTATATGTAATTGGATAAGAGACGGAATTTAGGTTGCTATGCATTTATTCTTTTTAAGTAGATTAATGAAATTAACCAAAGAATTTATATATTGAAAAGGCTTGAAACATCTTATATGTAATAACAGAAATAAATATATTTTTAGAGCAGATATAAAGTATAATTAATTATAGAATAGTACTACAACACGGTTTCTGTTACTTTATTCGAAGGTGGTAGAAATTTATCGAGGCTTCTTTAGAATTATTATACCGCAAAAAAAAGTATTTACTTCTTGATTTCATAATATATATGTTAAACATATTTCTAGAAAACAAGAACTATAATTTAAACATAAAATAAATAGCTACTTTCCATATTTTGTGAACTTATAACGAATATTTATGCAAGACAAAATATATTACATAAATACGATGGCTGCGCTCTTTGCGAAAGTTTCTGTATTAATATGCATAATTTTTCAGGTCTATGCTCTTCTTTGCGTTTTATCTCAGTACCAGGAGTACAAGATTGGGGCCGTTAGAGAAAATGTTGTTCAGGTGAGCAATGACTTCAAAATACTTCGGTATAAAAATAAGTTTTTTTTTCTTTACTCAATAATTTCCAAAATTAATGAAATATATATATATAAGTTTTCTTTTAAATCTGCAATAATAATTATATATTCTGCAATATTTTGGTATTTTGTATTATTCTTTGAAAGTAGAAAATGCTTTATAATCAGATCATTATTTAAAATATTATATTTTAAAGAGTAGAAAGATTGTCTTCATCAAGCATGCCAAATGCTGGAATGAATGTAGCAAGTGCTGTGCCAAAGCAGAAGGCATACATTTTAGTGAAATGTGTTTGCCAAGAAAAGGTTTCAGTTTAAGATAAAAGCTACGATGCAAAACTTTAAGAAAAGTGTTTTGAAAAAATTGTTACTCAGGTGGTGCCTTATACTAAAAATAGAGTTAAAAAAATATATGGGATTTTGAAAAACGACATATGAATGAAAGTTCATTTATTTTGATATTTTTTCTCTCCATGTTTGGATTAGTTTTGGAGGATGTTTTCTCCCTATACACATGAATTTCCTGAATTTATCAATTTGTAATGTCAGTACTATATGTGCATTCTATGATTTAGCGTTTTGGTGTGACTCAGTTATAGTAATTCGGAATTAAAGTCATTTTTTTTTCAGTTTCATAAGAAATTTATAATGTGCATTTGTATAAGGAATTACACGTATTTCGTTAACGCTTATCTTCCTACAAAAATATGGTTCGTGTTAATCAATTCACGTAAGTATATCCTAAATATTTTACAAGTATTACATCATCTCCAAATTTATATAGAATATATAAATTAATAATTTGTATTTTTATATAACCAGGCATAAACGTGTTAATTATACATATTCATTAGAAAATCTACATGCAATACAATGCAATTTAAAACATTATTGTGTATTTTTAAATATGATATCTGATATATTTATATCGGTATATTATTTGTAACATTCACTTAATTAAAACACATTTACAGTCTTTCCTAAATATGTAATTATGTGTATGTACAGGGAAATTTTTTAGATATATCGACTTTACTGCATGTTTTCAGTTTAACTAAAATATTTAATTAGCCATTACTAATATTGCATAATGCAGAATCAGATAAAGGCAAATTACAAATTTCTATTCTCAGGAATCGTTTGTTAGAAATACAAGTAATAGTAAAAGGTATGGGATATTTGTTCCAGTACATTCATGAAACATCACGCAATGCCGAAACTTATGGACGTTATTATATGGTATTTCTATTATCTTTAACTTCTATTCTAAGCCAAAGAAAATAATTTTAGATATATTCGTATTGAGAAATGCGGAGCTGCTCTATCTCGGAAAGACATTTTTAGTTGAACAGAGCCTCAACAGCCGTTTATGTTATTAACCTATGACAAATTCAGCTTGCTAACATTTTGGAAACTGCATGTCCCATTTACCTCATAGAAATTTGCTTGGTATGGCTGTATATCTTTCGTCATACTTTCATATTTCCACTTTATAACTCGAACATTATTTTATGTTTTCAGCCCCGTGATCCTGAAGCTGTTCCTGAACAGCCCCAAAGACCACCTGTCACCACTTCTGCTTCAGTTACCGATGATGTGAATTCCAGCAATGCCCTCTTGGCACCTCCGGAGAAACTTGGAGCTGGACCTTCGACAAGTAACCCCAAATTTATGTATTGCGAGTTGACCACCATATCAGAGGAGATCAATACTGGCACACCAACTACTCCCAAAGAGCTATGCATTACATCATTCATTGATTCGCCCTCTAAACGCAAATCCCCTGCTGGCAGTGACAAGAATCACCCCAGTGAGATTTAATTTAAAAAAAGAAGCAGCTTTTTATTTATTTATTTATTTTAAGTCCTTGACAAGAAATCATACATTTATAATTATTAATATTTTATTCATCTAATTTGTTAAATATTAAGTCTTTTCGTTGTATCTTACTCAAAATTAATTTATATCATCCTATCTTATATAATATAACACTGAAAATGCTTATGCTTTGAATTAAATTCTTTTAAAACAAAATAGTCATTGAATTTCAAAACACATTTCCCTTAACAAAGTATAATTATAAAAACTGAAATAGATTGAAATTTCTGCATTAAACAAATAAATTAAACATATATTTAATATGAAACTAAAACATTTAAATGATGAAGAAATTAAATTATTACCAAACAAAGCAAGATAGATGAACATTAAAACTGCTAATAATAACATACGTATAGTAATAATGACATTAATTAATAATAATAATAACATAATACGTATGTCATTAAAACACACCTACAATTACATCCTAGCATTTCTATATAAAAATCTTACTCTTCATTTTTTTTTTTACAAAATTGAATTTTATAGAGAACAAGTATATAAACATTTAAGATATTCTGCAGCATTTATACAGGTAAAAAATTTAGTCCGGGTTCTCTGCTCATTTTTAATTCGTGTATATCAATGTAAAACTTTTAGCCAACATCACTTTGAAAAGAGTATTAAAACTAGTACTTTCAGGCTCATCTTAATTATGAGTACATTGAAATCTTAAAGGTAGATTAGTTTAATCAATTGTACTAATCTACCATTTTATCGCGTTTCATTATATTAAATAATGCTCAAGGTTCTCGATGTCGCATTTTGTCACTTTCAGTTCCATCTTCTTTTGATTCACTTAATATTGACTCCATCACGTATTATCAAGTTGAAAAGGAATTTATTTATTCGATTCATGTAAAGTTTAATGCACTGTTTTGAGAAATGCCTATGACACCGAAAAATTACATGGAAATGAGGGGCAGCACATTAAAAGTTTGTAAAGAGATCCGTTAAAATACTTTGACAAAGTCAAAAGAAAAGAATCAGAGGAATAACATTCCCTGAAACCGAAGTTTTTAAAGTATTGCTAAAAAATAACCAACTATTCATGGTTTACATTTGTGTAATGTTTATGGAGACACAACTTAAATTCAAAGGGATGCCAAATTTATTTTTAAAATTATTTCTTTAGCTAAATATGAAGCTAACTATAATAGTCAGACTAACTATAATAGTCAGACTAATATTTCCTTTGAAAAATATATTCAAAAAAGGGACAAATTTTTAATTCTTATCTAAATGAGACACCTTCCCCATAATTTTACTTTAAAACGGCTAAAATTAAATTTAATCATGATACTCTCTGAAATCGAATTAAATAATAGCCATTCAAAGAACTCATTTTCTCATATTAGTCTGTTTTTTGGTCCTTTGACTCTTAATTTACTTTCTCTGTTGTGTGTTAGTTGTATGATGATAAATTATTCCGCTTAAATTTCAAATCAAAATGAATTTTAGAATGATAATATATAAAAGTACGATAAATAAAAGCATAAATGACAAACATAGATTGCTTATTCGGCTGAAGCTATGGATCAGTATGTACTACTGAAAATATATCTTTCTACATAAGATTTTTGAATGTTTATAAATTTCATATTAGAATTCACTTGTAAGGATTCAAAAAGAAATCTTATTCACCTCTGTATCCGATAATTCAAATTTTACTTAATGTACGAATGCTTCATTGAGTAATAAGGGAATCATATAATTTTCAGGATTCATGTATAAACTATATTACTACTAATACACATGCATTTAAAATTATCTTTTAGTCTTTCCAGTTTACATTTGGCATCGAAGTTGTATAAAACAGAACCATAACATAATTGCTGACGCAATAACTGCCTGAAATATTCTCGTAAAGAATATATGTTATTTAATTGTTAAATACGAAAAAAAAATCTTTAGACAAAAGCTTTAGAAAATAACATGCTTTAAAAACTTTTATCTTTAGATTCCCTTCAAGATATTCTTTTTCCACCTGTAAACCATATCAGAGAAAGAAAGGAATGCTATAATATACTTAAAATTTAAATGCGGCATATAACTATGGAAACTCTCATTACTTTCGTTAAAGCTCTCGAATTTATTGTATAATGAGTATGCTCTTCAATATTTCGAAACATAATTAATTCCAAAGTTATAGAAGCTTCAGTATTTGTTTTGGTTAGATTATTCACCTTAATGCACAATTTTATATTCTAAAACACTCTGTATTCTATTTCTTCAAGAGAATAAAAATAATTTCAGGCTTTTAAATTTAAAAAAAAATAATAGTTACTTTACAAAATTTAGTTCTTTAGCTACCATTGAAAAAATCGGTGAGAATATTATTGAAATAAAAAAAAAGAATTTTCTTGTTTAAAACTATTGTTCATAGATTTTGCTAACATTCTTATGTTATATGTCAAATTTAATTATTAAAGAGCAATTCAAAATACTTTTGAAAATGTTATCTGGTGCTCAAGAGCAAATATTTCAGTTAAAATTGCAAGTTGCATAAAAATAAAGTTGAGAAACTCGAAAGTTATTACAAAACTCCAGAATGTGTATAACAAAGGTAAATGACGATTTAATTAATTTTCAATTCCCTAGAAGCCCTCTAAACTGTTTGGCAATGATTTTAAAATATTTTCAATTGAGACCAATTATACCCTATCATCCAATTAAATGCAGAATAGATGGAGTGTTTCAATATTCAAGGCTAAACATGTATATCGTCTAACGAAACATATTTCTAAATATGATATTGATAAACACTCTTTTGAGAATAATTTCTAAGAAAACGATGCTTCTTAAAAACTTATGAGCTATTTCATTGGATTTATTTGTATAAAATTATAAAACTTAAGCATATAAATGAACGCAAGCGCTATCCCAGATTACTTTCGGCTTCTATTTCTCTATTATGCCCATTTAGAACAATTTCATTTCATTGTTAATACTTTTCCTAAGCCATATGGAAATTGTTTTCAAAATTTTCGGCGAATTTCATTACAGTAAGTTATATATACATGAAATACTATAACGAACCTTTATTTATATCCATATTAGCTCAGTTTTAATTAAGATACATTTAATGAAATGTAATCATAGATATCTGGTTGAAAACCACGCGAGTGAATACTGCTTTGAAAATAAATCATTTTTAATTGAGTTTATTATTTACTTAAAATATTAATTTAATAGATAATAGCATATTCCTAAAAACAATATTTTAGAACTGAGAATTTCAAAAATTGAGATATTTTCCAGCACAATAATGTTAAAATTCTAAAACTGACTGAAAGTAAATTACTGCATATTAATACAACCCCCCGAAACCTTAAAAATGACTTTAAAGATTTAGTTAAGAAAAATATATTAAAGGTTGATCCAAGTAATTAAGATCAAGGAGTGCAGTAATTTTCAAACTTTGACCGTTCATTCCTTAAAACAAATGGTCTAATTCAATTCATTCTTGTATTCGAAAACTTATATGTGTCTTTTAAAGTATTAAACATGCATGTCTCAGAATTAAATACTTTGTATAAAAAAAATTAGTTATGTTTTGTTGATGTGTATGGTTTCAATGTTAACACCTCTTGTCAAGGATTTTTTGAAAGTATTATTTATTTTTTAACCTGAGTAATTTGAGTTATATGAAGCTGATTCTATATGCTTGAATATATTTAATTGCGAATTATAACTTCAGAAACGTATAGAATATGAAGCTCTATGTATTTCAATGTGAAAATTGCAACCATGAATGTCCCGTTTTAAAATATTTTAATCTCTCTTCGTATGTGTGAAATTTTACTCTTATAAATGTTCCAAACCATATATTTAAGTTGTAGTGAATTTCAGCTATGATTAACAATTTGAAACCTCAGCAAATATTATTGTATTCGTAGGACTTTTCCCTCAAGTAGGGTACATTGTATTTTCCTTTCTCTCAGCCTTCAGTAATATGTGAACTTCATCACACTATTCTATAACTTTGAATACTTTGCTGTGCACAGCAAACTTGATGGTTCTATTTAGCAGCTTATATAAAAAAAGCTTCTCTGTGCACTTGAGGAGATATTTCTTTTGGTCTTTCATAAAATATAAAACATGTTTTACAAGAATTTGTACGTAAATAAGAATTTATTTTCAGTAGCTTTTGAAACAAAGAAAAATATTCACAAAACATTTATCTCATAAAAAAAACACTGAGCAAAATTTAATGTTATTCAATCTGAAAAAAACCCATATATTTAGATATATTAGCATAAAAAATAAATTATTTCTTTTGAATGAAAAATTCTGAATCTTGAAGAGCATTTATTATTGATATAAAAGTTGAGAAAAGTGATGTAAATACATATCTTTAGAATGCTTTGAATATGGAAAAAGAGTAGAATGTATATAATATGTATTATACATAAATCATAAAACTGATGTGGTAAGAAAATGTGAAAAAGGGATTTTGTTTATTATTCTTTATTGCACATAGAATACTAAATATAACTTTTATAACTATATATATATATATATATATATATATATATATATATATATATATATATATATATATATATAATATAAATACAAAATATAATATAATAAATTAAAAGAATATCAATATCCAACTAATGAACTATGACTCATTCACTTGATAAATGGTTATAATCTTTAATTTGTTTTAATATTTAGATTGTAAACAGGATTAATCTTTAAAGAAAAATTCATTATGATTCGATTCAATGAATTAAATTTAAAAAAAATATCATTAAAAAATCTTATAAAACCAAAGTTCTGTTTAATATTTTACTATAATTAGATATAAATTTGAGAATTACAAAATATTTTTTTATCTTATTTTTAAAACAGTAGTAAAACTTCAAAAACAATGAATACAATAATTAGGTAAAAAAAATTATCTCAATGATTAGAATGTTAAATAAAAAATTGCCAAGGAATTTAAAAATGGTTACACAAATATTAAATTTTTTGTATCAAAGAGCAGCAACTAAACTTCAAAATTATCTGTATAAATTACTTGCTAATAGTGTTTTTCAAAGTAATATAGAAGAAATCATGAAGAAGAAATATGTTTTTTTGCTTTATTTCTCATCATGTATATCAATGGGCTCTATCGATGAGTGCACATCACTGAGTTAAATTTAAAAAGATTGATAGTGTAATAAGACAATGGCGGCACATTTGTATTTAATTTAAAAATGTAAGTTTATTTCATTTTATATGCAATTGGCAAAATAATAGAAACAGGAGAATATACTAAATTTATATGTTTTAAGCTATCTTTTCAAATTTCTTTACGTTTCTTTATATCTTGATAAAACTAGTATTCTGAAACATATATTTCTAAATTTTAGCTATAAATTTATTTTTATAGGTTATGATTACTGGATCTTTGAAAAATATATCACATTTAAAATTTATTATTAACATTAAAAAAATGTTAAAAATCAGAAGCAATGTATAAAATTACATGATTAACGTGTACATGTTACTATTCTTCCTTTTGAAGAGAAAAAGATAGAAATATTTCCATTCATCTAATTTAATTTTACACATTTCAAAACTTGATCCTGTAATAATTCTTTAACTATTAATATCACGAGACACATTCCTTTGAAGTTTTTGGAATAATAATTTTCAGCCTAAGATTAAAATTATGTAATGAACAAATTAAGGTTCGAATTCTAACTACTTCTAAAATCAAATATGTAAAGGGAAATACATTATTATTCAACCAACATATAAATATGTGGAATCAATAATTTTAGAATTATGATTATTTTGTTGAATATGTACTTTATCAGCTTAACTACAGTATAATACAATACTACTAATATAACTACAATGTAAGTATTTCTTTTAAATATTTCTTTCAACACTGACCGAATTAAACAATAAAACTTATTTGGAAATGTAATAAAACTCCTAATATCAAATTCAAATGTAAATTTGGGTAGTTAAGTTAAAAATAAATTAGAATATAAATACGCTTTTAATTTAATAGATTTAAGAGTAAAAGTAAACAGTGATAAGTGTGTATGTATAATTAACAAAAATTAAGTTAAATAAATACATTTAATAATGCGTTAATGCGCATAAATTTAAAAACTACGCATGAATTTTTGCTTCCTTGTTTAACTATATGTTTTATTTTATTAACTTTTCGGCAAATTAAAAAATAACGCTGTTAAAAATGAATGTTAACGTTGGATACTTCTTTTTTTCAGTTAACTTACTGATATCAGTTATCTATACTGTTCCTGCTATTTATTATTAATAAAAAAATAAGCTTAACCTTCAAAAATAGTTAGAAATACTTAGTTGTAGCGTTTTCGTATATTTTTTTTTCCTTCTGATTCCTCCGTCGCTATCTATTTCCTTCAGGGCGTTGCAAAAAGTTCTAAGGTCAGATACATGTAGAACATTTATATAAAGGAAATCATTCTGTGTTATTCAGGTGTTATATCCGTTGACTGAACGCTTGAATGCTCTTGAAAGCAAATATTGTCCTTTCTTTCTTATATGCTTCAAGATTTCCTTCCACTGAGTTATTTATTATGTTTGAGCTTTTCTTTTGTCGGTATTTGCTTGTACAAGCAAAATAAAATCATATGTTATCACTGTTTACTGAAAAATCTCTCACTATTGATTTTTAATTAAAGTTTCGCTCAACTTTTTATTACATTGAGAGAAAGGGAGTGAGGTAATTGTGTTATTTTTTTCATTCTTCAAAAGGAACTTACAGAAAAAAATGGAAGGAAATAGATATGTTATTTTTGAAAGTGGAATGAAATCTGTTAAGGATTCTTGTATTTTTAGTAAATGATAGTATTATTACTATAACAATTACTACTGCTAATAGTAATATGTTGAATGAAAACGAGTGTAATGCATGGGTGTTTGCAGGTTAATTCATAATTCCTTTTAAAATCCCTCGAATTATTTTAATTGGAGTGAGAAACGGTTTTTGACTGGTGGAAACACGAGTCATGTGTACCCATATAGTTCACCATTCATTAAAATGTGTATTTTAAACTAAATCTAAGAGCTAGCAAACTTATTGCTAGCTCTTAGATTTTTCTTTCTAATATATATGGCTAGGTGTTCAAACTTAATTCATCCTATTTAAAACACAAATTTAATATCTAGTTATAGTTTTACAAGTTATCCAGAAATATTAGTTAACAGAATGAGTTTCTGCATATGATGTACATATTTTCTAAAATAAGATTAATTCAATTTTCTTTCAAATTGAAACCTTATTAGTGTAAAAAAATGACAGTGAAAAACATTTTTTAAATAATTTGCTTGAAAGACTTCAGTGATAAGTTCAGAATTTAATATAGACAAGAAAACAGCAAAGAAATCCTTAATGAAATATACAAGAAGAATAAGGAATATATATGAAAGGATAATTTATTTTTTTTCTTATCAGAAAATAGCTCATTGACTAAGAATTAATAAAATATGCATTTTCTAACTAAAAAAAATATTACAAAAGTAGAAATATTTTAAAATACACTTTATTATACACTTAGCGCTCAAATTATATTCAAACATGTTTATATATATATATATATATATATAAACATTTTATCTTACTGGGGTACCATCATTCATTTTATATAAAGTCAAGGCAAAAACTAAATACAAGCAACAAAAATGAGACTCAAATTTAGAAGTTACTCTGATCAAAATTTAAGATACTTTGAAAAATAAAATTCTATACTGACTGACTAAAAATTAAATTTTTACTCTGCTAAAAAAATTGGACGTCTATGTGACCATTGATTTTATAAAGAAATTGAAAGGCAGCAGAAATTAGAAATGGTCCGTAATAAACAACAGCATATAAAGATGAGTTCAATCGGATATTTAATAGAGCTTAATTTAAATTAGTAACCTTCTGTATAGAATGCACATTTGAAATGAAAAATATTTGCAAAAAAAAAATTTAATTTTATGTTTTCAAAATTTATGGCTTTTTCGAACTTTCCCTAAGCTTTTATTGTAGATTTTCAGTTACCTTTGAGAATTTTATCTCATCAGGATAACTTACAAACATATGTATCCTACTGTAAAAAAATTATTTAGTATAAATCTTTCAAAATGTATTTAGTTATGAGAAATGAACTCATACATTTGTGGGGAAAAAACTAGAGTTATTGAACATATGATATACTTTCATTCACTCGTTATCCTTCACTTTCATTAATCACAAATACGGACGTTATCATGTTTTTCAGTTAAAGTCATAATAATATCCCCGCTTACGATCCTTGAAAATGAAGGATATCACATTTATGATCCTGCCGTCATTTTTAACTAGGAAAAATTTGGAAAAATTATATTTTTACAATTTTTTCTAGTTTACAAAATTGTTGTCAACAAAAATAAATAAACTTTAACCAAGAAGTGTAAAATAATTTTTTTCCTGTTCTTCAAAAACTCTTTACAAAGAAATTCAGTAAACACTTTTCTGCAAACAAAAAAATTAAGGTTTTAAAATTATTTGTACTCTGCACTATACATTCAATGTATTATAAATTCAAAATTTTTATAATTTATTACAATGCGCACCCATTAAGTAAAATAGCTCTTAAATACTTCATTATGTTAAACGCTGAATGGGAAAAGTTTTAAAAACTGCACAATTCTTTCATCTAAATTAAAAATTCTAATTTAAATTTTTTTTTAAAAAAAATTTTAAAAACAATCTGACGTTTTCTCAAATTACTATTAAGCTAAGACTGGGAACAAGAGATATTGATTAAAAGCTAAGTCATATTTTATGCCAGCCATCAAATTTTATATTTTAGTAAAATTCAGAAAAATTTGACCAAGGTCCTGGAGAAAAAATGAGAGCTTAAAATTTATATAACCCTCATATTTTATGGGATTTTCTCCCTCAAACTCGAGCTTATAATTTTGTTTCTATGAGTTTTAGTTATTTTATTGATAATCTCAGTAAAAAAACAAAAACATATTTCTTGTTTATGTTCTTGAAGATGAAAAATCAGAGTGTTATTTACAAAGTCATAAAAATTAAATTCTGCTGTACTATTAATGGGATGAAGAATTATTAACTTTTATGCTTGTATATAAAATAGTAGGGAAATTTAAGCATTTATTGGCAATAAATAATCATAATTTCTTTCAGAAATAATTTTTCCAATTTCTGAAACTTATTTTATACAAAATGAAATGAAAAGTATTTACAATATTTTTCAAAGAACGTACAAAATTGCGTTATTGTGTCATATTTCAGTTTATTGTTCAATTACAATAAAATCTCAAGTATATATTAAGAAACGCATGTTATTTGGTTATTTTGCCCTATTTAGGATACCTTTCACATTCTTGAAGAATAGTGTGTGATGTAAAATGTTCCGTAGAATAGCATTACTTTAAATCTTTACTGGTGCACATCACTGAGTTTATAATATTATCCTTGCTATATACTGTGAATGTTGTATGTGTCAAAGTGTCTATTATCCTGCATGTTTAAGACATATGGAAGTAAATATATATAATCTTCCATTTAAAACACTTTTCCTTCTCTACATAAACTACATTCATGTGTTTGTCCATATCTTGCATGTTAATTTATTGCATATGTAACACACTAATTATTGGTGAGATAAGCAATGCTGTACAACTCTTTATGTTTTACTTATTAATTGAAGTATATATGGATTGGTGTCCAGTATATGAATAATTGTTTCATGGAAATATAAATGTATCCACACTGCAGTAGTGATATTAATTTTCTGAAAGTCATTTATGTAAGGATTATGTCAGATATATGATAAATGTCTTGTGTATGTACTAAGCATGGGGAAAAATAAATATTTTAACCCAGCGGAATTTATGTTTTTTTTACATACTTAAAACATAAAAACTGTTGCATTCACATGTTGAAATAATTAATTTTTAGCATTGAAATCTATTAGAAAGGGGGAGAGAGAATGAAATAAAGATGATTTTGTAATATAACACACACACAAAATCTCTGAAGAAAATATTAAATGCTATCTGTTGAATTGTTTACTATGAAAATGCACTTCAGTAGAAATACAGCGTCAAACTCTGACTCTGATTATCCGAAGGTGCTGAAAACAGAAATTACATAATGCAAATAGGTAAAATGCAAAGAAGCATGTAAAGTAAATTGTGTAGTATACATTAACAAAAAGGTAAAATTTAAAATTTTGAGGAGATTAGAAACTTTTCCCTAAGTACAAGCATACAATGTTTGCCTTACCTTGTGAAGTCAAGTGTTTGTGTTTAAAATGACCTTTGTCATAATGATACAGAGATAAAATGGTTGGTTTCTTCTTAATAATTTTTAACTTAACAACATGTAAACTTATAATAATCCATGCAACATAAACTAATACAATAAACTATCATTACTCTTCACCCTGAAAAATTAAAAGTTTCACTAGAAGTTTCGAAATCATAATCAGTGAGTCTGTAGTTGCACTATAATAAATCTTAATATTAAAAAATGCTGTTTTTTTATAAAAATCTGTTCAATGTAATATATCTATTAGAAAAGTACATAAAGCTGATATTCAATATTGTTCAGGTATAAAATCTTATAATTATCTCACATTTTTCTGGTTAATACATAACTTATAAATCTATGTTGCAGAACTTAAAACATCTCCAAAAATGTGCGGTAAAAGGTAATTTAAGTAGTAATATTTTTTTCGTTATACATACATTGCTTCTAATCCAAAATGGAACACAATGAAAGAAGCTTTTAGTAGATGTGAAACTTCAGCCATAAGTAAACTGTTAAAAAGACATACAAATGATAAAAAATTACAGTACATATGCATATTATGGGCGCTAGTAGTACCACCACACAGAGCCTGATACCCTACAATTTATATAGCACTTCAAGTAATATATAGAGTCTAACTTTTTTTAACACAAGAAAAACTGAAACTTAGTACATATCTATGCTACCCAAAAGGAGTCAAAATGACTGCATTGTGAAAGAATAACTAATATGTGTGTAAATAAATTTGTTTATATAAAATTAATTTTAATATTTTTTTATATTATTTAAAGTCATATAATAAGTTATTAGTAAATATTAACATTAAAATAAATTTACTTCACTTGGAAAACAAATATACTCTAAAAAGTTCTAAGTAATTGTGCCATTATGTACATCATTGTTTTTCTAATTGAAATTAAAAAGCAGTCAAAATGACTTCCTTGGGCAATCTAGTGTTAAATAACTTTTTCTCGCAATGTTCCTCACTCTTTTTGGGAGACACTTTAGTATGCCTCGTCAAAAAATACAGGAATAATTTGCAAACATTTCTAAGATTGAGATAGGGAAGAATTTTGTAACTAAAGATTGCGGGTTATCCTACCAATTAATTGCTTCTAAGGTTATACAAAATTAAGCAACAGTGAATTACTTATGAGATCGGTGGGCGAAGAGGGATAAATCTACCTAAGACACTAGCCTCGTTACACAAATGGATATGAGGACAGTGGAGTTCTGAGAATCGCAATGACGGTTTACATTACAATATAAATAGCAGTAACATAACACTCAAGGTATATTACACAATAATCTGTGTCAGGCAGTAACATTCGACATTTTCTGCAGCTTAGGAGGAGAATATTCGTGTCAATTGACAACACTGATCCTCTTCACGACTAATGCTAATCGCAATTTATCAAAATTAAAAATTAAAAAGTGGAATTAATTATTCAGTAAGGTGACAGGACTTTAAAGTAAATTATGCTTAGTAAACAACACCATAAAGTACATGAAAAACTTTTTAAAAATGAATTTATGATTTTAACGTCGATGTACGAGGTTCAGAAGGTTTACGCATAGTCCGTAGACTTTTTTGCATAACGGTATGTAACCCACTTCTACTCTCCTGTCGCAATCCGTTATAACACAACGGCATAATAGATCATTCATGTAAATGGAAAACAAGGAAACAGGTGCAGTGATTCACCGCTGCCATTGATCTTCAGTAAGCTGATTTCAGATCCGATAATACAATCTTTTCGCTTAACCGAAAGGATTCTTAACATCTTTTGACTGTTATCTGATAAACGTTGAGGACTTCGGCTAGTTCCTTAACAATGGTATTCTTGCTATTTCTTTCATCTCGATCACAATCTTTATACCAATGAATGAACCCCTCCTTTCCTGATCTAGACTTATTGTATTTCCTTCTCTGATTTTCGAAAACTGTCAACGATATGTGCTGTCATCAATTGTGTATACTTTATTGCTTCAGCAAGTGTCGTTGCACTAGATGGTTGCTTTTACGGGACATTTACTTTTAACAAGAGCCACAGTTTCTCAATGTAATTTAAGTCTAGGCGATTACCTGGTCAGTTAATCACTCGAAATTTTCTTTATTACGTCCTAAACATTCCTTTTTTTTACCTGTGAAACAGAACCTATCATATATGAAAACTGAACATCTATGAACATCCATGTGTAGCTTCAAAGCTTCATTTTTCTTGCGTAACAAATTAATGCAACAACTTCTACTCATAATAATTAAGGTGGCTGTCAATTTATAGCAAAACAGTGACAGAAATAGGCATGCAACCTCTATCATCTGACTTGAAGATATTTCACGGTTGGTATCATATATTTGTAATGTATTTTTACACTTGAGTGGCTAACACCTGTTGCATGTGTAAAGCATTTCTGCTTAGGAATCAGCTATCATACTCCACTCTTGCACTGTCCGATTTCGATATTGTGTGATTAAACTCAGCCATTTTTCTGTTTTGGAGTGTAAGCCGAAATTTCCTTACAGGTTTATAGAATAATATAAAGATATGGGTTAAATGTCTTGCAATAGTACTCAAACTGAAGGTGTCCTTTGCTGCCAAAGTAAATCTAATATCGTTATAAGAGGTTGTTGAAGATCTTACGAGCATTCCTGGTCACGTGATCATCACATCCCTTATCACATCATAATCGCCTCTCTTAAGATTGCGAATTTGTTGAAAATTTTGTTACATTTGCTGACAAGATTGACGAACAGCTGTCATATTTACTCTTGAACTTATTTCACGTTTAGAAAATAAATATTTACGCAGAGTCATTATTTCTACCTTTTTTGAAACAGCAAATGAAAGCTTTTTTGCTTGTTAAAATTATTGGTAGACAGCTGCACTCTTTGAACAATTTTTTTATTTATGTATTTAAAAATTATATCTTAGCATTGCATATAGTGTTTCCATTCAAGAAAAGGATACGAGATGAAATTTTGTACATAATACATTCACACAATTTTAAGAAATTATTTTTTTTTGTAAAAATATGGAAATTTTTTAAATAATACTCCTTTTGTTTTTATTAGTTTTTTATCTAAATTTTTTGTGATATTTCTAAGAATGTTTTAAGCAACTTCAGTGGTAGATTTTACAATAACTTAATTAGTTTTGGGTAAAAAAATAAAATGTTAATATACGTATGCTAAAATTCAGCAAACAAACCAAATTCTCTTGCATTTTCATTTTAAAAATATACATTAAATTTACAGAAAAATAGGTCAATAATTTTGTTACATGCAATATATATAAAAGACAGGAAAAATGGAAGTGATTGGTAAGTAATTGTGGAAGAATACGCCTCTTGAATGTGAAAAAACACAAACTGAGAAAAACCACTTTAAAGATTAAATTCTAAACAAATAATTATTATAAGCTTAAATAAACATAAAATGCCACTTTAAAATATTAACTACATATTTTTCTTAATAGCATTTTCATATTATTTAAACCCGTTTATTTTATAAACGATCCCTTTTTAGAGAGTATTAATTGCAAAAGAAAACTCAAGGAAAATATTAAAAAAACTTTTTTCCGCCATAGGAGAAATTTTAGTTTTTTCTTCACACAATATTGTAATATTATATTTCTACGGAAAACATATGATGAGTAATTTGTTAAGTACAAAATGCCTTAATTAAAAAGTCTTACATGTACACATTTCAAAAGAAATAAAAATTACATTTATGTAATACTTCAGAAATATCCTGCTTTATTCGTAACACCTTTTTTAGTTATTACTTCACTTTTTAAAATGGCTTTTTTTAGCCGTTTTTATCTAAAAAGGCATGGTCGAGTTCCCTAATTTCTTCTTTACATTTTTCAATAGAAGTTTTTTCCAACTCTTAATTTCCAGGCATACAAAAATGATCTATCAATCGAAAGATAATAATGCAAAGAATATAACTGAATAAAAATATGAAAAAGTGATATTTAGGTGATGTGTAGGGTTCCAAGTCTTTTTAATAGCAAAATGTAATAAACAAATGAAAATAAACCAGATATAAATGTTTAATTATGACAGTAGAATGCATCTGACACAATCAACACTTGAGATGACGCAATAATCTAAGCAATTAATGAAATGGATTGAAATACTGGAAATTGAATAGAGGTCTCAAACTTTTACAATTGGACTGTACATGTTGTACGGGTCGTTTCTGACAAAATAATGGTTGGGAATTTGCATCTTCAAAATTTGATCCAACAATTGCACATGTTTTATGTATAACGATATTTAAATTATAGCTTAGCGTAATTTCTTCTTCCCATTTCATTTTTGATTTCCTGCCGTACATATAATAATATAAAATTCAACAGCTAGTATTCTCTCAGTAAAAAATAGCTTACCTTAAAGTTATAATCCTATTTCATTTCCTTTTATTCCCGAGATTTCTCATGAGTAACCTTCCATTCGAAAACAACACTAAAATATAAATTCTCTTATTCTAGTTTTTTATTCAACCTGTCCTAGGTCAAAGTCCATAACAACGATCTATACAATGTTTTCACAATGTACCAAATTGACTATTGTACAGGTCTATCTTTTGTCTGTTTCCTCCCTCAGGTCTTGCCAGATAAAATCATCAAGTAAAAGCCTTTGTTTGTGAATAGAAATCTCACTGGATCAACTTCGTGGCTGGAACCAGGACCGAAATGTTTTTCCCCAGCCCTGAGAGAGAGAGATTCCACAATTTCTCCTTTCTTTCAAAATATCTATAACCTACTTTTTCACAAACTACGACCTTCTACCTTATAAACCTTTTCAGGTTTCAGTACATAACTGATCTATACTACACTCGTTAGGCTGTCGGATCTTCGATCATACTTGTTTTTCTGTACTTTTTACCACCAATTTTCCTTTGTTCCTTTACGTCAACGAAAACATTTCTATCAGGACGAAGAACCCTCCATTCCGGAATAAAATTAAGGAATGCTTTCTAGTCTCTAACACCATTTTTAATTCGCCGAAATAATTTTTTTTTAAAATCAAACTTGACTGGCATTGCATCGAGATAACAACAAAAAAAAGAACGTGTCACTCCTATTCTTGTGTTATTTTTATGCACGAGTTCATTTACTTCAATTATTGTGCATTATATTATAATTCAAAATGTTTAAGACAATTCAAGATTCCACCGACTATGAAGAGCGTTTTGTGATCCGTTTTTTGAACGGAAAGAATGTTAAGTCGGTTGAAACTCACACATTTTTAACCTGTAAATATGTATGGGGAAAATGTAATGAGTGTGAGGGAATGTTAAGAAAATGGGTTCAAATATTTAATGACGGGTGTACCAATATTCATAACGAAGCACGGAGTGGGTGGCCTTCCGTTGTCAAAGATGGTTTGGTGGAAAAAAGTGACTGAGAGACTTCGTGAAAACAGATGGTTCACAATAAGATTTCTTTGTGATGAGTCTCCACCAACTACTGTTCAGGATTGGCTTTTATCTTTCTCTTCATCATTTCATCTTGCATCTATCTTTGAAGAGGGTCTAATCAAGCTGGTTTCCCGATATAACAAATGTTTGAACAATGGTGGTAACTATGTAAAAAGAAATCGTTTCCGACATGCGCTTTCATGTGAAAATGAATATTTTTATTGAAGACGGATAAAATAATGCCCGCGCCCCATAAATATCACACGGGGCTTATAAAATTAAGTAAAACAAGCAAAATAAGATAAATAAAATAAATAGTAAATAACAAAACAAAAGTTACGAAATAATGAAATAACAAAAACAAATGAATTACAGACAAAAAATTACATTACAAAATAAAACAATTACGTAACAAAACCAATACAAAGAAGTTACAAAAACACAGAAATGAAAAATTTACAAAAAATTACAAATCAAATCAATGAAGATACAAAATAAAGTGAATGAAGCTTTATTTGAAACAAGTTGAAAAAATTAGCAGACCAGTTGAGTTTCAGAGCATGCATTCAGACATTTTCTTCTTTCTTAGATTTTGAACAAAAAATTATAAAATGTTCAACACTTTGCTCCCCACCAACAATTACCGTCACAAAGTCTGGAAGGACACAGGTTAAATATTTTGAGGTATACTTTAAAACTACTACGACAGGTAAGGAATTGTATGAGTTTATAATTTTTATAAAAGTTATCACACAAAATAGTCTTCATGAAATGGTCGGAAAAAATTTCTTTGTCAGAAAAGAGTGAGATGATGGCGTGTACTGAGTGCCCCAAGGAGAGACACAGTTTTGAAAAACTTTTAAAATTTGTTTTGAAAAATTGACAATTAGTGTATAAAATTTTGAATTTTGTTTTCAAGAAAGGTTTTATAAGCGGGGTTTTCCAAATTGGTACTTAGTTTCCGTACATGATATTGTTAATTATATGATAATGTTGGAGATAATCATGATATTGTTGAATAGGATTTTTCTGTACTATCTACTACCTTTGTGTGACTTGTTCCTTGTAGTATAAATTAGTTACGATATTTTCCACCAGAACTGACTTAAACAGCTTGATGTTCAGCTGTGGAATCCTGATTCACTTTTGTTGTTGTATATATCTGATTATTTTTTATAAATATTACTTTTACACATTTGATTCTCGAGCACCACTTTCTTGAACATTTTGTATTGAATTCTATGTTTCTGTTAACTCGCCCTTCTAGCGAGATTTCATGTCAACTGTTTAATATACACTAATTTTTTGATTTTATTTATTTGTAAAATTTTCTGAATTCTAACCGCCATGATTATGCATCGTGTAACACATTTTAATGTATAATCCAACTACACAATATAACCTATATAGCCAACTGCTCTGATAGTAAATAAGTGCTGGTTGTTTTTACGGTCTCCTCTGTTCCTTTCTTCGTGACTAGAGTACACATAGTTTTTATCCAGAAAATCCACCGGTTGAGTCTCGTTTTCTGGGCAATGCAATGCATATAGCTTACTCGTTGCATCAAAGAGCAGAGTTAACAATCATATCCTTATAAAACATTTTTATTAATTTTCTTACATACTGAATAACTGTTTTAGCATGTCATATTTCTATTAAAAATATTTCAGAATTTTTGTATTGTTTATATATATATATATATAATTTTGAAAATATAGATTATTTCTAAAAACATTTTAAAGATTTCAAATTTTACTCATTGTGTATTTATTAGTACTTATATTTGTTTTTTAACATTTTCAAACACGTTTTAGATAGTTGAAGGATGGATTTTACAAGAGTTTATTTAGTTTTTAGACATAAATATAAAATGTTGATATGTCAGTTATGTGTTGATTAACAAGACCCTTAGCACTTTTATTGCAACTTTTTAAGTGAATTTATTTTATTACAAAACAAATCTTTTCTTATGTTTCATTTACTTTAATCGACTCCAAATGACAGTTTAAAATATTATCTATATATTTTTCTAAAAAGTAACTGCATTTCGTATAATCTTAGAGGGTATTTTATATAACTGACGGCTTTTTTTCAGTAAATTAATTGCATTTTAATATGAAAGAAAATGTGTTAAAAATCAATTTCAAAAAATGAGAGAGAGAGAGAGAGAAACATTTGTAAAATGTTTCGCCTCATAATATCAACATTGAATAGTTTGTACGAAAAAATATGTGATGATTAAGAAAATAAATTATGAAACTACAGTATGAACTATATATTTTATAACTTTACTATCATGATAAAAGTTACAATATTTTAATGACTGTTTTAAAATGGCTTAATGCATTGCCATTTTTTAAATTTGTATATTTTGACAAGCTTTTCGATTCTTCATAAACTAGTAAATTTTGCTTATTTTAATGGGGATTTTTTTCAATTTATATAGTAAAGAATGAAGTTTAAAGTATCTAAACAATTTTTGCAGTGAAGTTACTGTATATTTTAAATAGTAAGAAACATGAACACACAGATAATAATAAATTAGTTTTCTCGTTGTTTAACACAGGATAGCTTTTGGAAAATGTACCATTATTCCTACATTCCTATATTCAATTGAAGCTAAAGAATGTTCTTATTTTGTGTGCTTCAAATTTTAAATTAAGGCTTTATTTAATTTTTTTGATTATGATGCTATAAAATAAAATCCATTGATCCCATTCACTAAATTGAGGTCTACAGAATGAAGATCTGCAAATACAATATAAATATAAAATATCACCGCTATGCAAACGAATTTTTTTTAAATTTTTGGGAAAGTGTGAAAATTAGAGACTGAGAATATATTACTTCAACATTAAGTTTTAATGTTTTTAATTAAAATATATTCCTTTTACGCTAAATATATTAAGTGCACCAGAGAAGTCTTGCTCTTATTATAAATATTTATTACGCTCTTGCTATTATAATTTGACAAATGTTTGATTGGATATATTGGTAAGAATTAGTATGAACTTTTTATAAGACCATTTATCTCTGCAAATAACAGCATGTGCCACCTTGGTAGCAAAGACACTGTCTAGGCGGTATTCCAGTTTCCGCCATGTGATTTTTAACGTGTTTTCTTTTACGCTGCATGTTTCTTTAAACATTTCCTACCATCTCTTCATTGATTTTGCACCAGCATGCCCATAACAATTTCCAAACTTACGCTGGACACTAATAGGTGAATTCGCTTCGGGAAATCAAAACACATGTTAAGTTTTGTCTTAAGTTGACGCTATTTCAGCTGAAAATGATATTTTCCTTAGAAATGTTTCCCCTAGTCCCTCTTGAAAGAGCACTTCCGTGATCAATTGTACAAAACAACTACAAAAACTAAACTACTTAGTGATACAAAAATTACATTGTTATATTAAAAGGTCATTTTGTTATAAATTTTAATAATCAGGGCAAAACTTTAGATTCTATACCTGAATCATACTTTAAGTCTTCTACTTCCAATAAAAGCTCATATAAGACTCCCCCACACTCATTCTCAGATAATTATAAGTCTCGAGATCTAGACAATTTCTGCTAACTTTATTCCCGCATTGTCATCCTGAAAAACAAAAATGACTGACAAGTACTCTAATTTAAAACACAGACGTTTCATAATACCTAGGTGACTATTTGTCCATCATTAAATGTCACTAGAACCTCATTTACGCCGATATCAACAGCTGTTTTGGAAAATCTGGGTATTTTTATCAATATTTTCAAATAGTAAAATTGAAAGATTCTTTTGAGAGTTCTGATACTTTTTAACCAAATACTTTTTTTTATATATTTTGATGCATATAATATAAAGTTATTTTTTAATATAATAAAATAAATCGGTAACTAAATATTTAACTGCACACATATAGTAGAGATAGGCAAAAAATTCTTCTATTTTTTGGGGAGAAAGTATTTTTTGTGATTTTGCACTGTAATTAATACATCACTAAATAGCATTTACTAGGCAATGTAAAGCATTCCTTCATCATTTGTTGAGCGATAATAATGTCATATAGCCCAATATGGTATAAAATATTTAATAGTACATTCCAAATCCGAGCAGAGTTTGGAGGGCTGAATCCCAACTCAGGTATCGTTCACAATACTTTCACATGTCTTAGAATTACGAGATTCGCTGCCAATAGCTTTTGTGTTGCTTCGAAGTACGAACAAGTAAAACAAGTAAACAGTTAAACCAATTCAAATTGAAATTAACGGAGGAAATTCTGGGGGTTTTTTTAATTCAAATTTCTCTAAAAACATAGAATTCTCTGAAGATGTTTGAGTTTTTTTCTTGCTATTTGTGTAATTATTATTGAATATTGATGTGTTTTGCTTTAAAAAAAGGTTCAGAACATTCTATGTTTATTTTTAAATATACTTTTTTGAAAAATTTATATTTTAACTGTCAAAAAGTGTTAGCCCCCTTGAAACAGAACACATATTTATGTTTAAAACAAAATAAAAATAGTGTTCGAAAATTGTTAGTAAAAAATACCTTGAAAATGTAGATATCTCTAAAAAAGGGATATGATTACATCCTAAAATTAGTTGGTTTATATTTTTTAATTAACTTCTTCCAACTTCTGATTCTCCTACATATAAAATAAAATATATCAATTAGAGAATAATAATTCTGAGAATATAACAAAATAGAAAACAAGTTTAAGGATAAATTTTAAGGCACTGATGCCTCTTAAGGAAATTTGTTTTTAAAAAAAATATTTTTTTTTCATAAATATTCAGAATTAAATTTTATAAGTGTTAAGTATTAAATTTTACACTATAAAAGTGGATATTGTGCACAAATTCTTCTGTAGGTTTCGATATATTTTCTTAAGAATTTCTAATTACTGAAATATTAATAGTTCATAAAATTAACATAATTCAAGTTGCATGCAGCTTATGTAGTCGGTGCGAAAAAAATAAAATTTTCACTTATTGTAAAAAAAGTCAGTAGTAAAATTTGAGGTGAAAAATAACCATATTAAAAAAAAAGTTAATGAGTTCATTTTTTCCCAAAAAAACTACATAAGTAGATGACTGAATATTTTGTTTTCTCTAAACAGTGGCAAACAGTCCAGTTCTTCCTTATCAAATAATTAATTCCATTCAAAACTTAGCATTTGGTTACAGATTGTGATCCCTACATTATGCCTGAATATAAAAAGTCAAAATATAAAAGGAATTTTATATAGGATGTGAGTGAGTGTTTATTAACGCCACACTTAAAACAACTCGAGGGCTATTGTCAACGGATTTCATAATATTCAACAGTGGTCAAGTTATACCTGAGAACGAATTCTGAGCCGGCACCCTACTCTCCTAACTTCTACACTACACTAACGTGAGGACTGATTTAACGTGCATCAACCCGTTTAAACGGTGGGTCTTCGCTAGCACCAGGAATCAAACCCCAAACTCAAGAACTCCAGTCTTGAGTTAGAGAGGATGACCATTTCGATGTGGGATGTCATATAAACGGAAAAGGAATCTCGCTAAATATAATCTTCCTTAAAGGAATACATCTGCATAAAAAATCATTAAAACCAAATATTAAAATCCTTTTTTTCTGTGTTAACGAATATAAATGGAAAAGAAATCATTATACCGAAGGTTTAGACTAATTGAACCTCAAAACTTGTTTTTGGGAAGGAATAAAGAAAACAAGGATTAAATGTTCTTCTTCTCCACAATTTAATATTCATTCAAAGTTAAATATTACGCACATATACAACACTCACAATAAGAATACAGAATCCAGCGATAAAACAACATATAGCAATCGATTTAAAAAAAATAAATGGGAAAAAGAATTATATCGCCACCTAAGTCCCCAAAATATATTTTATTACTTCGTCCTCAAAGGTTAAGCTAAAGCAATTATTTCGGCACAACAACACCCTTTTTCCAATTAGGCAAGTAGTTGCAACATGCTGAAACAAGAATCTTAGTAAGACAATTTTAACTACAATGTAGTTTTTTGTAGTATCGATAAGAAATATATTAATGCATTAAAATGGATACTCATTAATAGATTATTACAAGCAAGATTTAGGTAAATATCTTATAAATACTTTAAAGTAAATAGGAATGTGATGCGAAATATAATTAAAATTAACCCATAATCATTTTCTCACTGACTCAAAAACAATTTACAATACTCTATATAAATAAAAATCCGAAAACTTAAGACATTAAATTTATTACTGTAATGATTTAAAGTTAAACTCTCAAAGCTTAATTTTAATCAAGAACTAAACGCAAGACTACACAATAAAACACAAGAAAGTTGCAACTAAATTACGTTCTAACATTATGTAACTCTTAAACCCATGCTAACATAGCCCTTACAACCGAAATAACGCTCCTCAAGATAAGTTCACAGCGCCTTGATATAGTGTCACCAACAGCCTAGTTTACAGGGGTAAAAGAAAAATTAACGCGAAAATTTATGCAAATAAGAAGCAGATCTCAGGTGTCATGATCTGTGTGTTTACACTTCAATTGAGAAATTCCAAGTGCAAGACATAAATTTGAATTCAAAAATAACTTAAAATAGTTGTTGTTGTGGCTAATGCCACCTGTCTGTCGTAAGTCAGAACTAGGTCCAAGAAATTCATCGTGGCAAGGGGCTAGAAGTACGCATGTCGTTGGTGTAGACCTTGAGCCCCATACAGGTGACAGTACGATTTAGCTCGGTGAAATTCCCCGAAGCGACGATAGATAGCGTCACCACCTATCTCCACCTCCACAATTTTGCCATGGAACTGAATGGGAGGGAAATATTCTCCAGTCCCCTGCACTCGTGATACAGCCCACAAGACTTTCGGACCCACTGATTTAACGAGCAGGTTCTCCGTGTGCACTCGGAGAGTATTTGGCAGCATCGGGCATCGAACCCAGGCCTTCCGGTCTGGATTCCGATGCTCTAACCACTAGGTTACCCACGTAGTACTTAAGAGATACTCTCAAACGTCAAGCAATTTCTCAAGCCCCAAGAACGTGTACAAACACTTGCAACTTTTAAAAATAATCATACCTATATACACTATAATCTGATGTGTACATATTTAATTATATTTTTATTTATAACAGTTTAGGGCAATGAATATCGAATAAATTCAATCATGGACCATTGTTTTTGTAATTTTTTTTGGAAATATTTTATGAAAGAAATAAAATGTATTACGAAGTTTTACAAAATCGGAACTATTTTTCTGTAAGCGAACAGAATACTTTTATAGACATAGTCAGCCACAATTAAATTAGAAGTAATTGGGTGCGTGAGAGATTTCAATTAAATATGTTCTTTGAATTTTTGTAACTATGTAATGAAATTAAAATTTTTAACTTTTTATAAATTGTATCAGTAAAAATATATATATATAATACTTAAAAAAAACGATGCACCAAAATTTTATCCGGATGGGATGAAAATGGACAGATTTGATGCATCAATATTGAAAACGTAAGGTTAACCGTATTATACAAATTAAATGTTTTATTCAAGAAATACAACTGTAGCGACCCAGAGGTCGCAGGGGTAAGAAGGTTCGGAGAAGAGGCTGACATGATTTTAAAAATGCATACTTTTATTTTATATTAAACACTTTATGAATGATTTACAACTTTATTGCTTAACCCTGGGAGTAATCTTAAATCCTATTCTTAATCTAACTTATAAGATTATTCAAAAAAAAGACTTCACTGAAGTTTGAGTTCCTTATGCCAGTTCTTCTCGAACTACGATAGCTCGGTACAGCTCCACTGCTACTCTTTTTTACAACTACGGGTGGATTCTAAGATGAGTATTAATTTCAGGCCACGCGACTGCCTGGTCACAATTCACTTTCTATTCCGAGATTTCACGATTTAGCTCACACACTTCAATGTCAAGGTTCAAATAGCATTTACATTTGTATACAATCGTCATCTCTACGAAAAACGGGTTTTAAACTAAAATCACAGTTAAAGATTAGTTTCCCCAGGAGGATTAGTAGAAATACCACGAATAGAATCCGTCATAAAACTGAAAAAGCAAAATAATAATAATTAGGACCTCTGACCTTGATAAAAGCTGTTTTCCATCCAGGCACTGACTCATAAAGTTGGCAGAAGTTATCCTGCAACATTTCCTGTTATGCATCTTTCAATTGGAGAGTTAGATTTGCATGAGCAGTTATTGAGGAGAGATCTGATAATCACGCTGGCCAGGGAGAGTAACACTAAGACAAGATGTAGAAAAATAACTGTGTCCTGCCAAAATGTACTTTGTGTTCCCTAAAATGAAGGGTATTACAGTACGGAAACCTAATCTACGTACTGACATACTGTAAAGCGATAACAGCTGACAACCAAAGGGAGCTGATAATTAAATGGAAGAGGCACCCCATACCATAACTCCTAGTCGTCAGGATATAAAGTGGAGAACAATTAGGTGAGTATCCCACCGATGTCTTAGTGCTCCCATACACGTCTTTGCAGTTCATCGACGTTCAGTTCAAAGTGAGATTAATCTCTGAAACCAGTTTACTCAAGTCCGGGAGATTCCAGATCAAACGCGACGACATCACTCCGAACGCAACTGCGAGGCGCAGGCGGTGCAATGGTCTCAATAATATCAGCTCTTGTTCTTTGAGTCACCTCTTAATGATCATTGCAATTTCTAATGTCCCAGTTGACCGTCGGATCGTTGACAAGAACACGTAAGGGGTTTTAGCGCCCATTTTGGACGATCACTCTCCTCGCATTCTGTCGTCGCCCTCTCAATCGACCACTACCTTTTTGATGATCTTAGCAGTCATAGTTCACCCCTTCCTGCCATTATCATGAATGGTAGTGGTGCTTCAATTCAAATGTCAAGCATTTTTGCTATTAGACCACCCCTATTTTTATAGTTTAATTGAATGTTCTCTCTCCAATGATGACATATGTTCATACGTTTCGCAGAGAAACTTTAATAATGCCGCCATGGTCTTTTGTTTACGTATTATCTTTTATAGTGCGCAGGAAACGCTATTTAATGAGTCACTGGAAGGAAATATTTTTTGCATATTCTATTGTAAGCTATTGCACGTGCAATTTTGCTCTATTTGGGTTATTCCTTCGTGAGTCGTTTTTTATACTATAGAGTACATTATCAAAATATTTTAATTCTTTTTTTTAAATCAAAATTTAAATAATATAATATTTTCATTCAAAATAAAAGTTATCTTAAAATGTATTTCAAAAAATTGAAGAAAACTATACTTAATTATTTTTCTTATTAATCTACACTAGTACAGTATCCAACAAAGAATGAGATCTTAAAGATCTAAGCAGAATGATATTTGGGAGTGAATTTTCAAAAAATCAACCCTCGCCGTTTTACCTTCGTAATTTAATTAGCATATTAATTGATGCAAATCCTTAATTTCTAACCCGATTTCAAAAGTTGATTAATTAAAAACTGATAAAAGAAGTTTCTAGAGAAGGGAAGAATGTCTTAAAGATACATTACAGAAAGATAAAATTACTCAAAATAAAATTATAATTTTATCTCTGAATTTTGAAATATAGTTAAGAATAAAAAGAGCATAAAATTTTTATAACATAAAAGGGCATTCTAGATGATTAAACATAAAGATCAGGCAGATGACTCGTATTTTTTAATTAAAAAAGTCTTTCTGTTCAAGAAAAAATATATATATTTAGTCTTTCTCCTTTGAAAAGGTGTATTTTTTTAGCTTTAAATCACTTCAGGTTAGTACCAATTATAGTTAAATACAACTTGCTAATTAATGTTTAATAAATTTAAAATCAATAATATTTTTAGCAAGGAATTACCATATAAATGTCAGAATGAACAAGTAATACGGAATTGTTAATGCAAATTGCGATTTCATTTGTGATAAAAACGGTCAAAGTGTTTATCTCTATATCGCTTAGTTGATAAAAGAACAAATAAAGCATGCATTAAGGTATCCAAACACGTTGAAAGGGCCAAATTCTGTCAAAATTTTTTTTTTCTTTTATTCAATAGAGCTAGCTATCTTTTGGATTTCCAAAACCTACTTTGTTTTGTTTCTACGTTACCTAGAGGTCAAGTTATTCTCAAATTTATAAAATTAAAAAAATCAGAAGTGAGTCTTTAATCTACCGACAGTAGGCATTTAAATGGCTTAAAATCTGTCAAAAATTAGCTTAAGAAGCAGTTTTTTGGAAATATAGTTTTAAAATTCTTTTAAGGAAACAATACAAATAATTTATTGACTTAAAATTTGTGGCAACACTACATTTCTTTCAATAGTTTGGAAATAAGAGATTGTGTTTACAAAATTTTCAATCGATTTCACTAGCTTTTAGCTCAAGTGTTTTGAATGTATTTGCTAACATTGTCATTCTTTTTTACGAAATTTTAATTTTATTATTTAAATTTTGTATTCTCTCAAGAGATGGGTAATCGCAAGAACATAAATTCTACTAGTAAATATAAATTTAAAGGCAATAGATACACTAGCAAGAACAACAAAAAAAGAGATCAATAAAAATGTCAAATATGCACCTACTGCAAGCGAAAAAAAACTTCAAAATGATTCAAAAATATCAAGTACTGTTGAAAATGAAGATAACGTAATTTTTCATTTAAAAATTTTAAGTAATATGATTTCCTTATTATGCTGCCCTGAATGTTTCGAAAATAAGATACAACTTTTTCAAGAATTGGTGTTTGGCTTAGCATCTAATATGATACTAAAATGTAAAAATTGTAAATTTTTCAGCTCCTTTTGTACATCCATGAAAGTTAACAAAATGCACAATATCAATCTTTCCTTTGTTTTTGGCTTAAGAACCATTGGAAAGGGACACTCTGCTGCAAGGAAGCTGTGATCAGCTATCAATGTAAATTTTCCTTCTAAGACAGCATTCAGGTGTCTTGAGAAAAAAATAGAGCGTTTTTCTAATAACGTTGCATGTAAAATTATGAAATGAGGCTGCAGCAGTGGTGCACAAAAAGAATAATTTTAATAAAGTTGTTCAATGCGGTGTGTCAGTCGATGGAACTTGGCAACGTAGAGGACATTTGTCTTAAAACGGATGTGTTAGTGTCATTTCCATAGATACTGGTAAGGTTTTAGGCATTGAAGTCTTGTCGAAAATGTGCAAGTTATGTTCGAAGAAAACTGAAGACATTGTTTCACATGAGTGTGAAAAACATGTTAGATCATCTGGTGCGATGAAACCTGTCGGAGTGTATAGAATATTTGAAAGATCTGCTCAGATGAGAAAATTGCAATATGTGCAATTTTGTGGAGATGGGGATTCAAAAAGTTTTGATGCGGTTAGAAATGTTTATGGTAAAAAAAGCGTTAAAAATTTGAATGCATTGGCCATATTCAAAAACGTGTTGGCTCAAGGCATCGAAAGTTGAAGCTCAAGCAAAAAGGTCTGGGAGGTCGTGGGGAATTAACTGACAATTTCATCGATAAACTTCAAAACTATTATGGTATTGCTATCAGATCTAATGTCAATAACAATAGAATGCAAAGTGAGTAATTGCAGCATTTTTTCATTGCTGTCCCAACAAAATCCAACCGATGCATGGCACCAATGTCCAGTTGAACCCGACAGCTGGTGCAAATTTCATCGAGCTACATTTGACGGAAAGATGCATATTGATACCGGCAAGGTACTCCCAAAAGAAATAATTAAAATTATTAAGCCTCATTATATGAAGCTATGTGACAAGCATTTACTGTATAAATGCTTACATGGGAAAACACAGAATGCAAATGGAAGTTTTAATGGTATTCTGTGGAAGTTTATCCGGAAAGATAATTTGTGGAGTTACTAACTCATATTAGGAGCTCACATGACTGTCATACAATTTAACAAAGGTTTTCGAGGATTGCTAGATGTGTTGAACCAAACTCAAGTACAAGTTGGTGTCAATACTGTAAGAGGTTTTACCCAAATCGATGAAGAGCGCGTTAATGAATCAAAGCGTCATTCATTACGTGAAGAAAAAAATTCCAGAAAAAGAAATAGGTCACGAAAGAAAAAAAAAATTAGCCAAATATGAGATACAAGAGGGCATAACTTACCAATCTGGGGAATTTTAGCTTTCTGTATGCATAATTTATTATAAAACAACAAGAGTTTAAACTTTAAATTCTTTTTTCTCAATATTGTTTTTTATGCATAATGTATTCATGGTGAGTCAGATAAATTAAAAAATTATGAATATATATATTTGTATAAACCTGATACTTATATTGTTTTCTAGAAAATGTACTAAAATATTTCTTACTATCTGGTATACCCGTTCTTCGCACGGGTGAACTGAAAAATTAAACAACACAGATTGAAGAATAAAGAAGTTTTTAATTAGTTAATTTTACGTGAATTTCAAATTAAACAAAGAAAGCTTTTTGCATATCTCTCAGCTGAACAAAAAAAAAGAAAGAAAGAAAGAAAAAAACACCTTTGTTAAATTTTTAAGTCTGTAGATCTAATAGCTGATAAAAGGGATTTTTTTAATTTATAACTCCCCGTCACACTCTTGAGGGTCGATTTTTGAAAATACCTCCCTAAGCTGATCTCTGCTCAGCAAAAGTAACACATTGTTAAAAGTTTTGTATAATGAACTCCTAAAATAGTGTAAATAATTTATATCTGAAAGTATAATACATTAATATTACTTTCTGTAGTATTTATTTTATGTTAAAATTGTAATATGCGCAAGCAACGCCGTTTGTTAAATTATAATGGCGATTCAATGAAAAACATAGCGAAATTTTAACGATAGAGTCAAGTTGGCAAATGCCTAGCTATTTTCATAACTCGAGCTTTATTAGAGCTTTGTAAGACCCGCCGTGTAGGGGCGTGATGCACGTTAATACTTTATCCAACCGCATTATGATTTACTGCAGTTTTTCTCATACAATATATATTTGTTTTTGGATCACTACATTTAAAATTAAGGGATATACACAAACAAAATACTCCACTATGGGAAATTTAATCCGTTAGAGCTAATAAATTAATTAAAGATAGTCCACTGTAAAATTATTTATATACACCGTTCACTTAAAATAAGTAGTCAAATCATTTTCCAAGGTCTTCATCAACATACAAAAACATAAGACACTTAAATTTTGACATAAACTATTTTTTCGGGACAAAAATAATAATCTTTGTAATCCGCTGAAAACGCCGTCAGCTGAAAACGCAAATCTGCTACAAATCTATTAGCCTTCCCCGCTAAAATACTCATCATAGAACCCGTGCTGTCATATATCTTGGAAGAGTGGATTTCAAAGAATATTCCTGCTTATTGGTAGAATATTCCTTCTAAGTTGGTGTGGTGTGGTAGTTAGGAGGATGGGGTGCCAGCTCAGGTGTCGTCCATGTCACTTGACCATGGTTCAAAATTACGTGATCCGTTGCCAAAAGCCCTCGTGTAGCTGAACAGTGCGACGTTAATATTCACTTACTCACTCACTCCAAAAAACAAAGTACAGTAGCTACAATTATTTTTATTCTTAAAAATGCAATATCTGCCTATTCAATTAAAATTATAGCATTATAATTAACTACTAACCACAAACAAATTTTGAAAATTTGTCGAAATGATGCAGTGTGAAAGAGAAAGTTTATTTACTTAAAGTATCAGAACTGATAAAAGCATTTATTTGGAAAAAAGATCAATTTCTTACTACCAAATATGCATAATAAAATCATAAATAAAACACTAAAACAAAGAGAGATTTATAACAACCTCTCCCTTCAAAACTTAGTTTTATTCTGAAATAAAAAAAAAATATGCATTATGCTGATCACAGGAATTAATTAGAAGCGAGCTTCTTGCGTAGCCAAAACAAAAGAGTTTTTCACAAACAAAAGATAGATATATGCTGTGGTGGGGGCTTTTTTGCAGCGCACGCTAGCCAGAATTGCTTACAGATGGTAGAATGTTTTCCTACTTACTTGACAAATATAGCTTTATTTTGAACACTTCATACAATATCTTTATAAATTATAGCCTATGCTATAAATTATAGCATATGTGCTATTCTGATGTATAAGCTATATTACTGTAAAGTTTTATTAAAATCCATTCTCTCAGTTGTTTTAGCGTGAAAGACCCCAAAACATCCTCACAAACTTTCGCATTTATAATATATATTAGATTATATAAATAATTTTTTGATTTATGGCCAGTTATTTAAATAACGGTCTCATAAAAATGACATATTTCCTATAATATTTACTCGATAAGCTCTGAAATTTTTAAATTTTAATGAAACATTAAAATTTTAGTACATACTCTAGATAAATGCATCTAATTTGTTTTAGTAATACTTTTACTGATATAAGTCAATTACTTTTTCTCTAATAACTTTGAAGTTTTTCAAAAATATTGCTAAAGTTGTACTTACAATTGTGATTTTTGTAAAATTCAGATATTTTAAAAATATATTGTTAGTTAAATGTAGTATTTATTGGTATTCATTCCTAAAAAAGCATTAATAATGTTTTAATATGCTATTTTTAAAAAAGTACTCCGAATGTGTGTTCAGATACCTTAAAATGCTAAACAATTTCACTAAGGAAATTCTTTGAAACACATAGAGCAATAATTATTAAATAATTTAATGGTGTTTGTTTTTCTTAAATTAATTGGAAGAAATAAAAGAAACAACACACACATACAGTATGTCCACTTAAGTCAATTGCTACCCTCTTAACTTTGGAATGGCTGAAGCTATATTCATAGAAGTGGTGTCTAGGTATAGTAAAGAAGCCCCGTGCTATTGAATAAAATCACCTACCGAGCCACCTGGTGGATAAGTGCGGATTTAGCATTCGTGTATCAAAAACGGGACAAGATAGGGGGAAAAAGTTATTTACAAAGTTGTAAAGCAATGTACTAAATTTAGTTCGAGCGATTTAGTACGAAAAGTCACCTTGTGAACATTAATGCAAATAATAGAGCAATTAAAACGCGCATTTGTTTTTTTTTTCATGATTCAATGCACTCTGACGTGAAAAAACGATCTGAAAAAGAAATAAAAAAACAACTAGTTAAAACAATACACTTTTATTTGAGATGTTCAAACTTCTCTCCGTCAGCTGTAATGCTCATTCAGATCCTCGTTTGTATGTCACGTTACGCACTTTGGAGCATAAAGCGTGACAAGTTGGCACAAGCATCTGTAATAGGTTCCTTAAGGTCCTACAATGTTTATGGAGTGATCGCATATGCCTTCTGTTTCAGGTAACCTCACAAGAAAAAGTCCATTGGAGTCATATTAAGTGAACGTTGAGGCCAATTTTCGACACCGCCATATGTGTTATTTTCGTTCCCGAATTCCTTCACGAGGTATTACTTCACTGGAGATGTCTTGTGAGCAGGCGAGCCATTATTTTGAAAGCAAAGATACTTAATATTAAACAAGGCAGATTCCCCACAAAAAATCGGGTATTCCATTCTGTAGCAATTGTAAATACGAGTATTCAGCGCCCGTTAACGTGCCGTCTCATTCAATACTGACTTCATGAAACTCCACTAAAGACCTTGACGGATGTGGGTATCTCTAGTGATAATAACGACTCTGGTAAAGGTAGTCGCAAATAATTTCATCTATTATTTATTAGTGGCGAATAATTATGCAACTGGAAGTTATATATTTTCATTGTTTTCTTTTAATTCTGTACAAAAAAAAGCTTAGTTTTATAATTTCTTTCAATATTTTCTTTCCACTACTTAATTTTACCTAAGAATTATGCATTCATGTATTTTAAATTGTATTTTTTGGCACAATTGTGTACATACATTATATCATTTTACAGTGTTTAGCTTCATTGCATCATATTTATAAAGAAAATATAGTTTACTCGACTTTCAGATAACATGGAAAGTATTTCTAATTTTACTATAGGAAGTTTATCTACTTTATACAATTCTTTTTACTGGAATTCTGAAGACATTATTATGTAAAAAGAAGAGTTGGGTGTTTTTCATTTCCTTTTTAATTTTAACCCATTTTACCCCAATTTATTTATTTTGTTCATATTTGAGCAGAATTATATATTCTAAAGCTAGTTAAACCTAAACAAACTAAATATAACAAAATTTGAGAAATTTATATGTTTTATATAAGAAATATGACCCGTCCTCTTAACAAGGATAAAGTGGATAAAATGTGCACTTACATGTTTTAGTGTTCTCTTCAATGATGAAAAGCTATTTCTGAGTACAAAATTTTACTGTTTTTTAATAATACTTTCTTGTTTACAAAATATTCTACTTTTCAGTTAAATTTCACTCTAAGTTTGGTGGAAAGGTCCAAAGCAAGCCTGACAAAGCATTTTGTCACATTTGCCACAGTATGTTTTTGGTTTTCCTTTGCAGCCCTCGACATTGTGTTTCTTGCTTTAGTAAAAAATGACTAACGCTATTTTTACAGATGTCTTCTTTTGCATAAGGAGGTACAGTCGAAATCCTAGGTTTACTGCTTTCTTACCACAGTTTCTTTAGATAGACTGTTGTTATAGCTCTTTGGAACACCTTCAAGTTTAGGGCTTCATCTTCGTTCAGAGTTTTGTGAATTATCCAGGTGTTTACTATAGCCATATCCAGTGAACCCATAAAAAGTGGCCAGTATCACTTTTTTCTACGAATTTTAATGGAATAAAGTCCTGCCAACCAGTCGTGGTTATCCACACCTCCCTTACGTTTGTTGAAAGAATTTATCAAATTTGGCAATTTCACGTAAATTTTATCTTTATGTCCTCTTACTCACCTCTTCACATCAAAGCAGGGTTCTAAAGTACTGAAATTTGCAGTAACAGTGACAGTACTCTTGTCATTCCATCGCACGAGAAAAATCTCAGAGTTATCGTCAAATGCAAAATCAGACGTGTTTCTTTTTTTCTTCCGCATAGATTTAGATTCTTCTAAAGGACAGTCGTGGTTTATCCGATTTTCTTGTATGGTCCATGTAGCTCCAAAACCCTGGTCACGAAGACTTTTCAAAAGATCAATGCTAGTAAGAAAATTATCAAAATATAAACTTGAAAGGTTCACAACGTCAAGAAAGCGTCCGCGTTTTTTACGTCTCCTGCACATATCGCACAGTTTCTTTTACGATGAGATCGCATACTTCACCGGAATAAAACTGGTGAAAAAAGCTTTGTTGAGTTTTATTTTTCAATGCAAATTCCATATGCTTGCAGTTGATTTAGTCTGTGTTTCCCTTTTTGTATTATGCGGTGATTTATTTTTTATCCAAAATGACTGATGTATCTTAGCTTTTCTTCTGCTCTTCTTTGTCGAACAACTGGAGCTTGTGAATAGTTCAGGCTGAAAACTATCTCCAGTTCTTACCTCCAAACACCCAGGAGCATCATTTACAATAATCTCGCCAGTATTTACTTCATTCTTATCCTCTTCATTTTCGTCAGTTAGTTCAGTGGCATCTGGTGGTAACACAGCAATTTCATCATTACTCTCATCACCTAAACTATTTAATAATTTTAATGCTTCCTCTAACTTCAGAAATCTTTGCACTGGAATAATTAATTAGGGGTGAAACACTAAAAGTGAAATTATTATTATTTTTTACTCTTCGTTATAAAAGAGAAAGAGTGCGTCAATTGCATGCGTATCGTCCCACTGTACTATTTAGAGGACAGTTAAAAAATTATTTGCTGAAATTTATCTAAGAACAATATCGCTCTAATTAACCACCGGGATCATAATAAAAAATTACTATCACATAAAAAATTCCCAGCCAAGTGTTCAAAGTAAACTGAAAAAGAATTCGGCAATCCCAAAGAAATGACCCCACAAAGGCGATGAAAAAGCAAAATTTCCAGAGGAAGAAGGAGGGGTGAGACACATAACTCACGCTGGAAAAAGCTAATACATATCCCCACATGTTCCAACAGTCAAAATATTCGCAACATATAAGTAATGCTTTCCACGTGATATTTTTCAACTCTTCACTAAATAGGACTGTGGGATAAAATGGGTTAAGAACTGAAGTTACTTGCGCATTTACGGGACATCCGAATGTGCGTGTATATATGTATTAATTTTCGTCAAATTTTAAACTACACGAGGGACATTGACGACGGACTTCATATTTTTCAAGTGCGGTCAAATGACAAGGACGACATCTGAACTTGCATCCCTTCTCCAAACTGCTACACTACACCATCATGAGCACTTAGTCACAACAGATCTAACGTTCATCAGCTCCTCAACACGGTGGGTTTTCAGTAGCATCAAGACTAAAACCCTTAACTAGATAACGCCGACAACGAGTTTGCTCCGATAACGCCTCGGCTTTTGTGGTCTCACCATATTTAGGAAGGGAAGCATTTGTATTTTGGTATTGACCAATAAACAATAAGCAACCTCAATATTAATGTTATATTGGCTTATATGGCTTTACTGATAGCATATTATAGTGCTTGAAGAAATTGTAAAGCCACTAAAAAGCCGATACAGATCCGAAGAAGTTATTATACGCAAATTAAAAAGGTTCTTGGAGTACTTTAAACATCTCTCAACTATACCTTTAATTATTAATTTAATATTTTTAAATCCGCTCATTTTTCTAAAAAAATAAATAAGATACCCGTAAAGAAATTATTAGACCACTTGAAAAAATCAGCATAGTATACATCACTTTATAGAATCATGATAAAACGCAAGTAATATTTTGTGAAAGCATTATTTGAGGTACAAAAATGTAATATTTGAATGAGTTTAGCTACGCGCGCTATTTATTTGAAGATACTACTGAATAAAGTTTTCTGAATGAGAACCAAGGGATATTTTATTTTGCAGGAGTGTTGGTGAAATCTGAAAGAGAGAAACAGTTATGTTAATGAAACATTCTAAAACTGTCGCTCTTAATGTCATAATTAGAAAAGATGATTCAAACAGAATGAAATGACTTGTAACAAAGGATATTGACTTAATGGAACACTAGAAGTATTTTTCGACTATGACTTAAAAAAAAGGTTTTTCGACGTGTGAAATTTCAAAAACGTTTTAGCAAAAGCACTTTACAAGTCATACTTTGAGGGAGTTACTGGAAAAAAAATTCAAAAGTATCCAAGTTATTGAAATGCCATTGAAAAGGAAGACTGCAGAGCTAAAATTGCAGCGTAATATGGAATGAGGAGTGGGAAAAATTACATTTTCTGATGAAAAAAATTAACCTTGACCGGCTGATGGTTAAGAACAACAAAATAATTTGAGGAGGAAACTGAAGGAATACTTCAATCGACATGGGTGAGTAATGGCTTGGAGAATCTTTACTGATGATGAATTGTGTGAATTATAGGAAAATTTTGATATGGTCTCAGCCTGATATTATAAGCTATGCTGCATGATTATCTGATACCTTATGGATTTCATTTGGTAATGATACCAGGATACTTCAACTGAATATTACTTTTTGTCATACCCCTAAATCCAGGAATGGATTTAAAAACGAAAAGATGAAAATTCTGCAGAGTTCAGCCGAAATAGAAAATAATTAGTATATGTTATGTCACAGTTTTTACACAGTTATATAACTTTTTACTATAAATAAACAGTTTTATCTATTAATGAGTTGAAAGTGATATAATGGTTGTACATTTCTTAAAGTTAATTTAACCACCTGATCATGTCAATGAAAAAAAGATATCAGGAGAAACTCAGGACCAATATCAAGCTAATTTTCATACTATTTTTTGTTTTCAGTCAAGTGGATTTCTAAATTGTTAACATTGTATTTACCAATTATTTCTAATGTGTGTTTTACTTAATTATTCGGTGCATTATTCAAAATTATTGAAACTTAATTAAAATAAAGTGTTGCAATATCGTATTTCATGTTTAAATTGTAATTAAGAACTTAATTAACTTCATAAATTCTAAAATTAAAATGGTCTTATAATTTCTTAACTAACAACAATATAATTAGTTGCGTAATTATAAAATGCGGGATTTTCTTTAGCAAACTCGAAATGAATGCTCTATTAATGCACTTGCAAAATGTACACAGCCTGCTTTCTTTAATTTCATTAAAGGACCCTTATTTTCTAATCTCGGCACGAAAATTCCTTTAAGTAGTATTTTGATTTACACAGAAAAAGTATTAATGGTAAAAGTGAGAAAATTATAAAAAAAATAATAGGTTTTACGTTTAAAATAAAAATGAATGTGTGTGCATTAAAGGATTAATGATGAATATATCTTAATAATGACTCAGACAAACATTTTCTACTGATTGTTAACCCAATATAATAAAAAAGGCTTTCAAAAATACATTAATTTCAATCTATAGACCAATAAAGGAAGACATTTCAGGGCATTTATTTGTGTTCAAAGAAATAAGAGAAATAAATATGAAAATAAATTTCTAAAGTTTTGAACATATAATTGATAAATAATCATATATATATGTATAACGGAAGTCTATTCTATTTTACGTTTAGTATAATACACTTAAACCATTTTCCAAGAGAATATCTTTCTTCTAGAGAAAAATTATTATACTTAACTAAATATTCTAAACTTAGTCTCGAAAAGTTAAATGAAATGAGAAAAGTAATACTACTTTATTTGAAATATCGCATTTATTCCAAAACATTTTTCATATGAAAATATACTTCCCGTCGTTTCATAACGCATTTCGGAATAAAGAGAAATGGAAGGGAACAAAAAATAAAAGTGTTGAACACAGAAAATGAGAAGGAATATATTTGTTTCTAAGTGAAATTTCATTATAACACAAACTATTTTAAAACTAAAACAAGTTTCCTGAAATACTAGTGTAATCTGAAAACTGATTTAAAAAAAATGAGTATTGTCATTTATTAAAAATAAATATTTCAGAACAAACGAGAAATTCACACAGTTTTCCCATGTTAAAACAAAAACCTAATTGAATGTAAGCAAGAATAATATGAAAACCGTGCTTTCTATTCTTTTTAAGAAACTGCTTTGATTACCGTAAAATCCAGCGCACAACGCGCCCTTTTAACACAAAATTCAGATCAAAATTTACGGGTGTGCGCTATGCACCAGGTATAAAAATGGTAGCTTTAAAAAAATTTTAAAAAAATGTGCATAAAAAATTTAGACTTCTACAAAGAGATAGGAATACTGTTTATTTAAAGAAAAGTCATGCATTTTAAACTAGGAGGGTTATACACTGCTGGACAATTTCTAAGGACGGATCACAAATTGCAATGTAGCATAACATTAAGCGAGACATGAGGCCTAGCAGGATAAAATATAGCTGCCACACTGTTCAGATATTAGAATAAAGAATATTTATTGTTCTGGAAAGTACAAAAGCTGTGAAACATCTGAAAGAAAAAAAATGTTCATTTGATCTGCGTACGGAGAAATGGAACAATGCATCTAAAAGTCAGCAGGCACCTTAAAGAAAGGTATCAGTACGGGATATGTCCACCGTTGAGTGTGATGCAACATTCCACACGTCGTACCATACTTTGCACAACATTATCCAGCAGCTGTTGAGGCAATTTATCCCATTCCTCTGTGAGTGCACGCATGAGGGTGTTCTTGTTTGTCGGAGGATAGCTTCGAACAGCAACTTGCCTCCCCAAAGCATCCCACACATTTTCAATGGGGTTTAGATCTGGAGAATACGAGCCATACGAGAATCTGGAGAATACGAGCCATACGCTGGCCATACGAGACGTTGAATACCCTCGCTGTCTAGACAATCCTGAACAGCGAGTGTTCGATGACATGTTGCGTTGTCGTCCATAAAAACAAATTTATTGTTTGACAGCACCACGGAAAAGACGAACATGAGGAAGTAGAACTTCATCAATGTATCGTTGGCCCGTCATAGTCCCATTCGCAACCACATGTAGGCGCGTGCGGCCATTGATCACGATGCCGGCCCACACCATGATACTGCATGTCGGATATCGGTCCTTTTCCTGGATATTTTTTGGACGATAAGCAGTACCACTCTCGCGCCAGATCAGTTGGCGTCTACAATCCGATGACAGACTGAACCTACTCTCATCTGAGAATAGTACGCATGCCCAGTCCTGTTCAGTCCAATTGTGATGCTCACGACACCATTGCAAACGGGCAGTACGGTGCTGTCTGGTCAATGGGACACATACAACAGGTCTGCGTGCGTATAGTCCTCTTCCCCTCAAACGTCTGGCAACAGTTTTTCGGGAGATCTGCTTTCCTGAGGCAGCAAGAAACTGATTTGCCACCTGCTGCGCTGTGGTGCGTCTGTTCCTTTTTGCTGATAGGACGATATATCTGTCTTCTGCAGGCGTCGTACTTCTAACACGACCTCCCCCGTGACGTCTACTACACATTCCAGTAGTTTTCAATGACTTCCACAGCCGTGAAACAACGCTGTGAGCGATGTCGAACTCCCTGGCAACATCTGTTATTTTTCGCCCTTCTTCGATCTTTCCAATAATTCGGCCACGCCTAAAATCATCTATGTCGGGAAGACATGCCAAAAATTTTAAGTTCGTCTATTAAATCTTTCCTGTAAAACTTTGACTTGAAACAACAACTGTCCACACGCGTCAAAACCTTTAAAGCTCTTATGAACGCTATCACGTGATGAACAGACTTGGGAAAAAAATTTGCTTACTCATACTTCTTCTTACTAATATCCCGCACTTATTCTAATATTCCACATTTTGCTTCCTTTCATTTTGTGGTTGCTATGGATGATAGTGTTATCCGTCCTTAGCAATTGTCCAGCAGTGTATATATTTTTCTAGAAATATTCCATGTTTTCAAAATCCTTGGATAACACATCGAACGGCTTTAAAACATAATAGCATTGCTAACGCAGATGCATTCGTACAAAAGAGGGTGCGCGTTACACGGCAAATATACGTCAAGATTTTTAAAAAAATGCAGCTTGAAAGTATAGGTGGGGATTTATACACCGGTGCGCGTTGTACGGTATTTAAAACAGAATTTACGGTATTTAAAAATGACTTAAAATGAAATTTTTAATACTTCATGCACCGTCTCTATGAAACAGTACTTAATTTTATGTACTGCTGTAAATGATGATTATTGTATAGAAATTAATGAATGATTGAAAAAAAATTTCCATTAAAAAACGAAAATATTTTTTGTAAATGATGACATATGATTCTGCATTAAAAAATTAACGATTTTAGGATCATTTTAAGCTTCCGCAATGTGTTACCCGCAAATTATAAGATATAGTAATGAAGTGTATTTATAAACTTTTCTCATTAATTATCATGCATCACCTTCCATAGACAGAGAGCAATCACTTAGGTCCATGTGTTTATGTAGTACGAGACAAAGGTTTAGGAAATATGCGTTTCCTCCTGTTTAATAAAAATACATTTAATGTAGGGGAGACCGGGGCAAGATAACGAATGTCTTATTTTTCCGTTTTCCGCTACGCAGCAGAATCAACCGAACTCTATTGGCTCTCCTATTGGCCGTTCATTGAAAAATAGTTTAGAGAAGCTGAAATTGACATTTTTGTGTTAGTTGTGAAGCTTTGATTGTTTACAGCTGCCCCGATATAACTTCTATGCATGTGTAAATAAACTGTACTAGAGATACAGGCAAGATATATCATTTATCTTCAATATTTATGAGTAACTTAGTTTAAATACTACATATTACCACGAATAAATGTGAAATAATCGACTTCCTTCATGGAAATGGAAACGAATATTTTTAAATAGGCAGTCCGGGGCAAGATGACGAGCTCGTCATCTTACCCCCGTGTTTCGGAATTTATTAAACTAACTATGTTGTCTATTCTATTAAATCCTGTAAGAGTAATTTTCTTATTTTTATCCGCTCGACCTTGCGCTTCTCTCTCTTCTGGGGTTATGGGATGTATCGAATCGGGGAATGTGTCGTTCAAAAGGGGACAACGAGTGGAAGGCATCTTTGCCATCCGCTAACAACTTTATGGTCACTCATCCCGGACATACGATCATAGACAAAAATATTGGTGAGCGTTCTTACTTCAGAGCAGCTACATTTGGAAATGCAGTTAAAGGTTTAAAAAAATGTGCGATTGAGACTCATAATCCTCTTGTGTTTAGCGAACATGACTTCGCTGCTTTAAAAGCTACTGACCATGCCGTTGTTGGCGATGAAACTGAGAATAATAGTGCTAATCCTCAGACCCTGGTAGTAGAGAACCAACATATAAATCATCCCGAAGAACCAGAACTTATGACAAATGCTAATTACGATGCACTAAAAAAGCCTGTTAGTGTTTTTTTTATTTCAAACCATTGCCTAAAGCAACACAATGTGAGAAAAAAAAAGAAAAAGCAAAAAAGGGAGCTCAAGCATTCTTACAAGCACACCCATCAAAGAAATGCTTGAACAAAGGGAAAAGCAGAACAGGAAATTTAAAAAAAAACAAAAAAGAGAAGCCAGTGAAGCTAAAAAGGGAGCAAAAAACTAAACTAAGTTCCTGTAGGCCTCTATAAAATCCAAGCCAAACAGTCCAGTTGCATCAACTTCAAAGGATGGTGTGTTATAACATGTCCTACTTGTGAGGAGGAATATGGTGACCCTCCAAAAAAGAATAGATCCAGTGTTGTGAATGCCAAGAGTGGTGGCATGAGGAATGTTCCAATTATGAAAACAGCACTTTTATTTGTAACTATTGTTAGCTGCACAACTAAACACTTCAGCATAACGTTACAATGTATTATGCTTAGTTTGATACTTTGTAAGATGTAAAAACACAATTATCATTTGTTAAACCATGTAACATATTCAAAAGATAAAATCTGTTCAACCTTTCTCAGTGCTGTCATCTTGCCCAGTACTGGGGCAAGATGACAATTTGCTAAAGTTCTGAAAAGATAAAATTATCTTTTGTTTTTTTTATTTGAAAAATTAAATGATAATGTATTTAATACTACAAAGGACTACTCTAACACTTCACGTAAAAATAATTTTTTTATCCTTAAAAATAAATTAATAAACAACAAAATCTGTTAATATCGTCATCTTGCCTAGGTCTCCCCTACATGTTGCCAAAGTCTCCATATGAAATTATTTCAATGAGTTTCATAAAAACTAAACTTTTTATACCAAAAAATTTTCATACAATTTGTCTTAAAATAATTATAAAATATCCTCATAAAAAAGGTTTTTAGTCATATCCGTGGAAAATTCTTCTTAAAATAAAGTCAATACGTTCCACAATAGGCTAATAAAATTCTTAAGCAAGAAAAACGCTTTAATTATAATTTATGACAATGAATTTTAATAAGTCTCAAACAAATAAATGTTTATTTTTCCCTAGGTAAATAAGGAAACCATTTATTTATATTTTAAACATGAAAAATAAAAAAAAAACATGCTTTCTTCCAAATATACAACAACACTATGTTACTTCATTTTTACATATATTACTTATGGAGCAGCATTGTATAAATCATTTTATACCCTATATATTCATATAAATTCTAAGCTTATATTTTCTAACAAAGGCTTAGTTTTAATCTTACGTTGTTTTTTTTTTCTACAAAAATATTATTTGCCTTCAGATAGTAATTTAAACCATCCTTTAGAAATTCGTCAATTTACAGTAAAAACGTTATACGTTCTTCATTAATACATATATGCATGTGTGAGTCGGGTTTTTCTATTCTTTTTACTACTGACTCGATAATTATTTTCACATTTTACGAAGCTAAGGCGAGAGAAAATAAAATATCACTTCAATTAAATTTGTCTCATACCAATAATTAGCTGAATATTGATCATAATGAAGTACAAGATGAGACAGAGAAATAATTATTATAGACATTTTTATCATCAATTTTTAGTTTCACGTAATTGTTAATGTTCTCGCAGTTGAACTAAACCTATAGCTACAAGCTTTTTTCCACCCGATAAATTTTATAAAAGAAAAACTATATATATATATGTACATCCACTTAAAAGATACATAATTAAACACACCAAACATGCTCAGTTTTAAGAAAACCAGAAAAAGTTAATCTTCTGAAAGGTAAAAATTTTTAAAAAAAACCTTTTTATACCTTTAATTAAAGCAGAAGTTAATTTTAACGTAATTAATCTTTAAATATTATAGTGTTTTGTGTTCCAGATTAACATAAACTTACTTTGATTTTCATTTTAAATTGGAAATACAATAAAATGAAAAAAATGTAAAATATACATATATATATTAACTTTTTATGAATAGTTTTGAATGTTATACACACAGAGAGATGAAAATTCTGGAACTTAATTTGGCTACCAAAAACCATTCATCAATAACTAATTAAACACGATTTTGTATTTGATATTTCTCAAAAACTCCGAGGGATATTTGACAAAAGATTTTTACTTTAGTTAATTAAATCAGATTCAGAATTTTATGGCTCATTTTATTTGATGTCATTCGAAACATTTTTTTCCCGAAATAAGTCAGTATCTTACCACACACAAATGAAAAAGAATAATTACATTCGCTAATAAGTTAAACAAAACAGTTATAGGTAAACTTGATTTCTTTTACCAGCTTGGAAAATAAATTTGTAAAGTATACATTAACAGATTAACCCTTAACTTCGCACTGTTGCATTTCTGCAACATATGATTTATTTTAATTTAACAGACTCAATATTTTTTAACTACCTAAAATCACTTATCTGTGAAAAAAAGATTACTGCAACGAAATGCATGTCAATTTTGTCAATAGATGGAAGTACATTTTTTTCAGAAATCACAACAATTATAAAAATCTCTGATGCCTCAAGAGCTGTGTTTTTGCTATAAAAAGAATCCATTATATTTTATGCTTCCTCTTGTTTATTGACGAAATAAATTACCAAGCAAGAAATTTAAACATTTTATGATGAATATAAATGAATCATATAAAAAAAAAGATTTGTAATTTATACACTACTGCGCAATATTGCATTTCTGCAACAAACAAAAATATAACTGAAATTCAATTTAAAACTGCTTAATGTTTTTTCTTCATATTTTTCCCTTTTGTTATTACTTGAGAACTAGCTCATGTAATTTTTTCATAGAAATTTAAAAAATTGCGAAGTTAAGAGTTAATTTGTGATGTTCCTCCAATTGGGAGAACATCTCTCGAAGTATCAGGGTGAGCTAGATGTGTAGGATTAACGAATGAACTAGAATCAAACATTATCTTAATATGAGTTTATTAAGATATTCAACTTAAACCTTTAACAAATTAAATTATAATAATTAATGTGAGAGAATCTACGATGTCAAAATACGCAACACACAATTTTATATATTTAGACAATAAGACTTAATCTAATTCAGATCACTATCAATAACCGAACCGCCTAATCACTGATTCTAATATTAAATAGTCAATCCTACCTTATTACAGCTTGGAGAATCACTCTGTATTGACTTGTATGCACTGGTGTGCAACTTGAATTAAATATATTCGATCCCTTATAACTTCTAATCACAGTCACGTAAAGCTCATTCAGACTTGTGAACCACGATTCCTCTATTATATAGACATCAACTACCGATCAATTTCCTTCCACTATCACAAATTGTCATACATTGCCATCTCGTTTACTCTAAGTTCCGATATTTAAAAGCTTGTTCATTTGTATCTTTCATTCACACTTCACTTCTTGAATTTGGTTCGAAAAGAGTTGCCATTAATTCTGGCCCAAAGAACCCAAAGGGCATGTTAAAGAAAAGACGCGTGAGCTCGTCACAAATTTAGCTTTGAAACAAATGCTGAAAAGAAATTCCACATCTTGAGCAGATGTGAAAGCTAAATATACGATACATTTTCTAGATATATTTGCATTGCAGGATATCCCATTATTAGCCAGCAATTTTATAAGAGATTCGATAAATAGTTTCTTCACACTAACGCTAAAAATGTTAACCTAATAAAAAGATGAAACAATAGTTTAACATTGCTATGCCTTCAGGAATGGATTTTCTTGGGCACTTGGAATCAATATATGTAACTCTAAAGCTCCTATTGATTAATTAAAATGATAAATTTTGAAATTGAAGAAATTTTTGTATAGGTTAAATATGTGTACAATTAACTTAAATTAAAATGGTTCATCAAGTGCGCAGTTTTAAATACATATTTAGTCTCCATCCAGAAATTTTTAAAATGCATTGAATTATTTCTTTATGTTTCCCTATTTAACGAGGCGGAAATAAACAAATTTACGAAAATAAATTCTTTTAAAGGGAGTTTTTACCAGCTATCATGCAATTATAATATATTTAGGATGAAGAAATGAAGATTTATAAAAGGAACTAAACCACAGGCAGTAAAATAAAGAATTTTTTAGCATCAATTCCAGCCAGTATATTTTTGTAAAAACAAATATTCATTTAATTTTATAATATAAAGTAAATGTGAGCTGTGTCATGCTTCTCTTCATCATAATGTAGATATTATAGTTGTCAATGGGAGCTAAGCAAATTTTTGGCTTTCTTGGAAATTTGCCTTAATTTTGCCCTATGTAATAAACTATGAATTCGATACAATATGTATTATAGATTATAAACTACGAAAATGAGATTATGAATATTTAAAAAGTTTTTTCCCTAAGCTTAGTAAACATATAAAGAGCAATTAACTAAGCAGCAAAAATTACTTACTCTAATAAATTACAGAGCCAGACATTACTTATTAATAAAGAAATAATTAGAAATTGCATAACTTGGGTAAAAATCAGAGTGAAATAAAAGTCTAGTAACAATGCTAATTTATTTTCATCCATTGTCCCTTTTAAATTTCCGAAAGTTCTTAAGACATAAAGGGGACAACTCATTTAGGCTAAAAATGTAACGGAAAAGGCAAATCTATCATTCCGGCAGGTAAAGTAAAAGTTTCACCAGGTGTTCTCAGAACAATTAAAGAATGCCGAGAGAACTAAACGAGGAGAGGAGATTATTTCCCAATTAGATGAGAAAACTTAATGTCAGAAAGCATAAGAATGTATACAAGAGTATGAGAATACATCCAAAGAAGACCAATGCTGCCTTCGAATTATTAATTCAAACTAGTATTGATCTTAGAACAAGTTGTAAACTTCTACAAATCAATTTCTAAGATTGCTTATGCGCGATATCTATTGTAAAAATAAATTCTAGGATAAAATTTTAAAGATAAAATTAAAATAAAATAGCTTTAGATTTCTTTAAGAACTCATATTTTTTAATGTGTTGTGTGTGGGGGGTATGCTCTTTTCATACATATTATTTTGCCTCACATGAAAAACTTTTACACCAAAAGGAATAAAAATGTACATTCTTTTATAAAATAAAATCAGAGATTTTATTTATTATTTTGTCTTAACCAAATAAGGAATATTTGAAAGCGTAAATTATAAAAATAAAATTTAAACTTCAAACAATTATTACTTTTAAATTTTATTAATTTGCTGTCTTTTTTTATTTATAAGAATATGCCGATCTTAAAACTTGATGTTATATGTTAGCTATTTTGTGCAGATTTTAATGTAACTAGTTTCAAATTTTCATATAAACTAGCATTTCCATTATTTTAATAGCCTTCCTTGAATGACGCTAAATCAAATTTGCCTTTTGCTGTAATATGAAAAGTGTGGATGAAATTATGAAAGGAGTAAAGGTATGGTTTCTTGAAAGTACCGCAATAAATAAATTCACACTTTCTGTAAGAAAATAATCAATTCGTTCCCATAAAAATGTGTTAAAGCAAAATAAATTATTTAAAATTAAATAAAGTAATATTAGTTACAAGTAAAAATAATAGAACATTGTTATTGTTTAATATTTCCGAAAAGAAAAACTATGTTTAACAACAAGAAGAAAAAAACAGCCACAGTTTTGTACTAGTTTTTTCCCGTTTTTTCTTCGTACAACACGTGATAACATATAATATCATTTATTACTTTATGATTGTTAATAAGCTCCTCTTTCAATTTGAATCATTGTATTCAATCAATTTTCATGATCTTCCTATGGCATTGAATATTTTTCCCAAGAATATGCAATATAAAGTTCATTTTTCTGCTTGAACGTTTTCTTTACATTTCTTGTTCTTCATAATCTCTTTCTTCTGTGCTTTTAAGGGATTCGTCACCAAGAAGCTCAAAACCTTTTTGGATATAGTCCATGACATTGGCAGCATCCAATGATTGAAAACTTGAATCATGTCCAAATTTCACAATGTCTGCTAATTTTTGTTTCGCATTCATTACTAATGGGTTAAGGATTATTATAAATGTAGATTCTTCAAACAAAAGTGAATCATGTGACGCGAATTGGATGGCAAGAACAACTGACGTGTGCTCGTAATAAGGCTTTATATATGGACTAAACGTAACTTATCTTTGTAGTACTGTGACGAGCCTCTTCTCTCAGAGAATCGAGTTTGACTGTAAGCAAGCTTTAATCAGCACGCTTAACCTTGACTAATTAACACCGTTTATTTGGGCAGAATTAGTTTACTGGAAACATTTCGGTGAGGACATTTTGGAACAAAATCTTTCCAAATCAAATAATAGTGAATCAATCAGTACAAATTGAAATTTATTTCTTTAATTACTAACGATACTAAAGTGGGGTCCGCAATGAGTAAGGCTTCGCTAAGCGAAGTAATTCTGAAACTGCTTTTTTAAATAACAGCTAATGTTTGCTGCCGTGTGATTTATCGAAAAAAAATTACTTGAACTTTGAAATTACAAGAAGGCTATTAGCGATGGAGTTCATGATGAGAAGAATACTGGAGTAGCATCTCACTTTTCCAAACCGCTCCGACGTTCGTACTTTGAAACTCGACAGATTAAACGTTCATCTGCCCTTCCTCAGTATGAGTCTTCAGTGGCACTAATATTCGAATCCACGACTCGGTAAAAAGAATACCAACCATCGGTTCATAATCATGATTACTCGATACCCCAGCCATATTTTTGCTGTGTGTCGCAGTAAACAACATATTATAATTGAATCATATGTAATCAATATAATTATTGCATACGTTTTCCAACACATTCATATATCAGGTACGTGCTGCAGATCAGCGGTCGCCAAGTTTTTTGACCTCAAGAACCAGTAAATTCATAATTTAAATCCTGCGGACCCCTAATAGGATTTTTTAAGTGTTAAATTATTATTATGAATTGAATTGTGTTTCAATGCATCTTAAAACATAACTTAGTGATGAGTAAGTGTATTCCACACATTTTTCTGGGGATCAGCGAAATTTTCTCCCGGACCATCTCTGCTGTAGATCCAAATGAACATCAGTCATGAATTTTACATGATTGATGTATTCATGTTAACTTACATTTTTTTCAATTTAATTATAGGAATAATTTACTAATTATTTAATAATTAGTAAATTATTCCTAATTTATTTAGTAATTAGTAAATTATTCCTAAATTATTTAATAATTAGTAAATTATTCCTAAATTATTTAATAATTTACATTAAGCTGTTATCGCTAATTATTGTGAAGTATCTTCTAATATAAAAGAAAACTCAAAGATTACAGAACTTCTAGAAAAAGCTTTTAAAATTAGGTATCTAAAATGTGAACAATTCCATTTCAGGTTGATAACTTAATTCCATGGGGGTAAATGCCAAGTTTTAAAATGAGATCTGAATATTATTCTTTTTCTTTAAGATACAGCTTTTAAAAATAAATGCAACAAAATGAAAATTATTTATGTGCCTCGACTGTAAAGGTGCTTAAGATTAAGTTTTTTTTCCATAGGTGAAACCTCAAACAAATATGCAAATTAGTTTTGCTAAGATAGTTTGCTTTTCATTTTATTTAGCAAACACCTACGTTAGTTAAGAACCTTGTAAAAAAAAGAAAAATATATTTTACAATTTTTAGTTCGAAATACCGTTTGTGAAAATTGCGGATTTCAAAAAGAAATTATTTAAATATGTTGCACTATTACAATGATATTTAGTTCAAAAATATCTTCATTTCTCAACAAAAAAAAACTGTAAATGTTTTTAATTCCAAAGTAATATTTTAAAAATTTTTATTGTTTTCAAATAAATGACCTATTTCTTTAACCCTCTGACTGGATGACCCGGTAATTGAATTTCACTTCGAAAGCGATCTACTTTTTTAAAGCTAACTACTCCGAAAATGCTCCGATAAATTTCGCGAACTGCTTCAAAAACGAATGGCTGTTTAGTGCTTTCCCTTGTTAACGCCGCAGGAGGTCCCGATTGGTTTTGCAGGGAAGGATTTTATTGCTTTTCGGTCTCTGTGTTCTTCTAAACGGGAGGTTTCTCATTCAGAGCTGTGGCCTAGGGCGAGGATTGTGAAATGGACATTTTCTACACTTCACGGCCAACAGAGAGTTCACCCAATTTATTGCAAATATATATTTCATATATTTGGAAAACTTGCTCAATTTCTGATCTAAAAACCAATTAGGTTTTAAGAAATTTTAATTTTCTGAGTTTTGATTTTAAATTCGGTTTCATTTTAAAGCATTTTTGCATTCCTAGATTGAATTAATTAAAAATATTTTTTTAACACAATCCAATATTTCGTGTGAAACGGCAATTAACTACAATTTTAGTTTCTAAAATCATTTCTGTTTGCTCATGTTTTTAAGTTTTTGAGTTTTCTCACATTTACTTAATTAAGATTGATTTAAAGACCAATATATTTTTTGACACATAGTTTATATAATTTAAAAGCTCTTTACTTTTTTCATTATTTTTTTTTTCCTTTTGAAAAATGCCATGACCAAAATGTATGCAGGCTACTGTGATAAATAATACTTGAAAGGGATGGAATATGACTGAAAATGGTAAATCTAAAATTCAGCTTTTTCAGGTAATATTACAATTAGACTACAGAATACAAATGTTGCAGAATGAACTAAATATTTCCCTGATGTACCACAAACTACATTATAATAAATCTATTGTAGTTCTACATTGCAGTATTTGACATTGCAGTATGCTACAAAAACTTAAAAAAACTTGCTTAACTACCACGATGGGGAACTGAGAAAAAAATAGATATTATTTACAAACTTGATGATTTCTGGTTTACGTTTGTATAACTACTAATTTCTATATAAATATTTTGCATTTTAAACTCTTGTGAATATATAAGGTTCTGATAAAAGTGAATAATTGATCAAATTAACAGTTGTTATCAATGTTATGTCTTAGAATATTTTGAATTAAAAAAGATATTTCAGTCATATTTATTTCAAGTAGAATTTTCATGTAGAGCATAAGTTGGATAGTAACAGATTAAAAAATTAAAGCTTTACAGGCATTGGAATTTTTTTTATGCCTTTACAAATTTTAAATATGTTTTTCTCAAATTTTTAATTTTGAAGATGAGAGTGTTTTCTAATCCCTAAGGCGTTTTCCTGTACAAGATAGAGTCTTGAAATATCTTGTAAATGTTCCCTTACATATGTTCTATAAAAGTTCATATGGATTTAGGTCTGAGAGCTCTAGTTATTTTTAAAAAATATCTTAATGTTAATATTTAAAAAAAATTGGGTTTTTTCCAGGTTTAGCCATAGAAATAATTATTAAAATGCAACAAAGAGATATATTTTAAATTTTATACTTTTTGTTTCCAATAATCTAAGAAATATTAATCACTTACAATGATTAAATAGTTTTAATAATTTAACATTTTATAAAAGTTTTAAAAATTTCAAAACTGTTCAATACTTTAAAATTGTGAAATAATGGCTTGTCAAACTAACCTATTATTTTCAGAATCAATATAATAGTATAATTTGAATATAAAACAAAAATTAATTTTACTGTGACAAAACTGTTTACGACTTCTACTCATACTGTAAAAAGAATGAAAGATAAATATATAACATAGTGGCAGTTAAAAACACATTCATAATATGTTAAAATCCTGTCCCGATACAAATTTCAATGCATTTTCCAAACTGTAGCTAAAAACAATTATATGTTTATTAGGACATAAATTATTTATATTTAGATATATTTTTCCTTATTAAGTACATAATGAATAATGGCAAGATAATTTGTAAAATCCTGAAAGATTTTAATGAAAAAAAAAAGCCAGACATAATTTTAGATAGTTAGAAATTTAATTATATAATACACAAATATGCATGTTTTAAAAGAAATAAGTTGGCTAAGAAAATGAAATTTACTAAAAATTTCCTGAATAAAGTAAATCAGATTTCATCCTCAAATACATATAATTGTAAGAAAAGCTTTAATTCAATTTACAATTAGTTACAAAAACCTTTAATAAAAAATAATTTTAACTGGTATAAATTGCAAAAAATATCAAAGAAGTATGAGAAAGACACATACATGTCGTTTACAGAAATGTCACAGTGTGATATTTTTCGAAACACGGCACTGCACACAGTCCAACATTACAGTCTTTACATTGAAAACGAGTTTCTTTCCGAATGCGTTTTCCATTATCATTCATCTTAAGGTTGCATACCACACATTTTCGCGATGTTTTTTTTTTTTTTTTGAACAGTCACTTTCTACATATGAAGGGAAGTGCCTTCCAACTAAGCGGACTACATTTTCAGAAATGTTAGGGGAAGCAAAGTTTCGAGAACTAGAATCACTACCTCCTTCTTCTATCAATCGTTCTATCAGTTTCATTCGAAAACCAATATGATTTAAAATCCTGCCATTTTTTTTAAAGATAACGAAGGAATTCCACACAATTTGATTTAACAAATGTCGAAAAATCTTGTAGTATTTTCGCTGTTGATTTCGGGCAACAGAGAGAGGATAGTAAGATAGACACTGATCTGATCTATCAACACCCCCCATGCTGTTATTATAAAACACCACGGCTTTTGGTTTCAGCTTCACAGAATCCCCCTTCTTAGCTTTCACTTCCATCATGTCAGCGTTATGAAAAGTTCTAAGCATATGCAAGGGTTTTTTATCCTTCCACTTTAAAACACACATTTTACCCTTTTGGAAGGCTATAATCTCCTCTTTCTTCAGTGTAGAACTTTTAAATGAAACAGGTAAACCTTTTCGGTTCGGTCGTAAAGTTCCACAGATATCCGTTTTACTGTCAATCAGTAATTCCGCTAATTCAGGTGATGTATAGAAATTATCAGTGGATAAACAATAGCCTTTCCCCTTCAATTCGTGGATAAGAGTCAGGACACTTTTCGTCGAAAGACCATAATCGTTATAGTTTTCGTTGAAGGCAGTACCTTTTCCAGTGTATATCAACGAGTTCCAAATGTAGCCACTTTCTGATTCGCATAACTGAAACAATTTAATTCCAAAACGAGCTCGTTTTTGAGGAATATATTGTTTCCAACTTAATCGACCTTTATATGCTATCAGCGATTCATCCACTGATATATCCGGTTTCGGTACATACACAGATTTGAACTTATGTACTATTAGATTGTGAAACTCTCTTATTTTTTTAGCTTCGTGTTATGATCTAAATCGCTACTGGACTCATTATTTGCAAAGTGCAGGAACTTCATCAAAAGTCCATAGCGCACCTCATCCATCACTTTTCCAAAAAATGGAGTGGATAGAATTGGTCTTTTCGACCAAAACCACTGTTCCACAGGTTTTTGTACTACGCCTTGTAGGAGCAACAGAGCGATAAATCTTTTCATCTCTTCCTTGTTCGTATTTTTCCATTTTAGAGCCCTAGAACCAGGTGTCAATTCTGCATTTTCAAAGAATGATTCGGCGTATCTATTTGTTTCCTCTACAATAAATGAGAACATTTCATCGTCAAGGAACAGGTTGAAATATTCAAAAGGATCTCCAGAATCCCCGATACATACTTTTATTCCTGGATTTCCAGTAAATGGAAATTTAGGATGACTCGGTAGAGGAGAGGTAACATCTATTTGACACCTGTCTCTAGCACTATCCAAGCAATCATCATCAGACTCACTTTCAGAGGATGAAAATTCTTCATCCGAACTTCTCTCTTCAATCAAACATTCATTTTCAGAATCACTATTCATTTTTAAGATAAACCAAAAAGCCCTTCTTAAAAGGATTCGAAAAGCAAATGGTAGCTATATATATATTTATTTAAGCTTTTATAAGAGGAGCTTTCCAATGAAATTTGGGAGAGATTTTGGTAAGAAGCAGTAAGACCAATAGAAATGGAGATTATTGTTTGGAATAGACTATTCACGAAAAATAGTGGTGATTCAGGCAGGAACGGGCATCACCGCTTCAAAAGAGAAAGATAAACTAATTGGAAAACGGCTTTTCCTTTCTTGGAAATTCCGTTGAAAGGAGCTCTGGACGACCACCCACTTCCTCAAGAGTTGCCGAATTGTTTTCCAAATGGAAGATATTATCGGTATAAATGACGTGTTTCGGATACTGACAGATACAAATGTCTGTGTTTGTGCCGTGTACATTTTTCAGTTAAAATTTACACATCAGATAAAACGTCAATAAATCTTTTATGTTCAAAGCTTATCTATCTCGACGTTCAAATCTTTGAATACGCAATCATACTGGATAATATTTGTTTCATAGTAATAATTTTATGTAAATTTTCTAGTAATTTACTTCTAAAATCTAAGTATTTCTTTTCCCTTAATTTCTTATACAAATATTTTATCCAAGTTTTTGATGTTTAACGACTAAATCGTAAATATAAGAAACAACAGTCAAATATCACGAGTGCAGATGGCGCTCGCTGATATTTGAGTGAGAAAATTACAGCAGCATAAAATGCGACCTCGTTTGAATTATATCTAATGTGCATATTTGGAACTGTTTAGCGTACTCGGATTAACTCAAGTGCACACGTCAAGGGTTTATATTGCATTCTAAGTCAACACAGTGGCTACTGACGAGCGACTACGTAATTTTGAACCGCGGTTAAGTGACGAGGACGATACCTGAGCTGATAACTCCCCTTCCAAACTTCCACATCACACCAACGTGAGGACTTTTGACGTCGACGTGTTTAACGTGCATCAGCTCCTCTTCAACGCTAAACTTTTGTGGTACCAGAGCTCGAACACTGGACACGAGTTCATAACCACGACCATCAGGCTACCGTGGCCGCAAAAGAAAATAGCAAGTTTGAAAGAAATGTAATGGAGAAGTATATTTGAAGAAATAACTTCAAAACTTAACGAAAAACCAAAATATCAAAATTTATTTTAGGAATAATAGTGAATATAACTTCGTACACCTAAAACCACTTTACGCAGTGTATTTTGAAAGTGAACGTTTCCCCTTTTAGAGAAACTTACTATAATTATGTCAAATTCCTTTCATTTTGCTCGAAGGGGATCCCCGAAACAACGTAATTTATTTGAAACACAAAATTACTTATGGTTGAATCTAATACAATTCCCTACAAAATGAATGAAAACCCTTTTTTATCATATAAATTGTGTTTGAATAGGAGATGGTTAGTTAATAAGAACATTTAAAACGTGTCGGTAATCTATGGACCTGTGGCACGTGGTACAATTCTTAGTGGCACTCAGCACTATTCCACAAATTTGTCAATTCTTGAGTGGATGGAAATTGATAATAGACCTTATTTGACAAACATCTTCTGAGAGAGTTATGGACATTTATGGAACTACAAAATAATCTGAAAGATAATTCTAAGGATAAATTTACAGCTATTTTGTAAATAATTGAGTGTTATTGCTAGGGGATTTAATTGTTGAAAAAAGAAAATTGCATGTACTCTGCTTTCCGCTTATGTGATTCGGCAAATCAAAGGAAAAAATCTTTCCTAATATGAAAAATATTTCGACTCCGCAAAGAAATTGTTTAACAACTGAATGCTCAGAATCGTGTCATGCATTATACCCCTGGTTTTGCGATATGAAAGAAGAGTCGTGAAAGAGTTAATTCGCATTACAATTTTTATTTAACTATAATGAAGGGAATCATTTATATTTCACTTTGTCTATTTCTTATTTAAGTAAATATGTTGGAAACATACATTTTTAATTTTTTTTATCTTTGTTGAAGAAGTAGTAATATTTTATATTGTTTATTTTTATGTTAATAAATGTATTTTATTGATCCATAATTAATATAAAATAAAACTGTAAATCTAAATTATTTACCTCTATTCTTTAAATCTGCAAATATTACCGTAATAATCGAAGGATTTCAAAAATTTCCTACTATGTGGCACGCTGAATAATACTGACAGATTGGTTTGGCACGTCTTAGCTACACAGTTGCCGCCCCTGATTTAAAATGTTATAAATATACAAAAGGAGAGTATTTTGTCAATACATGTTTTAAAAGGAGTAAAGTTTACGAGAACGAAATATAAAATTGCGTTAAAATTATTGGTACTCTATCAACCGTACTTTTATATATATATATATATATATATATATATATATATATATATATATATATATATATATATATATATATATATATATATATATATATATATATATATATATATATATATATAAGAAGTACGTCGATAGAGTACCGTAGTTACTGCAAACTCGTGACAATGAATTGGAAATTAAGTTCACAATTAATTGTTATTAAAATATATAAAATTTTACATGACTTATTTTTGTATTTGTTATTTTTATATTCCTTACTGAGAGAGAGAAAGAGAAAGCAACAAATGGGAGTTCATTACCTGCCAAAACTGCAGAGGCCTGGTTGTTTACTCCACAAGCTCCTACCTTATGCTTACTCTGCCCAACGGAGTAAAAATGCCGTCTTCTGCTCGTCAAGATCATGGAATTGCAGATATTGTTTTCCATATATTTTAAATATTAGTTTTCTAACTTCTACATCAGCCTTTTAATAGTCTACACTCCTGCAAAGAAGTCTGAATTCAAAACTATAAAAACTTATTATTCCCAACAATGTCATTTATATACCTTTATTTTTTATAATCTATGAATGCGTTAAACTATTAATTTGTTATCGCGACTATTTAATATTAAATGCGAAAAAAAACGAATAAGTTTCAGACTGAAACTTAAATTGAATTTTTCAAAAATTGTCATCGATATTCTCATAACTTTTACATATTGTCATTTTAGCATATCACACATCTATCTTCTATGCAAAAATCTATTATAAGTTCATCAAATGTTTTAGCATATTTTTACTCATAACATGCAGTTTTCAACCACATTGTGAGGCCGCGGTAGCCTAATGGTCAAAGTAACGGACTCGTAGCTGACGTGTCATGAGTTCGACCCCAGCACCACTGAAGATCCGCCGTGTAAGGGAGCGATGCTCAAGCGTCATCCTCGTCACTTGACCATGGTTTAAAATTACGAGGTCCGTCGCCAAGTGAGTGAATATTAACGTCGCACTGTTCAGCTACACGAGGGCTTTTAGTGATGAACCTCGTAATTTTGAAAAATGGTCAAATGACGAGGGCGACACCTGAGCTGGCACCCCCTCTCCTAACTCCCACACCACACCAACGAGAGGACATTTCAGCTCTCGATAGATTTAACGTGCATCGCTGCCCTACACGGCGGGTCTTTTGTGGCACTGGGCTCGAACTCGAAACATGCCAACCATGATTCGATACCTTGACCACCTGATACCCCGGCCACAGGACCGTCGCCAAAAGCCCTCAAGAAGTTGAGTAGAGAAGAGAGAGAGTGCGACTTTAATATCCCCTCACTTAATTAAATTATATGAAATTTAAGGAATACTTGAAAAAATATTAGAAGTTGAATATATATATGTATATATATATATTAAAAAATTAATCATATGATAATTTTAAATATCCAAAGAATTATTAGTATTTATGGTAAATATATATGTTTTTCAACTGAGTATGTGAGACACGCATAAATATCTTTTTCGAAATTCCAATGCAGAATTTTAGTGGAGCTAATACAAAAAATTCCTAGTTTTGCACGGTTAAGATTATAAAAATGTCCAAATTTTAATAACCATTTCTTCAGTCAACCACTAATGGAACATGAATGATGAGGGGGATTATGCATAAATATATATTTTTTTAACTTCAATTTAAAAAGGATCTTTATATTTATTTATATGCGCAAATGTTAACTCTAAATTTGTCCAGATGCTTTTAAATACTCTTTATTTGAAGATTCAAGTTAAAAAATATAAACTTCAAATTAAAATTCTCTTTGAATGAAATTAATGTTCAGACATTCAAAATTCAAATATAATTTGTTATCTGAACAATACAAAACAAGGGATTCTATGTAAGATGCCCTGAATATCTGGCTTTAAAATTATGAAAAACTGCAAAAAGATTTAAATAGGATTTTTTTTAACAATATGGGCAACCGAATCATGAAATGTTTGCTGGGGTGCATCAAAACCTGTGTAGAACGTGGATTCTTCAGAGCTACGATTGAAGGTACTGGACGGCGGCGAATCGATTGAAGGTAGCGAACACCCATATTCGAAGAAGGTGTGTTGCATGCTGTGAACCAAACTCCCGGCACTAGTGTACGGGCACTTGCTGCTTCAACCCGGAAGATCTCCAACAACTATCCATCGTGTACTGCAGGGTGCAGCCTTGCATCCTTTTCATGTACAGAGAGTGCAGTCATTGCAGCCAGATGATCCCCCACGACGTGTCACGTTTGCACAGTGGTTTCTTAACCAAATTGCGGCAGACATGCACTTTGCCAGTTCCGTGTTGTTCTGTGATGAAGCAACCTTTTCACGTGAAGGTATGTTCAATACGCACAATGCGCACATGTGGGCCTTAAATAACCCACATAGCACCCGACCACGAGCCATGCAACAACGCTTCACTGTTAATGTGTGGGCGGGTATCGTGGATGACAGTTTACTCGGCCCATACATCTTATCGCCTCGACTGGACTCTCACAAGTATCTCATCTTTCGACAGGAGGTACTTCCAGAACTGCTTACCGATGTCCCCGCAACTATTCGGCGCCGCATGTGGTTTCAACAGGACGGAGCGCCATCTCATTATGCAAGACATGTACGTGAGCATTTAGACCGGACATTTCCAAACAGATGGATTGGGCGTGGTGGTCCCGTCACTTGGCCTCCTAGATCCCCAGATTTATCCCCTCTGGATTTTTTTCTCTGGGGTGCTATGAAGGGTCTCGTGTACGACACGCCTGTCGTTTGCGAAATGGACCCTGGTCGCACGGATATCCATCGCTGCTGCTAGGATCCGTGAAATGAAGATGTTCGGCAATCCATGTCGCGTCGGTGCCGTGCGTGCATACATGCCAATGGTCGCAATTTCGAACACTTCCTCTGATGCTTTCACATCATACTTTTTATTTATTATTGGTTTTTTATTTGCAGTACATTTTGTGTTGTGGCGTTACTGTCTTTGTGTCTCTTTATCTCGTTAGGGTTACGTTTCCGCCCATGCTTTCCTATGTAATTTTGGCTCCTCACGATGTTCTCTACTACCCTCCAAGTTTGTACACGGCATTCGGGGACACCCTGTTTATAAAAGAAATTTTGTTTCAAAATTTACTAAAAATCGATGTTGTAATGAAATTTTTACATTGTATTGGATGAAAATTATTTAATAAATGCTCTCTCTCTAATCAATATGTCTCATTTACAATCTTAGAGTTAGTTCGAAAAGAATTCTCTCATAACAAATACAAGTTACCTTTTTAAGTTTGAATGGCATTTAACAAATTATAGAATATATGTGTAGAGGAATTTCATTAGATATCATCATATTAATTTAGGATAAAGAAAGGTAGATTACTTAAACAATAAAATATAAATATTATATAATCAGACAATCGAAGAAGCACCATTCAGCTAAATTACACAACTGACTTGTATACACAGTTTGCACGAAAGTTTGTATTGAAGAAATTTGAACACATATTTTCTGTTTGTGTGAAAAGTCACTCATTTGAAATAAGGTAATAAAACAAATTTCAATATTTTGCTCATTTTTAAGGTACTGTGCCCCATTAAAAGTTTAAAGTGAGTAATTTAACAATTTAATAATTATTTATAATACTTCCTTAAGAGATGTTGGTGAGCTAAATCTTATTTTTTTGACAATTTGAGATTTTTACATTTTCAAATTGTATAGATTTTAACCATTCTAAGAATACCTTACTTTAACATCTAAGGTAATTAGAAGCCCTTAAAACCTATTTTTAAATAATCGTTGACACTTGGCCATGCCCATTTGAATGGCGAAAAATGTAAGCAAAATACTTCGTTTTTGCTTAAAAGTTGAACGTCTGATATAAACAAAAACATGTATCTTGTATTGTAAATTGAGTCTTTTATTTTTTTTATTTCCTAGCCGATTAGAAGTTTCAATGTGTATACTACATTAAAATCAATGTATATCAAAATGTAAATTTTGATGTTCGATGTACCTTTCCTGAGAAACTACTGCTCACAGGTAAGTAAATTGTTTATGATTTATTTATAATAATGGCTAATGTTTACTGAAAAGAGAATTTTGTAAAAAACTCAAAAATCTATTTTTTACAAATTTTTTTATGTGAAAAAGTCACTTGTTTAAATTTCGACTTTAAATTTCACTTTGTTTGATAAAATATTTTATAAATTATGAAAAAATTCAAAATTATAGCTAAAAGCTCATTTCAGTATAATGAGAAAGGTGTACTTTAATTGTATGAAAAATTTCAAACATGTACAAATAACAGATTTTGAGAAAAGGTACATCGAAAACAGCCAATTTAACATTGTTGGTATTGAGGTTTCCTACTCCCTTTTAAAAAATGAGCCCTTTAACATTTTTACAATCAGGTCTTCAGTTAAATGAAAAATGGCACCATTGACATATAAAAAAACCTCTTTAGCATACAATAAAACGATAGTTTTGCGAATAATAAATAAACCTTTTTACATAATTTGTACCACGCTGTACATTTGTTCAGCTTCGCAATTTTATATAACTAAGGCTTTAGAAGTATAAAACTTCTGCATAACTGCTTTTTAGTTAAATGAAATAAATTTTCTTTCAAAAGAATGTAAAGCGAAGTCTATTTTAGAATTATTACTTATTTTAGATGGTGTTTTTCTTCATGGGAAGCAGAGAATTGTCATCTTATATCAGACACGCAAGCTTCTGTTCCATAAATTGCTATTCTTATCAAACATAATTATTTGTGTCAGGGATTAGAGCCCTCGATCTATGGATCCGAAGACTAGTAACTTAACCACTAGTCAAAAGTGATCACCTCTGTCCGGAGGCTGTTACTGGTTTATATAGAAACCGCTACACTACTCCGCCACCAGTGAGTTGGTGGACAGGTGAACGAACGAGATATTTGTTATGGCGAGCGTGGGTGTAGCGTGCGAGTTGTTGCTGTTGCGTTAAGTGAGTCTGACGACTTTGGTTGATGCGTCAACTGGGTCTGACGACATTATAGTTGATACATTAGGTGGGTCTGACGACTTTATAGTTGATGCATTAGGTGGGTCTGCCGACTTTGACTGCTCTTGATGCGGGTAGATGGTGCCGTGACAGATCAGAAGGTTTTGCGTTTTTCATTTCAGCCAGGGTCACCAATGTCGGGGATAGAACTTGCGATCTATGGATCCGAAGCCAAGTAACTTAACCACTAGACAAAAGTGATCTTCTCTGTCCGGATGCTGTTACTGCTTTATATAGGAACCACTACAATCTGAATTATAGAAATCAGACTCAATTGAATATCAGAGACCTTACCAAGTGTGTTGTAGAATTCAGAAAACAAGGAAACCCCAATTCAGAAACCTATTTAATATGGTTTAAATTTACTCAAGAAATAAAGGCATCCAATTTTCACAGAAAAGGTACAATGTTCCTCAGGAATACGAATTCCTTAGCTATTTGCATAATCACACTAAATTACATATAATCATGGACATTTGGATTTTTAAAAAAATGAAAAACTTTTAAACACACACACAAGGAAAGATCTCTTCGAATTTATAAAATTCCTAACCACTGATTTCATAATATTATTTTTTAGAAAAAAGTTGAATTCAGGAGAATTTACACTTTGAAGACGGTATAAAAATTTTGAATCCATTCACATTTGAAAGTTGTTATGTGATACAGAATATACGCTTAATTTACATAAACTTAATATATATATATATATATATATATATAATGGATACTATCGCTTATAAAAGAAACCAATTATAAAAACTTAATCGTTTTTCAAAGAACTTTATGAATATGAATAAAATAATTCGCGTTTTTTTTTCAAATAATTTAATTTTATTTGTTTTCAAAGTTTGTGTGCATGTTGAGGATTCAAAATTATAATTTTTGAAAACTTTATGAATAGCAAATATATCTAACTAAAAAGTATTTATACATTAATTTATAATACTTAAAAATTTATTTTCAATTATAAAGTTTTGAAAAAAACTGTAGTCATTAGTTAAATGAGAATAACCTAGTTTGTTAGAACTTATATAATAAATGATCGCATTAATCTGCGATAAAAGCTACTTTGAGTCTATATAAGTTTCTGATTCTGCTCATATAATTATATAGTTATTAGTTAAGTATATTTATACTATATTTACCTTGCTATTAATAACTAATGCAAACAAGTTCTATGTAATTATAGATTTGTAAAAAGATATACCAGAGGTAATTCTTACTTTTTATTCTTGAATTATTTCGACTGATGAATAATTAAATAATACATGCATTAAAGTTTGACCTTTACATACAATTAATGTGGAAACAAGTTTTATCAGTGGGGTTAATATGAGTTTAAATATGAAAACTCTAGGCTAACACATATTCTGCCAAGGCTTTGAGGAAAGTATCATATACTTAATCTGCAAAATCTCACACCTTGGAGAAAGGATTGATATATACTTTTGTATGATACAATAACTTTAATGGAAAACTTCCTTAACTATAAAAAGATATAAAAATAAAATGAAATTGAAAAATGGTAATCTTTTATTGAAATTTTGCTTGTCATGTTACAAAAACACGCCTCATTAGTAAAATGCTATAAAATATGTCATCTGCAATAAATGACAATAAATAAAATGGTTTGGGAGAATCTGAGCAATAAAGAATATAAAAAAATGAAAGGGCTTTCAATTCCCCAACGATTCATTTATCTTTCGGAGTTTAATTCTGAAAAGATGAAAGCTCGGATACTTTTTTTTCCATACTGGAATGAAAACAGCTTTTCGGCTATTCAAAAAGAATGCAATTCGATTTCATCTCTTCAAGATTTATTCCATCGAACAACTCAAAAGAACCTTTATTAAAAAGTGATAATTCATCGAACTTTTTAAAAGGAAATTTTTCTTTCTTACTCCAAATTAAAATTTTCCGTTTGCTTTTTGTGACAAATTTCAAAAGATTTTAACAAAACAGTACAACAAGTTAAATTTTATGTTTTATAACAGAACAATGAAAGACAATCGAGTTAAATTCTGAAGACATTTTTTTAATCTCAAAAGATGTAATTTTAGATATCTAGCGTTCTTGCTCACGTACCTATAGTTTATAACGTAATATTTTAATTCTTGTGAAACGTAGAATGTTCTACCAATCTATTTATTATTTTGCTTAACTGGACATCTTAAATATTTTTTCTTCCAAATGGACAGCACACACATTTTGGCAGATTAATCTTTGTAGACATGGCAATCCCCATCGATCCCAAGTATGGAAACCATTTCAATGATGACACCAACTAGTGGCTACTCCCGCTACCAAAGTTTTCACTCTTGAATTTATTCAATTAAACCTATCGTTGAATGCTAAATATTGCCATGATGTAACTCTGCCAAAAGTACCACAGCCACATTGATGCTAAAGGAATATTTTACATGCCGCATAATCATGTGAGCATGCTACCTCTAAGTCACAGTCGACACTTTTAATAATCAATTGCATGTAATAATAATGAGACTTATACTGATCCTTATTAGTTTTTGTGCAACTCCTTATTATACTTCTGTGATTTATTGGCTACATAATTTTAAAGGGCAATTAAATTATTCGCATTTATTTAGTAGTTGCTTTTGAGTTCTCTTTTTAGTATTTTTTTATCTCTTTTGTTGTATCCTATTTAATTACATTTTACCGATGTAGTTAAAGTTTTAAAAGTTGGATTGATTTTTAAATTGAATGAATAAAAAAAAATATCTCTCTGTAGAAAATAATACATTTTTACTAGATTTCCTTAAATATAATTTTTGTCCATAGAAAAGCAAAATGACACTCTAAAACTAAGCTAATTTTCCTAACATGTGTGTTGCGTTTTTTTTAAAATTAAGCTTCCATGTTAAGGGGGGGGTGCAATAATTTAGCGTAAAGGTAATATTTTTTTGTTTTCGAGAACATTATTGTGAAACATATGTAATCCATACATTTTCAGTGAAACATATCAAGTTTTTGAAATAAATAATATGTAAAAAACTTCAATTTGAAATGAGTAATCCTGAAAAAGGAAGACTTACATCTGAAATCAAACTAAAATATCCTGTTTATACCTCCACGGTATAAGAAGTTATTCTTTTATATTTTAACTACAAATATTTACTCTTAAAAATAATAATTGAATCGATTGTCAATGTTTAGTTAATTTTTCAAAAAAATATTTTATGTAAGAAAGTAGTACACGCGCGCTCTGCCTTAACTAATTCGTTATTATGGAAGAATTAAACTGAAGAACAAATTGTATAGATGAGTAAAAATAAGTTACATTCATTGATAAATATATACATTAAGAAAGATTCCCAAACCTTTAAATTAGACGATTTTAAATTTCTATAATTTAAAATTTAACGGTTAATTATTAAGAGTTTATAATATTAACAGCAAATAATTTATAGTGAAAATAAAATAAATATAAATAAAAATTGCTATTGCGGTACGATTTTTATTTGATTTATTTCAAAATATCCTTCAATTAATTCAAACCCTCATGAAATATTTTTATACAATAGAAGTAAATTTCCTGAGGAAGCAATTTATCCGAAACATTTAAGCACAATTAAACGCATTGTGAAATAGCTAATTAGTCTGAAATACTTTAATGAGATATTTCAGTTCTGTAAATATTCATATGAAGAAAACATAAATATAGAATGCATTATCGTTATCAGATTTTTTTTATTTCACTGTTTAAATCAAACTTGAGTTCATAGAATCTTATTCGCCGATGAATTCTTTTTAACCCAAAATTTTTATTTTTTATTATTTTAAAAGGTGACATTTTAATGATTAAAATAAAATACACCTCACATATTTTTAAGCAATAATGTTTTATTTTTAATTACAGATTAATTAATAATTAACGAGCAGTGGCGCACACAAGAATTTTTTAGTGTGGGGGATGGGGGGGGCTTGGGTTGAAAGCCCACCATTCTCGTATCATATCCCAATATGCCACCATACATATTCTCTTGATTTTGTCGAATGTCGGGGACAAGAAACAGTAAAAAGTAAATTATTGAATAAATGATTAGCATTAATTAATAAAAAAATATTAATAACCAATACTTAATTAAATTGTATGTACTATATACATAGGGTTATAATCAATCGAAAAAAATCAAGGGGGATGGAGGGGGATCTGGCCCCGTAAAACCCCCTCCTTGTGTGCGTCTCTGTTATAAAGAGTAATAAATGAATTAGAAACATTCTTCAAATAAAGTATTTTCAATCTAAGCATGTTTGATTAGATATCATAATATTGCTTAACAAAATATTTGAAACATTTGTTTATACTTGTTATTATTTACAATAAGTATTAGAAATGTCATTCTAAGCAAAACGATTATTTCTTTCGCATTTCTATTGTAATATTTTTTAAATCAAACTAGGATATACAATCTTTTTCTTCGGTTCATTTCTCTTTTAGCGATTCATTATTGAATAAAATACAGATGCTGACTCATTTAGAGTGAAACAATTGCTGAAATGAAATTTGTGACGAAGGCATTCATTAAGATTTATATCTCTTCTTTTCTGCAGTATACGTGACTTTTATTCGAAAAGAAAATTGAAATGGTGAGATTTGCTTATTTTCAGTTCTTTTTGCAGTATTTCGTATTTCTCATAGAATTCAAATATATTTTTATGTCATTAGATATCAAAAAATCTAATAAAAACTCAATGTTATGTTTCAATGGCTATTGTTCCAGCTATTGATTGCTTTCTTTAGCTTTAAAGTAGCATAAAAATGCTCTATTAATATAGTCTGTGAATTTTTATTCTTACAATTATCAATAAGTATTCTTTGAAGAGGCATGAAAATATATTACAACATTAAAACTGCAATTCTTTGTTAGAGCTATGCAGTATTGGAATCAGTTTTCATTTAATTGGCATAGATGATTATGTAATTGAATCTAAGGACAGCTTAAGTTCATTTTGATAAATCAGCCAAATAATGATAAAACTGCCATAAATTATCAGCTTTTATTTTACTGGAAAACAATTTTCTAAACAAAAATTAAAATAAGATTAAGCGTGATTGCCTCCGCATCTAAAATAAGTCTCGTACTTTGTCTTAGTTACAGGGAAACTGCTACTGAAGGACATTGTCCGATCCATTGCTGGATGAATTGTATAGATTGGATTGGTTGATGAATCTACAAATAAATTGAATTTTAAGAAATTTCTGTGCTAGTGTACAGAAACGAAAAAAAGTATATAATTTTTTCATAGTGTATGTGTGATAGAACTTTTCAGGATGCATCCAAAATATCTCAAAGTTATGCATAAATGATGCTGAAATCTCAAATAGAAAACTTTTTTAATAATTTGATTATTCTACAATTCCAGTTTTGATCCTAAAATATCTCTAAGAGAATAAAAACTATCCAATGATAAAAATTTAATTAAATCGAATTGGCATGTGTGAGGGATTTATTTTAATTTAACTGCGTGTTAAAGGTTGTATTTTGGAGGATGAGTGACTTGATTATTTTGATCTTGCATAAGCTTCTATGTTCTGTTAAATATTTTTCCTCTAAATGACAATATCAAATTAATAAACGGACAAAGTAAAAGGCATGAAGGTGATATATTTCTTTTATCTTCTAGAAAACAAGACTCCTTAATGTTTGCTCTGAATTATTTTTAATACATTTTTTTCTTTTGAATTTGTTTATCATTTTTTTCATCTTACAATTATTATTAATTTTAAACTTCTAAAATAAAAATAGACCAATTTTTTTCTTTCCTAATATTTTAAAAAACACATCAGAGCTATTTAATTTTATACGTTCAAATGATGACATAAAATATTGAAAGATATTTCTAAATTCGCACATTTTTGCTATAAACTTCATAATTCTAGGAAAATTTAAAACATACAATTTTGCGTACAAAGATAAGTTACGATAAATCTACATTACAGATGTAAAAAACATACTGAAGTAAATATCTGTATGAATAATTTTCTGATACATGCGATAACGTGATAAAAACATACAAGTAATAGTACATTATTCAAAATTTACATTAATGAGTCAGAAATTTACAACAAGAATAATAAGCTTTATTTTCCGTTGAGATATGGCATAAAAATATTTAAGTAATTAATATAGTTAAACTCATAAAATAGTCTCTTACAATATTTATGAACACCAATTGATTTTTGAAAAGATGTTAATACGTTTTGAAGCTTACGGAAGTTGATAAGGAAAAGATATTGATTAAGGATAAAATGAATGAAATATTTTTGACACTTTTATAAATAGTGAATTTTTAAGTATTATTTTCTATGGATGTGTAGTGTGAAACCAATGGTAGGAAATTTCAAGATTATACAATGTATCGTGTTATTTTGTGAAATGTATTAAATAGAGACCAATTTGTATACCAACAATGAAATGGGGTAGCCGAATGGTCATGGCCAGGAACTCGTGGCCAGTGAATCATGAATTCGAGTCCTGATGACACTAAAAGCCGCTATGAAGAAAATCTGGTTAAATCTTTCGTGGCTCAAAGTCCTGAAGTTTAAAAAGTGGGGTGCCAGCTTAGTAGTCATCCTCGTCACTTGTCCGAGGCTCAAAATTGCGATGTCTATCACCAAAAGCACTTGCGTTGTTTTAGAAGGAAACGCCAAAAAAATCAATCATTTTAAGCCAACAGTAGATGAAGTATTAAAATTAAAGTAAGGTAATAGCAAGTGCTGTGTGTAAAATATAAAACACATTCTTTTATTTTTTATGCTCATTGTAAGAGGAATATTCTAACATGTTGTTTGTAGAGCAAATGTTTTTTCCCTTCTTTAAAAAAATAAGCATTGATTTGATATTTTTTCTTCATTAAATTCAAATTACAGATACATAATAGGCTTAAGTACATTAATCCTGTTCCTTTCTCATTGTTCCACGAATTTTATATATAAGAACCATATTCTTTCACTTTATTTCTAATCTACTCACCAGGAATATATCAACCTTACTACCAATCTAACGATACGTAGAGCTGATATTATACAAAAAGAAGAAAGATGTAACGCTATACACATACATATTCTTTATCAATATTTAAAAAAACTGCTTTTTATGTATATTCGATATTTTGAAATTAAATAATGAGTCAAATATATTCGCTAATAATATAATTTAATAGTTTAACCTTTTCTTAGCAAGTTAGAATCTAAACTTCACTTAGTTATGTATAATAATTGCAATATATGTTGTTTTTAAACACCTAAAGCAAAATACACGTGTTTGATTTTAAAAAGGAACTTATAAAACAAGCTGATAACTTAAATAATGAATTTTGTGAAACATGCACACACACAAAAATGGTAAGTAATCAAACAAAAAATGGCTAACTTAGCTGTTTTAAATTATAATAATTTTCTGGATTTATATAATTAACAAAAATAAATATCTTATTTCATAAAAATAAAAATATTCGGTGTAAGCTTGTTGGAAAGAATCACGAAATAATTCAATCAATTATTAAAGGTTTTTGATTGAAAATCTTTCGATCACATTTATTTTTATAAAATCTCATGTTGAAAAACGAAAATAAATTTTTGAATAAATATTCTATTAAAGAAAGTACTACATTATTTATATGAAGTATAGTTTCATGGTATTAAGCTTTCGATTATATTGAAACACATTCTTATAGGCCTCGTCTCTTGATTTAAAAGAGACAGGTTTTAATTTCTAAAATGGAAGTATACTTATCCTTTGCACCCCCCCCAAATTTTCCCACCCCTTGGATGTCAATTTCTGTAAAACCCTTTCTAAGCGGATCTCTATTCAACAAAAGAGCCATATAAGTCAAATTTCCAGTCAGTAAGTATAATAGTCCCTGAGATCTTGTGAAAGTGAATGAATCGCTTTTCTCCTATGTATAGAAATATAAAAGGAAAGCAATTAATTATTCATTTTTGGAAAATTAATATAGCATTGGTATATTATTCAAGTTATGCTTGTTTGGTGTTACTTTGATAGTTGAACATATATTAGATTTAGAAGACTCTGAATTTGACTTCAGATTTGAGAAGTATGTAAAAGACAAAATTTGTCTTGGATTATTCGAATATTTCTTCAACAGCAAGTAAATCTTCGTGTATTTCACATAAGGAATACTATTCCAATGCATTTCCATATTTGTAAATAATGTAAATAAAAAAATATCAGTAAAATATGGCATAAAACATGACTTTTTACTTTTATGCGATTTTTAACTATTTTCATTTTTTTCTAAGAAATAATTTTAAACAGTCCACCCAGACAACTTTTTGCAGTTTATTTCTAAGATATTAAAAGAAAACTACGAGTTAGCGTAGTAAATAGGCGAAAACTATTAGATAAATGACTCATCAGTTTGAAATTGAGACAAAAATAGAACTAACATATATAAAAGGATTTTCAAAATTGTATAAGATGGTGTGATAGTTATTTACTTTGCTGTTTATATCAAACAGCATAACACTATGCTGATTTGTGTATTGAATTTAAAGTAGTTCCCTCACAAGTGGATCAAATCAGTCTTTTCTCTGAAGAAAAAAAAATATCACATAAAACCTCAGAGGAATTTCCCATTCAAGTAAAGGTTCTTATGTCAAAGCGATCGGACGCAGATGCAGAACTCCACTGAAATGAAAACCAAAATGTTGAATCTTACATGATCCACAAAGTAGTCAAAAACTCTAGCCTAGAGCTTTAGAAATAGCTGTTGGAATACAGATTTTTATAGTTAAGGAAATACCAAATGGGAAAGACTTTTAACAACTTCTTAGAGTATTTAGAATTTTATTTTATATGGAGAAAAAACAAAAAAAATGGAGAACAAGAATGTTATCAATATACGTTTTTTAAAAAAAAATCTTTAAAATAGAAAGACTGCGAAAAATATACATACTGTTAGGTTTATCTTGAACATATGGAACTGCGTTTCAATGGCTTTGGTAAAAAATATTGAGCATATTTTTCATGCTTATTGTGAAGAAACTTTAGTTGTAACTTCTAAAAGACAACTTTTTTATATTTTTTTCAGTTTAATTATGTGTTAAAGCTTTCATTGTTTTAATTATAAATTTTTTTAAAAAAATTGTTATTATGTGATAAATGTATTATACAACGCACTAGATATTCCTGGGATTTACATACTACATCTTATTCAATAAAACACAGCACATTGCTTCATATTTAGATTATGGGATATTTTTCTAAATCTTTTTTCAAAATTAAGATTATTCAGCCTACTCAATTTAAACATAAAGAACAAACTACTGAATTTAAGAGAAAATAGTTTGTGTGTGTGATCAACCAAGTTGTACCGTTACAAATTGTCAAATTTATAAACGCGTTTTAAATAATGTTTACTTTAGCATTTAATTGGCTGGGAATGCAATATTATTCATTATAAATACGTAATTCGAATTTAATTTTGAAGAAATATTAAAATTTTTAACTACGCAAACACTAAACAATTCATTTATTTTTAAAATGTTTCAAACATTCAGGAAACGAATTCTTGGTAGAATGATTTTCTCATGAAAGGAGGGAAAACATGCAAAAATGTCGAAAAAAGTTGTTTCGATCAAAAGGAGCATTTTTAATAATATATATATATATATATATATACTAGCTGCATATGGCCCGGCGTTTCACGGGCTATCTGTACTTTTATAAATTTTCCCATTCCTTCACAAAATCAGCACTTCTGATACTCATTTTCAAAATGACTCCCCCCCCTCCACCGCTTAGCCCGGCGTTGATCGGGCTTTGTCTTTTCCTCATGACACCAGCATTTCTGTGTGTGTTTGTACGCGCACAATGTGAGTGATTTCTAAAATTATGTCAAAAAATTTCCCTTTTTCGAAATTTGTTCTATATTCCACTTACTTTTTATTTAAGACAGGATTCTTTCCCCTTTCTATAGCCCGAACACGTTTTTTTAGAGTAAAATTATGGTTCTATCTTCCCCTCCTTCTCGCAGATAAGATATAGCTTCAAATTTCGATGTATGACTTATAAAAAACAATATTGCGTTAGAATTAAAAAATTATTAATGTGAAGCACAATAAAAAGAAAACGATTCTGATGCTAAGAGTAAAACAAAAAACGTTCATCTTTTTAATAATAGTTAATTTCTAAGAATCTAAAATAATAAAATAGATTTCAGATTTGCATGAATCAATCAATCGTTACATATAGTTAGCTTAAAAATGTCTCTAAAATGTGTATTTTGATCCAAAATAATAGACGATGTACTTTTTAATTAACAAAGAATTCCTTTATTAATGAAATAATAGAAATAATTCTTTTTAAAAAAACATATATATTTATTAAAATCAAATTTCTATAAGTAATTAATAAAAGAAAAATTTACAGATAGCTATTGAAACGATTGCTTTTTTCTGAACGTTGGAATGTTTGATTAAACATATAAATATATATAAGTTAAAAAAGAAAAAAGTATGGGAGAAAGCCTAGATATATCTATACATATAAATAAAAATGAAGTGCCTGTTTGTAATTTGAAATTAACAGCTTTTTACTAAATGCATTTAAAAGTATATACGGTACTTATATGAAAAAATCCATTTTTAAAATTTTTGTCTGTCTGTTTGTTTGGGCTAATCTCTGAAACGGCTGGACCAATTTTGACGAAATTTTCACTGGCAGATAGCTACTGTTATAAGAAATAACTTAGGCTACTTTTATTTTAGAAAAAAAAATTAGGATTCCGGGAAAATTAAGTTAAAACCAATGAAATAGTGAGCAATATCCGATTCAAATAGGGATTATTTATTTCAATAGGGACTATTTTTTATTCAAAAGGGATTATTTTTATTTAATAGGAACTATTTTATTTCGCGAGCCTTCTGTCTCAACGATTGCTAGCAGTTATATCAAACTATTTTCTTTGATTAGGTTGCTGACATTCGCCACATTTCCCATTCATGCCTTGATCCTAATGATTTTAAAGTCGTTAACTGCATTGTCAATGGTCATGCGTCCCTTTCACCCCCTTCCTTGTGGCTTCGTTTGTGTTCTCGTTTCACCCTACTTGCTACTTATACCTATTTTGATCCTAAAGATTTTAGTCCTCACCCATCGACAGTGTCAAAGGTCATGCGTCTCTTTCACCCCTTGCTCAACAAAAAGCAAAGAAAAAAATAAAACAAAAAAGAAACAGATTCACAAAATAGAAGAAAAGTTTTCGTAAACTCTGCGAAGTGAATAAACAATTTTTTGTTGAATTCCACGTGGACGAAGTCGCGGGGAACAGCTATTTAACATAAAATAAATGCATCAGAAAGTAATATTAACGTATTACACATCCAGATAAAAATTATTTACACTATTTTTAGCGTTTATTACACAATATTTGTATCAATGTGTTACTTTTGCTAAGCAGGTAGGTGTTTTCAAAAATCGAACCACAAGAAAGTTACGGGGCGTCATAAATAATAATAACAATAATAAAAAAAATCAGCAATTATATCCTAAGACTTAAATTTAGCAAACATGGTTTTTCGTTCAGCTGAGTTATGTAAAAAGCTTTTTTTTGTTTAATTTATATAATTCACGTAAAATTAACTCATTAAAAACCTCTTTATCCTTCAGTCTGTATTTTTTAATTTTTAAATTCACCCGTGCGAAGAACGGGTATACCAGCTAGTATATTTATATACATCTACTGAAAAAAACATTAAAAAAAACCCGATCTGATAAAAACATTTTGATATTTTAATTTTAACCTTCAAAAAATGCAACAAAAATAGTGCTTAAATATTTCTCGCAAAAAGGAAAAAAAACGAATGTATTTTTTGAAAAATTGTATAAAAAAAGTTTTTGATATTCAATTTCGCCAAATCTGGTGAATTTCAATATTTATATAGGCGCACCTTCTTTTCTAGTGTAACCTTTCATCAAACGTAGAGGGCTGAGTAGAAAAAGAGTTTTCTTGCGCCAAACAGGTTTTCGCCCCCAAACTCAGAGCTATTGTAAAATTGATTTTTTTTAAAGTTTTAATTTGTTTTCGGGCTTCATTTTTAAGTTAATGCTTTCAAACTTCATATATCGATTGCAAACAACGATAATTTTTAAACAAAAAACTTTAAAAAAAAGTAATGCTTACATATTTGTCGCAAAAAAGGAAAAAAACTAAAAACAATTTTTTTTATTTAAAAAACGTAATTTTTAAGATATTTTATCAATCTTTATACAGATTACGTATAATATCGTTCTACACACGGAAAAAAAGGTTTTGTGAGATTATTTTTATTAATAGAGAAGTTATTAAGTATTTAAATAAAATTTTGAGTATTTTATGAAAAATCGTAAAAAAAAACCCAGTTTTTGACATTGAATTTTTTAAATGACTGATTCTAAAAGAGAAAAGCGTGAACTTTTTTAGTGTAAAATAATTTTCATTAACGCGAAAGTAAGTGCGAGCGGAACAACTTAGAATTTTATATTAAAAAAAGGAACCGATTTCGCGACTCATTTTAAAAAAATCGTAAGAAATACAAAAAAATAATTATTTTGTAAAATAAATTATAGCATATCATGGCGAAATAGATGATCTTTACGAATCCGTAATTATTTTTTGTGAGTTTCATGAAAAAAATTAGACCGCGTTTTAAAAACGTCTGAAAAAAAAAAGAAGTTACAAATTCCCCTGGCGGTGAGAAATGGTACTAATTATGCGTTTTAAGGTTTTTAATTAACATCTTTTTAACTAATTGGAATATCAGAATTTAAATGGTCAAAACGGATTCCTCGGATCATTCCCTAAATTTTGGTACCTTCGGCGACTTTCTGCGTCGTGTGGTTCGTGAGAAAATATGGAAACATTCTTACATAGATACGTTTGTTTACCTACGAATTTTAATAGTGTAGGTATATCAAATCTATCATTCAAAGTAGACTATGTGCCTTAAAAGTCTTTTCAATTAAATTTCATTTTTATAAGTTTTTATGAAAGTAGTTTGAAAATTTTTAACTTACCATTTTTATGTATTTAAGAAACTTAAATTATAATTCATTTCAATGAAATACGAACATAAATGTTTATAGTACTATTTTATTTCATTAGACAATTTTGTTTCCATTTTTCGTACTGATTTAAATACTTCAAGGCTTACTAACTTCTTACTATTCGGTGGGCATGTAACAATCTCACCATCCTTAATCATCCTGCCTTATGATGAGAAATTGTAACTAAGATTGGTGCAGTTAAAACTTAATCATAGCTCCATTTTTTTAAAAAAAATCCATTGGAATTTTCTAACATACTTTCCTCATTAACATATCTTCAAGCATTTCAACAGTAAACTTATTTTTTACTGATTACAAGATGCATGTTTTCAAAAGAAATCGGTTCATTAATTGTTTTTGTTTCAAACATGCATTAAAATACTGTTCATTACAGATTCTCATTAATTAATATCTTTTTCCTTTTTTTATGAAAATAAGACAGAGAGAAAAAAACATCAGTATAGAAAGTATCAGCTTTAATTATGAAAAACAGTTTTATTGAGTAGATCTAGATGAACAGCTGCTGAAAAAAATATATGCAGCAAAATGAACCATTAAGAAAATATTATAAAAGCAAACACAACAATTACCATTACAGAAAACTTAAAAGCTCTAAGACGAAATTTAAAAACTTGTTATATATTTTATATATTCCTGTTTTAATCTGCATATATAATTATTAAAAGTATTGATTTCAGCTCATTATTTAATGTGTAAGTCTATTTAATTTATTTATTCGATAGATTAATTATACTATTACTCTTATATACACTCAGGAACATTGAAAATAGCGACCCAAGAAGAAAGCATCGGATTGAAATGAAATTTAATACACATAGTGACACCGATGAGAAATTCACTTGATCTCAAAAACAAGACAATTAAACGAATACAGGGTGTACAACGACACAAATACTGGGCAACTTCAGTAGCGCGTTGGACCACCTCCAGCTGCAATACATGCCACCACACGGCCCGGCATTGAGTTGATTAGACACCTTATGTTGTCATGCGACAGATCGGCTATCAAATCTTGAACAGCCAACTCAAAATCATGTACAGAATGACACGATGGCATCTGCCGTTTTAGCTGATCCAACACGTGCTCTACAGGGGACAAATCGGGGGAGCGGGCCGGTCATGGAAGAGTCTGAAAATGACGTATGAAGTCTTGGGCAACTCTTGCTGCTTGCGGACGAGCATTATCTTGCTGGAAAATTGCCCCTGGGAGACCATTTAGGAAAGGTCCTACATGGGGTCGAAGAATATCACCAACGTAACATTGGCCCGTTAAGGTTCCACGCATCACAATTAAAGTGGACCGGCTATCATAGGCTATGGCCCCAGACCATTGCACAAGCTGTGCGGGCAGTGTGACGTAGAACAGTGTGGGGAGAATTGTACCGCTCACCAGGGCGCCTCCACACCCGTACACGGTTATCATCTGTCCCCAAAACAAACCGGGATTCATCACTAAACACAACCTTTTGCCAATCTGTGACATTCCACATTGATCTGGCTTGTCACCACTGTAGACGCAGTTGCCGATGTTCCGGTGTTAAAGGGAGTGCACGGAAAAGGTGCTTTGATTTAAGATTTGCTTTTGCAAGGTGTCTGGAAATTGTTTGTGGAACAATTGCTACGCCTACGTCTGCTCGCATCGTTGAACGAGTCACTGTGGGGTCCACAAGTGCTTTCTGTACGATCCTTCGATCCTCTCTCCTCGTGGTCTTCCTGGTCGCTCCAGATCCGGTTTTCCTCGCGTGGGTACATTCTCGTGTCCACTGCTCCCAACAATTTCTAACGGCACACTCCAAACGATCCACCTGGCCAGCAACACGGCGCGTCGACCAGCCTGCAGTTTTCATCCCGATGATCAAGCCTCTCTCAAACTCGCTTAACTGTGAGAAATGTCTTCTAGCACGTTTATCTGGCATGTTTCACTTACCAAATTCTTCCTACAATCGGCGGGTAATCGTCCCGTTTATGAATCTTCGAATTTGCGCTGGCTTATATAGCACCCTCTTCCTGATTGTAGCGCCACCTCGGCGTGTATGAGCATGCGTATTGGCACAAAACTTGGATCATTTGCATATCACATTACGCTGTGCTTATTTGCAAAGTTTCGCGGTTGTACTTAGCTTCCTTCTTGGGTCGCTATTTTCATTGTTCCTGAGTATATATACGTACATTTATCATTTTTACATTATGGCAGCATTTCCAAAACAGGGCCGATAAAAGTTTTGAGGGAGTCCACAAGAAACAAACTATAGCTTTGGGTCAATAATAAGAGCTAGAAGGCTACTTATATAATATGAATACGATAAGGAAATAGACATAATTTCATAACAATAAAATGTCTAAGGAATGTTAAGAAATTCGCAGCTAAAAGAAACTCGAATTTTCTGGATTATTGTTTTCTATCATTTAATTTTGAGGAATGTGGCTTTTGTTTTGCCATACGTTTAACATAAATCGTTTTAATATAGCAAAAATAACTGATCTTCGTCTGATTCTCAATAAATTTGAATTGGTTAGTAATGTACAGATATCAAAATCATCAGTTACAAGGATCTCGTCAGTAGGGCCTACTTATTTAAAAAGAACTTATTTAATAACTTTCGGAATAATTTTGAATATATTATTAGAAATATAGGTATATTTAATTTTTTAGCTATAAAGGAACTATAATTATAGATACCAATAAATATTCGCACCTTACAATTTTTCATACCAAAGTAGCACAACATGTGTCAGCGGCTGTGTAAAGATTTCTCTATGTTGGTACCACTTTTCAATCAGTCAGAAAAATGAAGTACAATGCAGTACTCTATGTATAATATATGCATACCCTCTGTCTCAAAAATTGATAGACTGTAGTAAAATATATATTTATACAAAACGGAAAGCCATACAAATACCATTTACAAATATGTTTATTCAAGCCATATGAACCATTTTTTTTTCTTAATCAGTAATTAAAAAAATATGCTTCCTTTTTCAAAAGAAATATATGAATTACAATTTTCAAAATTTTTAATTAACACTTTTCTATATATTGTACTACAATTGCAGAATAACAGCGTTTTTTAATATTAAAGTAAAAATTTTAATTAGTTATTGCTTAATTATTTAACAATTCACTTCCTCAAATAAATACTTCGATTAAAAATATTACATATGCACATATAATGAGATACACATTCTTACAGTTAGAACTCATGGTATACACCAGCAAAAACAAATAAAGTTGGGAACGGTTATTTTGCATTTACATATTTTTTTTCCTTGGCCAATAAATCACTTCAATGCTTAATGTATTATGCAGCTGTTTCCGTATTATTTATGATTCAACTGATGGAATTGACTGTCAAATATCACTCCTCTCAACTTATTTGTTTTGAAAATAAAAATGAAGTAGTATTTTTAGCAATTTAGAAATATACTAGAGTAACAACTTAGTAACAAAAGACGATTATCGATAAATATGAAAGTCGAATCACTGATGAAAATAATGCTCTTAATGAAATACTATTGGATAAATGCAGTTTCACAGTAAGTTTAATTGCATGTTATGTAATTCCTATCTTACATAAATCAATTTTTTCAAATGTGTTTAGTTTATTCTATAAAAATGTATCTTTAGTGTTTATACAACTCTAACATGTGTCTATGTTTTTATTTTTAGCCGTTTCTAATTAAAATATTTTCTTGTACTGCAATGAATCTTTTCGATCACATGATCGTGAGTTTTTTACATAATATTCTGATTCGAGAAGAAGGCTTTAAAATAAGCAATTTGATCCTAATACAATAAACATAATTTTCCAGTTTAAAATTTTAAATAAAAAAATTAATAGATAAATATAAAATAGAAGAAAAATATTTAAAGGTAAAATATATACATGAAAGAAACTACAACGAATTTAAAAATTGCTAAATGTAAGAGTTTAAAAACGGAAATAATTATATATAGCACCCTTTAATCCCCCCAAAATCCGTTCTTAGGGAATCTCTACTTCATTAAAGGAGCATGCCTACCAAATAACAAATCTGTAGGTTTAATAGTTTTAGTGATATCGTGATCAGTGAGTGATACATATACATATATAGAGAGAGCTTCTCTCTCTCTCTCTCTCTCTCTCTCTCTCTCTCTATATATATATATGGGAAATTTCCACATGAACATACAATAGAGGGCGCTGTCAAGGCAGCCACCAGGAGTTAACGGAGGAGAGAGAATTCAGCGAGCGGACTCTAGACGAGGAGGTCGATGATCCGGGGCTGAAGGGAGAGTAACGAGAACGGTGGCTGAGTAGGGACCCACCAATCCGTTGTTCACGAGATAGACGCGCAGGTCACTCTCAACACTCCTGTACCTCAGTATTATTGTGAAGATCAGGATTCAGCGAGCGGACTCTAGACGCGCAGGTCGATGATCCGGGGCTGAAGGAAGTGACGAGAACGGTGGCTGAGTAGGGACCCACCAATCCGTTGTTCACGAGATAGACGCGCAGGTCACTCTCAACACTCCTGTACCTCAGTATTATTGTGAAGATCAGGATTCAGCGAGCGGACTCTAGACGCGCAGGTCGATGATCCGGGGCTGAAGGAAGTGACGAGAACGGTGGCCGAGTAGGGACCCACCAATCCGTTGTTCACGAGAGAGACGCGCAGGTCACTCTCAGCACGAGGGCTTAATATAATTGTAAATACTGTATTATATGTGTAAACGTCTGTCTTAGTGAGTAGAACTGTGTAATTAAACGTTAGATTAGAAACAAACTAGAGTGTGATTATTGAATACCCCTAGAACTGTACAATAATCCCACGAAATATGGGGGCTCGGCCGGGATATGAACTGTGAGGACTGTTGTTAATATATCAACAAACGCGTTATGGACTGTAAGGACTGTGTGTGTGTGTGTGTGTGTGTGTGTGTGTGTGTGTGTGTGTGTGTGTGTGTGTGTGTGTGTGTGTGTGTGTGTGTGTGTGTGTGTGTGTGTGTGTGTGTGTGTGTGAATACTGCAACTAACGCGATCTGGACTGTGAACATTTGTGTGTGCATTTCATTGGATACCTATTTGCCTGTGCATGTAGAAGGGAGTTCCACGAAAGAAAAAAAAAAGGTAAGATACCTTTTAATATCCTTCTATTTTAATAAGTATAATTGTATATAATATGTCGTTCCACAAAAATACTAGAAAGGAGGACTTAATAAATGTTCTCAAGGAAATTGGGGAGAACAAGCTACGTGTAAAGAAACAATAATTGAATTGAAAACCAAATTGGAAAAATCCGCAACTTTTAAAGACGATCCCGATTTTGTGATAAATCTGCTAAATTTGTCCGTCGAGGACAGGTAGGCGAAAGCCGAACGGCAGCTGCAAGAGACCAACTCCCAACTAGAGTTAGAAAAAATTAAACTACCGCAAATTCAACGAGAAATTGAGCTTCAGAACACTTTGGCAGAAGGTCAAGCAACACAAAAAGTTCAAAAGGAGATACAAATAATTTAGAAAGTTTAATTAAGAGTGTAAAAACGCTTACTATACAAATCTCAACGAAAACTGAAAATTTTGGTCTTTTTTTCCAATCCCTAGAACGGTCATTTAGAGTAAAAAATGTCCCCGAAAACTTGAAAGCAGAAATCCTTATTAATATTCTTGGTGAGAGAGCACACAATGTTTTACTGTACATAAAAGATGACGAAATAAAAGAGTACGATTTAGTTAAATCATTAATTTTAAGAGAGTTCCAGCCCACTGCGCAGGAGTGTTTACTTAATTTTAGAAAAGCCAAAAGGCAAGCAAATGAAACCCATGTGCAATTCGCCACACGTTTAAGTGCGATGTTTAAATACTACTTAAAAATTAGGAACGTTGTTGATTTTAAAACCTTAGTTGATTTAATGATAAGTGATAAATTTTTAGATACTTTAGAGCCAGAAACTGCTTCACATATTAAAATTATGCAGGCGGATCAATGGATGACGCCAGATGAATTAGGAAAAGCGTGAGATATATTTTTCATTTCGAAAAACAGATCTCTGCATGACTCTCGGAACTCAAATACTTTTAAGAGTAAAAACGATGATGTTTGTAGTAAGAACCGCGCGAACATGGGTTATACAAATCATTTCCAAAGACAGTTTCCAAAACATAACCAAAGTGTTAGAGCAGACAAAACAGTATCGTGTTATATTTGTGGAGGCCCGCATTTCACAAGGAATTGCACGAAGAAAACGATGAACTCAGAAAAGAGAAATACGGATACAGGTCATGCCGTAAATCAAATTGAAACTTCTATTTTAAATCAAAATAACTTTTTATTTAATGAATTGCAGTACGTAGACGTAATTGTTGATGATACCCCACTAAGGGCAACCTTGGATTCAGGCGCGAATTCAGTAATTATCAATTCAAAGTACGTTTCGGAAGGAAAAAGAATTCATTCTCAAATCGTGTTGACGAGTTGTTTTGGAGAAAAGAGAAGTGCGAATGTTTCAGAATTTACGATCTCATTGAAGGGTGGGGAAAAGAAGAAAATACTAGCGGCAGTGTGCAGGATCGAGGCAGCAATATTGTTACCCTCGAAAGTTTTTGATTTCTTAAGGAGTGAGTCAGAAGAAGCGGGGTCAACGAACGCGTCGTGCAAGCCGGTGTGTTTACAAAATGAAACAGGGGGAGAAAATGACGTGGAGCTGACAGGGGGTATAGATAACTCGGGGAAGACCACTGATGGGTCTAATTTGTTTTTACTTAAGGTATCGGAGACATTTGATGAATGTTTATATGATGTATCTCACATTTCGAACAGTGGAATAAGGGATAAAGTCCAGACGTTGATAGAAAATTACTGTCCAAATAAAACAGAGACAACTGCTCTGAAAATGAAAATAATTCTATCGGATGAAAAACCCATTGCTCAGAGGTCACGTAGGCTATCTTTGCCTGAAAAGATACAGGTAGAAAAGCAAATAGATGAGTGGTTAGAACAGGGAATAATTAGAGAGAGTTGTTCCGATTTTTCATCTCCGGTTGTGGTGTGTAAAAAGAAAGATGGAACAATGCGATTGTGTATAGATTACAGAAAATTAAACAAGAAAATAGTTAAGGATAGATATCCACTTCCTATAATTGAAGAGGTTTTAGATAAGTTAGGGAATGGGAAAATATTCACAACGCTTGACTTAAAGAATGCATTTTTTCATGTAGATGTTGATGAAGCCAGTAGAAAATATACCGCATTTGTAACGGAAACTGGCCAATATGAATTTTTAAAAGTGCCATTTGGGTTGTCTATTAACAGTAGTTATTTCCAAAGATACATTAATTACGTGTTTAGAGAGTTGCTAAGAGACGGTACATTAATTATTTATTTAGATGATATAATAATTCCGGCTACTGATGAAAAAGAGGCTTATAAAAAATTAGCTCGTGTGTTAGAAACCGCGTCCAGATACGGCATTGAACTAAATCTAAAAAAATGTCAGTTTTTGCAGGGGAAGATTAATTTTTTAGGGCATGTGATCCAGAACGGTATAATTCAACCTTCGGCGGAAAAGACAGTGTCAGTTTGTAACTTTCCAGAACCTAAAAACGCGAAAGATGTGCAAAGTTTCCTTGGGCTAACAGGGTATTTTAGAAAGTATATTCCTTCATACGCCATGATAGCTAGGCCCCTTAGTGACTTGTTAAGAGGAACAAATCCTTTTGAATTTGGGCATGCGCAAAAAGTAGCTTTTCAAAATCTAAAGAACGCTTTATCCAGTGAACCCGTATTACATCTTTTTAAGGAAGGAGCTAAGTTAGAATTGCATACAGATGCGTGCAAACTAGGGCTAGGTGCTGTACTTTTACAACAAGGTGAAGATGGACATTTCTATCCTATCCATTACATGAGCAAAAAGACTTCCATTCAAGAAGAAAAACTTTGTAGTTATGAACTAGAAGTACTGGCCGTTATAGAGGATCTGAAAAAATTTCGAAATTACCTACTGGGAAGGAAATTCGAATTCAAACGGATTGTGCAGCGTTTGCGAAAACACTCGACAAGAAGGAATTAACACCAAAAATGGCTAGGTGGTCGATTTTTCTAACGGATTTTGATTACGAGGTAGTCCATCGTCCTGCAAAACAAATGCAACATATAGATGCGGTGAGCAGACATCCTGTTATGCTAGTGACTAGTGATGAACTAACGTACAAGATCGTGAACGCTCAAGAATCTGATGAATATATTAGGACTATTAAGAAGCTGTCGCAAGAAGGTAAAACTTCTGAATTCATCGTAAGTAATAGAATCCTGTACAAGATAAGTGAGGATCAGGAGTTGCTAGTCGTTCCAGAGATGATGCAAGTGGATGTGATTAAGAAAGCTCACTCATTCGGACATTTTGCAGCGACAAAAACTGAGGAGTTGGTGAAAAGAGATTATTATTTTCCGAACTTGAGAAGGTGTATCGAAAACGTTATTAAGAACTGTGTTGAGTGCATATTAGTCAATAAGAAGAGGGGAAAGGGAGAAGGCTTTTTAAACCCTATTCCTAAAGAAGATCTACCGCTGTCGACATATCACGTGGACTTTATTGGACCATTACCAACGCCCAATAAAAATTATAATCACATATTCACTGTTATTGATGCATTTACAAAGTTTACGTGGTTGTATCCAACCAAAAGCACTACAGCTCAAGAAGCCATTCTCAAGAAGCCATTAAAAGACTGAAGTTGCAACATAAAACTTTTGGGAATCCTTCACGAGTGATTAGTGACAAAGGAGGAGCGTTCAGATCTAAAGAATTCGAAGACTACTGTGCTGATGAGCAAATTAGCAATGTGCAAATAACAACGGGAGTACCGAGAGGGAATGGACAGGTTGAGAGAATCCATGGAGTACTAATTACAGTATTGACCAAGATGTCCATCGAAGACCCGACTAAGTGGTTTAAGCATGTAGATTCACTACAACGTATACTGAACAGTGTGCCTTCACGCAGTACAAAGTATTCACCATTTGAATTGCTCATAGGAGTTAAAATGAAGAATCCTGAAGATGTCATGATAAGAAATCTGCTTGAAGAACAGAGTCAAGAGCAACTCTTCCAACATCGAGATAACCTGAGAAGAGAGGCAAAGCAGAACATTTTGAAGATTCAAGAAGAAAACAGAAGAACTTACAACCGAAAACGGAAGGAAGCGCATCTATATAAGAAAGGTGACTTGGTGGCAATCATGAGGACTCAGTTTGGAAACAAATTGAAACTGCGAATAAAATATTTTGGACCATACCAGGTGACCAAAGTGAAACCCCATGACCGATATGATGTGGCTAAAATTGGAGACCATGAGGGGCCCAATGCTACGTCAGCATCAGCAGACCAGATGAAGCCATGGACTTAGCATTAATGAGAGAGGAGGAATGAACTTGTTTCAAATGTTTGTGTAACTGTATATTAACCTTTGTTCTTTTTTTTTTTTTTTTTTAGTTTGTTTATTTCAGATCCTTAGTGCGTGAGCAGTGAGGACACTGCTTGTGTGGATGGCCGAGAGTTGTGGGAAATTTCCACATGAACATTCAATAGAGGGCACTGTCAAGGCAGCCACCAGGAGTTAACGGAGGAGAGAGGATTCAGCGAGCGGACTCTAGACGAGGAGGTCGATGATCCGGGGCTGAAGGGAGAGTAACGAGAACGGTGGCTGAGTAGGGACCCACCAATCCGTTGTTCACGAGATAGACGCGCAGGTCACTCTCAACACTCCTGTACCTCAGTATTATTGTGAAGATCAGGATTCAGCGAGCGGATTCTAGACGCGCAGGTCGATGATCCGGGGCTGAAGGAAGTGACGAGAACGGTGGCCGAGTAGGAACCCACCAATCCGTTGTTCACGAGAGAGACGCGCAGGTCACTCTCAGCACGAGGGCTTAATCGAATTGTAAATACTGTATTATATGTGTAAACGTCTGTCTTAGTGAGTAGAACTGTGTATTTTGTCCAGCATTAAACGTTAGATTAGAAACAAACGAGAGTGTGATTATTGAATACCCCTAGAACTGTACAATAATCCCACAAAATATATATATTGAGCTTCTACTATTTCAATGTTTTTCAAGACTCAATAATCTTAAACTAAAATCGTACGTTTTAATCTTCCTCGGCATAAAATTATATTTTCATAATGAAGAAACACTGGCTTAAAAACATAAGAATTCCTTGTGCTCATATTATTCTTTTTCTCTTTTGTGTAATAAATATTTACTAGCAATTGAAGAAAAATTTAAGCGATTGCCAATCTTTGACAGCAAAATAACTATAGTAAAAAAATGAAATTTTTAATGGTAATGAATAAATTAAACTTGTAATAAACGTTTTAAATGTTAATTAAATTTACTCCAAAATATCATTAAAAAAATTTTTCCTACATTATTTAAACAAAGCCCATTTTGAAAAATAATTCTTAGTCTTCAACTAAACAATTATATTTTGAATTTAATAACTTCTCATGCAGGAAACAATTAATGTAATTTAGAATATAAACATTGTAATTTGAAACACACATATGTAAATATTCTAAACGTATTGTAGCATATTGACTAATGAGTTCGCTGCAATTTGTTTTCATCCGGTTGAGCATTATCTTGTATTCAGGGGATGTATTACATATCAAATGAAGCGTGTTAATTTGAGCTTCGAATATTAAAATTCTACAAGTTTAATTATACAAAATTTCTCCCCAGACAAATCCTAAATTGAGTTAGGTACTAACACTTGCCATATTAAAATATTTCCTTTTTTTTTATGTGAAGTACTTAATTATAATAAAATACGCATTCCTTTATATTGAAAACTACATATTCTTGCGTTTTAGAAACTTCTTTATATAAGTCTTCTATGTAGAAATGAGATTTAAATAATTAATTTGAAAGATATTTTCTCTTATTCTCACATTTCAATTTATTTAAATTTTATAACTCACCACTTTTCTGCGTATGATATAAAATACCGATATTTGTATTTTATGGAATATTAGAATATTCTATAAATATATATGTGTGTGTTTTAAAACTAATGTGCATTTTAAGTAATTTTAATTTAATTAATATTTTTCAAAAATGAATTGTGTATTTAATAAACATACACTCTTTTGCAAAAAAAAGAGAAAAAAGACATTAACACAAACAATTTCGAGCTCTAAATTTTATATGTAAACTCCTAAATTCCTTTACACCAAGTATACAAATGACTCAATATTTAAGGCCAATGAACGCTAACTTCAGTCAAAGAACCTCGTTTCTGTAGCATTGTATAAAACAAGTAACAATTGCGCAAAGTATAGCTTTTCTTTTCAAAGTTTCAGCTCACCAGAGGCACAATAAATAATGCAATACGATACAGTAGAATATTTTACAAAATATTTAATTATTTCAAACGTGCTAGAACAGTCGGGATGTTTGAAACTGGATGGTCAAATCAAACTATAGATCCCCACACCACACGGAATTGTGCGAAGGTGTTAGTTGGAATGGTTGCTGCAAATAAGGAAGACTCTAGTAGAATAAAGTGCATGAATTCAAGGCAAGATTGGATGTTTGTGTGTTGGCAGAGTTGTCTAAAGTGCAGTCACAGCCGATCAACACATCTGTCAATAGTAGGTTATTGGCCGATGTGTTGATGGACACAGCAAAATATTCAGTGATGTATCCCATTTCAGTCTTAGAGCAAATGATCGTCGCGGATTGGCCCATCGCATTGAAGAGGTACATTATTATACGAAAGCATACAGTGTGTTCCTTGTATTATGGCGTTGAGTGTTATTTCTTACGACTAAAATTAGGTAATTTTTACGACAAGAATTATAATCTCAAAGAAAAATATTTAAATAATCATGAATTCTAGCATATTTCTCTCTCAGTGGCGCAATAGTCCATGAGGGCCAGGGTCTACTGTACCCATCCCAGTACACATGACCACTGGGCGCTGAAATGCATGAGCAGATGTCTCAATCGCACAGGTGGTCAGTCTGAAGAAAGACCCCCAGTATTTAAGTCCCCAAGCAAGCTTGGTACTCATTTATCGACCCACTGCAGTAGGGATGAAAGGTTGAATCGACCTTGCCTAGCCCGGAATAAAACCCGGACCTGTGGTGTGGAAGCGCGATATGCTACCATTCGACCACTGGGCCTCCTAGCAAAATTGGCTGAATAAAAATCATTGATATTTGTAAATAACACAAAAATAATGTCGATAACGAAACTTGTTTCATTATAAAATATGTTAAGCTGTTATTTAAATGGTTTCCATAACACTTAAGATAAATGATTACTTTTAACATCTATTTACTAACCTAAGCAAATGTAATAGTTTTCTGTAAATATTTTTGTGTTTATTTTTAATTTAATATTGCTAGAAATTTTTATTTGAACAGAAACATTTCTTTCTCATATTTAAAATTTTAATAGAAATATCTATATAAAAAGCTCCTGAAATGGAAAACAATTCTGTTATGAAAAATTCTATGTTTTTTCCTTCAAATGAAAACCGAAGTTAAAAGTAGGGATCATAAAAAAAGGCATTCAAGTAATTTAAATGAACTATAAGCATTAAAAAAAAAGAGTTTTGCTATTATAAAACTTGAACTCACGCTTCTTATTCTATTTTTGTATTTCTGTTGGAGTTCATGGCGTGTGAGTCGATTTCGACAAAACTGCTCCAATCAGTTGTTAAAATATTAAAACTCATTCAAAAATATTTAAAAATGTTGACGAGAGGCACAGATTAAAAATCCATCACAAAAGATAACAGCAAACAAATTTTGGTGGGGGACACCCCACCAGGTTAGATAAGGTTAAAACAAATCAGAGAAAGATTGAATAGCGAAGTTGGCGGTTAGAGCGGATATAATTGGAAGATGATGCAATAGGGGTAAGCAGGTTATTGGTTGATGAAGGAACATCATTAGACATAGGAATAGGTGGTTGAGACTCTTACATTGTAGCTGCTATTAAAGAGATGGAAGACAAGAGCTGTGCTTGAGTTGAAGATGTGGAAACTGGAGGAATTGAGGAAGATATATTTGTGTGTGGGACGGACACTCATATGAAGTTATTTTAAAGGAAGACACATGTGATTTTTGTAATATTGTCATTTTTTTGGATTGAAGCGTTTGTAGTTGAGGATTTGGCAGCCTGGGCGTATGTTTGGGATATCTGCAGTGGCGTAAAGGAGATTATTAGGAGGCCCCTGCGAAGTCAGGTTCTGGGTCCTAAGCTGGATCTTACAATGGGTGCGTACTTGGCGTCAGTCAAGCTTTGGGCCCCTTAGAATCCTGTTTCCCCACGCGATGCGGGGGTAGCAGGGGGGGGCAGGATACTAGTATATTTTTATTTGTTAGTAGTATATTTTTAATTGTAATTTCCTATATCTGTTTTTTATTTTCCATTTAGGGCATAGTTAAGAATCAAACGGACTTTGTGGCTCTAGACTACAATCAGTGAAAGAATGTTCAGCAGACGCAGATCTAGATCAAGTCAGTTGCCTGAGGCAGGAGGTTTGCGAATGTCAAAATTCTGTGACACTTGAAGCAACGCAGACCAATCGGAATGTATGGACGTTTTCCAGAGTTTAGGAATCCAGCTTTGTTTGTTGTGGATAGTTTAGGGTTATTAAAAGTTAAAATTAAATGTTTTGTCGGAATAATTGAAGCAACTTTTTTAATTATAACTCTGCTAACCTGATACCCACCCTGATCAGAAAATCCATCAAGGATTTTTGCTTCAGGGGTGGTCTACAGATCATGTTCATAAATTACACTTCTGTATGAATTGAAATATTTGTGTGTGTGTGCTGACTTATCGTTACCGCGGAGAATCAAGAAAGGATTTGGCTAGTAGAAAAGATTCACACCACCTTTTCCTATGACAGCGTAATGTATAGCAAAAGGCAATTAGGTTAACATCTTATTATTTGGCAAGGAAATCACAATAAAAACCTTATATTCGCTGGAATTGTGTCTACATTATTGTTAGATAGAGCGAGGCCTTTACCCGGGCACTGCATATTTGGATCCATGAAATAGAAGTGGTCTTCATTCTGACGTGCCTCCACCCACCATGGAGACCAACAAGGGAAGCAGTGTGCCTGTCAACTGGTAAAACCACGCACAGCGTTTATCTAGAGTTCTCTCAGGATATAGCACTACAATATCAGGGTGAATATCTAATAGGAAACCTCGGCACTCCGTATCTGCAGAGCTAGCCCTACATCAATGTCTCTCCAGGGACTCTTAAGAGACTTATCACCAGCCAATTGACAGAAGCGGGCTCACACCTGCCAGCCGTCTACAGAGAAGCGTGAGTCAAAAGTATCATGAGGACACCATTTTTCTCCTTATGGGACGTCACACACGGCAAAGATGTGGGTTGATAATTCACCGGGAAAAAAAGTCTGGAGTTGCATTTTCGTAAATTTAAATTTTTTTTATTTGTGTTCTAGACGGTGAAAGAAAAGAAAAAGAAAAATGGAACACAAGTTTGAAGAGAGAAGGATCACTGGGGTACCCCAGGGTCGTGACACCTGTGTTTATTAAAGGCAGTAAACCCCCTGGGTAAAGGAAAAGATCAATAGAGCACCTCGGGATTGTGTGACACTCGTAATCATCTGCAGGAGATGAGCTCTCTGAGGGGTCTGTTAGCTCAAAATGAAGACAATCATTCAGTTACGAACTCAAAGAACACTCCGAGAAAAACACATCAGAAACCCCCCTCCCCTCATTGACATTAAAGCCAAAAACGCATGGAAGGCTCATAGAGCATCAAAACCGTAAGAATGATGATTAATATATATGAAGTAATTTGAAATTAAAACTTATCTTTCGTACTGCTTCCTACCACAATAATTGTTTGTGCTTGGCAATATCCAGCACAAGCATTTCATCCTTACTGTTTCGTAATAGATCTAAGGTAGTGTGCGATGCTGCATCTTGGCATTATGTAGGAACAATAGTAATTCTGAACAAATATGGAACATCTCAAACCTATTAGACGTCTACTGGATCCTGTTCATCTAATAGTGCAGACAATATTGCATGATGGTTGTTCGACGAATAATACTGCCATTTATGAAGAAAAGTGAACATTACAAGTTTGTTAGATGAACACGAAAGAGTGAAACAAAAAGAACTTTCATTAATTTCAGATAATTCTATATTATCCATCCCGTGTGACAACAGACACATATATACAAGAACATACTTTAATACATTATATATATGGCTGTGTGCACACAGGGTGTTTCATAAAAATGAGGAAACATATATGGTTGGAATTAAAACGTAAAGGTACTGATGCATTTGGAGACTTGGCCCCTGCGAACGTTACAGTTCCATTCCTGTTACGAGTTACAGGGAGAAGAACGACACTAATAGCATGCGAATGAAACGGGGAAGAAAAACTTGTAAGCAAAATTTTGTTTTAATCGGTATATAAACGCCGCTGGTCTAAATGTGCAACTTTCAACTGCGATTGGAACATATCGGAAAGTGTTGGCATTCACCAATACAGAAAATGCTCCAATATGCATTTTATTTACGGGACTGCAATGTAAATGGCTCAGAGGCTCATCGACTGTAAGAAGAGTATAACAGGCAGTTGTCCGAATGTAAAACATTTCAGAGCTTGGAGCGACATTTATGTGAGACGGAATCTTTTTTCGTTTCGCGGTCTGATACAGGTCGCACAAAGACGGGTAGAATGTTAGATGTAGAATAATCCTTCTGGATATGGTGTCTAATTAACCAAGTACAAATACACTTCCACAAAATGGTGAATACTGAAAGATGAAACTTCGCAACCTTATCGTGTTCAGTGAATCCGGGATTTTACTCAAACATATTATCCACATACTGTATAATACCCCCGCTGGTTTTTACAGTAAAGCGGGACAAATCCAGATTTGGGGCTAACTGCGCCTTTCACGGATGAAAGCATCTTTACAAATGGGGGAGCACAACATGCAATCAGTGTTAATGCAGATATAACTGGTATCCTCATATACGAATCTTATCTTTTTCCAGAAAGAACTGATGGAGAAAAATACCTCAAGTTTTTACAAAAGAAGTTGACAGACACGTAGAACGGCGTTTCCCAACACATCTGGCAGGTAATGTTGTTCCAGTAAGATGGAGCACCAGCCCATTATGTACGAGACGTGAAAAACTATCTTGATATAAGATTTCCTAAACGACTGATTCATCGAGGTGGTCCCGTAATTTGGCTACCGAGCTCTCCAGATCTTTTATGTTTCGATTATTTTAGCGATTTGGAAGATTTTGTAGCTTATGTATAAGACCTCCATTAAAACTGTAGAAGAATTGGTTGCAAGGCTTTCCGCCGCGGAAGAGTAAGTGTGTGGTATGCCTCGTGTTTTTCACAAAGTTCGCCAACTCTTTTTTCGGCGTTGTACTGCGTGCATAATCACAGCCGGCCAATATTTTGAACACTTGTAATACGTCATTAAACTTGTTTTTGGCACTTAATCACTTTTAGTTTGTTTCTGCCTCTTAAGATAAAAAATCCCTTTCTCCAACCCCAGCATATTTGCGTTTTTAATTCCGAATATGCATCTTAGGATGAAAGTGTTTTGTTTGGATATGTACTATCACTCTTTTAAGTTTTGACAATTTTTTATGAAACACTCTGTTTGAGTATATGGAGATAGAGATATTAATAATTAATCTATCGCAGTATATATATTATTATATCCTATTGTAATATTATTCTTATGTAATCTGGCATCACTTAATTTTGTTTTCTAGATTGGCAACAGCCTGTACAGTCATTGTGTAAACAACAAACATGTACCCGCACTTCTAAGTCATTAAAAGCTAAGTTCCGTCCATTCAACTCCGTTTACTTTATTTATAGTACAATTTTGATGACTTAGAAATCTTCTTGAATCGTTTCTGTTTTTAAATTTGAGATCATGGAACATTTGCTGAAACCTGAAAGATTTGATATAGATCCTACGTGTTCTAATTCGGAAACAAAATGGCGCCAATGGAAAAAACTTTTGAAAACATTTTAGGAGGCATAAAAACCATTACAGAAGAAAATAAGCTTCCTTTGCTATGCAATTACGTTACCTCAAATGTTTATCAGTTCATTAATGATTGCACAACTTATGCTCAAGCTATTGCGATACTTGATTCTCGTTTTATAAAGAAACGTAACGTTATATTTGCTAGACATTGCTTGTCAACGCGAAATCAACAAAATGAAGAAACGGTCAGTGAATATTTACAAATTTTAAATCAATTGAGCAAAGACTGTGACTTTACTGATGTGAAGGCTGAAGAGTACCGAAAAGAGTATATTAGCGATGCTTTCATACAAGGATTAAAATGTCCTCGTATTCGTCAACGACTCCTCGAAAATACATTGATGACTCTCGATCAAGCTTTTGAGCAAGCTAGATCACTTGAAACAGCTGAAGTCCATGCAGCTTCTTATATGGGAAGTTCATTCCCTGTACAATCCGCAGCTATGAACACAGAAGATTTTTCAGAAGAAACCGTAGCAACATCAGCGGCTTCCTCCTCAAGGTCTCAAAAATGCTTCTTTTGTGGAAATGACTTACACTCTCGAACCCTTTGTCCAGCTAGAGATGTTACTTGCAGAAACTGTGGAAAAAGGGGACATTACCAGCGAGTGTGCAAATCAAGACCTGGGAGAAACCCTTCAAATGTGGTGGCTTCTTCAAACACACTGGCAGCTATTTCGGGATCTACTCACTGTCTCCAGAAATCAAAAATTAAGGCATTGGTTAATAAAATTCAGCTCAGTGCATTAATCGATACAGGAAGCTCTCTTAGTATTCTTAATGAAAAACATGTGGCGAAATGTAAATTGAAAGTTGAACCATATTTGGGAAAAATATCCATGGCAAACTCCTCTATGGTGACTGAAACAGAGGGTGTTTGTAAAGTTAATTTGAAAATTGAAAACTTCACTTATCAGAATGTGGAACTTTTAGTTATGAAAGATCTTTGTAGTGATGTTTTGATTGGCCATGATATTCGAAACAGACATTCATCAGTAGAAATTGGATTTCATGGTAATAGACCTCCACTAACAATTTGTTCTTTGGCTGTAGCACAAGTACCTCCTGTTTCGTTATTTTTTAACTTAAAATTCAGACTGTAGACATTTGATTACAAAATCGAGACGTCAGATTGTTGAAGACAATATTTTTATGGGATTGGAAGTTCAGAAACTTCTAAAGGAAGGAATCATCGAACCAAGTAACTAACCATGGAGGGCTCAAACCTTTGTCATTAGAGGAGAAGATCATAAGCCCAGAATGGTGGTTGACTACTCTCAAACAATTAATAAATACACTTTGCTGGATGCCTACCCTTTGCCTAAAATAGAAGAGGTAATTTTGAAAATTTCAAAAAATAAAGTTTTTAGCAAAATTGATCTCCAAAGCGCCTACCATCAAATTCCTATCCAGGATAGCGAGAGACATTATACAACTTTTGAAGCTTGTGGAAAGCTCTACCAGTTTTTGCGTGTTCCTTTTGGGGTTACTAATGGAGTAGCCTGTTTTCAAAGAGTCATTGACAAAATTATTGAGGATGAAGGACTCACCCTTACATATCCACTCATTGATGATGTGACTGTGTGCGGAAAAGATCAGAAAGAACATGATGACAACTTAGAGAAGTTCATGACTGTGGCAAAGAAGTATAATTTGACTCTAAATGAAGATAAGTGCCCTCTTCTAGGAAAGAAACAGTTTCCTCTTTCTAGAGATGCTGTATTGACTTTTAATTCACTGAAAGATGATGTGGCAAATGCTGCCTTGGCAACAATTGAAGATAACATACCATTTTGAGTGAAAACTGATTCATCTGATTTTGCGATTGGAGCTAACTTGAGCCAAGCTGGACGTCCTGTTGCCTTTTTCTCAAGAACTCTACATGCATCTGAATTGAGACATTCATACCCAGAAAAAGAAGCATATGCCATTGTGGAATCACTTCGTCATTGGAGACACTTCTTGATGGGAAAGCATTTTGAAGTATTCACTGATCAACAAGCAGTCGCATTTGTATTCAATCAGCAACATGGTAGTAAAATTAAAAATGAAAAGTTAAACCGTTGAAGACTTGAACTTGCTAGTTTTAAATGTGACATTATTTATCGTCCAGGAAAGCAAAACGTGATTGCTGATATATTATCACGTATAACTGGTGCTTTAACTCCCAGAGTCGACTTATACAATCTTCACAACTCGCTTTGTCATCCTGGAGTGACACGAATGCACCATTGGGTTCTTTGCAAAAATCTCGCTTTTTCTTTAGAGGATATAAAGAAAGTCACAAACTCCTGTTTAATATGTAATGAATTAAAGCCAAGGTTTTTTAAACATGTTGGAACACTTGAGAAAGCTACTGCTCCATTTGAAAGGTTGAATCTTGACTTTAAAGGACCTTTACCTAGTGTCTCAAGAAATCCCTATATTTTAACAATAGTTAATGAATCCTCTAGATTTTTCCATTCGCGATCCCTTGTAGTGACATTTCTGCAAAAACCGTAATATTGCATTTGAAGAACATTTTCTCTATTTTTGGAATGCCATCATTTATTCATTCTGACAGAGGATCATCTTTCATGTCGCATGAATTAAAATCATTTTTAACTTCTCAAGGAATTGCAACAAGTCGTACTACTCCCTATAATCCTGCAGGAAATGGACAGGTTGAACGTTATAATCGAATAATCTGGAAAACTATACAACTTGCTTTAAGATCTAATAGTATGAAAACTGAACAATGGGAAGGAGTTATCCAAACAGCTCTGCATTCCATTCGCTCCTTGTTGTGTACAGCAACAAATGCCCCTCCTCATGAACGAATGTTTTCTCATCCTCGAAGATCCCATAACGGCTGTTCCATACCTACTTGGATTACAAAGCCTTGTCCAGTTCTTATGAAAAATCAGATGCGTGCTAACAAATATGAGCCAATTGTTCAAGAAGTGGAATTAATTGAAGCTAATCCTGACTATGCGCATGTAAAACTTGGTGATGGAAGGGAAACAACTGTCTCTATAAGACACTTGGCTCCAAGAAGGGAAACTACCAGATCTAAAGACAACAAGGGTGCAGAGGAAAATGTTCAAGATTATCCAGATCTGCAGCCAATAAACTCAGACTCAGCCATTACTTTAGAAGACTCGACTGAACAGAACATGAACACAGTAGCATTGCGTACTACATCTCGTCATAGGCAACCTCCTGCATACTTGAAGGACTACATCAGGGACTGAAATAACTATATTAAAATTAAAGGGGGGTAACTGTAATATTATTCTTATGTAATCTGGCATCACTTAACTTTTTTTTCTAGATTGGCAACACCCTGTACAGTCATTGTGTAAACAACAATCATGTAACCTCACTTCTAAGTCATTAAAAGCTAAGTTCCGTCCATTCAACTCCGTTTACTTTATTTATAGTACACCTCTATCAATTTAGTAATATATCTCATTAATTTAGAGAAAAACGGTCTGTTCAAAAACACATAATTTGTCATACATTATAGCGAAAATATTTTCTGTACTGTTTACGATGCTTCGCAATACTTCAAGATTTCATTAAAAAACTGTCAAGCAGAAAAATTATTTTTTAAAAAGGTTGTATAATATTAACTTTAATAAACATAGTGCATGAGTTATATCTCATAAAATAAAAATTCAAAAGTGTTGCTCAAGGAAACCAAATGAGAATTTTGTTTTTAATTTTAGATAACTTTTGTTGATGATAATTATACAAAATACAGGAAAAGATAGTGTTTACTTATTTATGCTTTGGACAACTTCAGATTTATATTCTTTGTTAGGTATAACTTTAATATAAAATACGAAATTGATCTGATGCCAAAACTCAAATTTTATTTAGAATCCTTACGTGAATTCTATCGATTTATTAAAACAAAAGTACAATCCCAAAATTTTATATATTCTAATTGTAAAAATTATGAGCTAATTTTATTAGAGTAAATAATAATGAAAATGCGCATCTGCTACTTGAGTTTTAGATGCTTTTAAACGTTTTTAATAACTTTGAAAAACATAAATCATTAGAAGAAAAACTAATATATTATAATTATTTTAGTCAATGAGAGTACATCATTCACTATTCTCGCAACTTTAGAAATTGTAGTCAAAATATAATAACAATTTAATTCTAATTAAAAATGTCAATACACATACACAGATAAATAAAGTTCAATAAAACAATCAAATGATATTTTTAAAACTTACAATGTTGGTGCTGCTTGCATCCGACGTAACGATGAAGATGATTTATTTTTGGAACATCATACAATATACTATAACACAATAAATAAAAATAATGTATTTCTGTTACACACACAATCATGAACAATTACATTTTATATTTAGTGTATCTACAATCATATTAAACTTCATAAATTAAATTCTACGGGTACAAATATTCGAAATAGCAATTCAATTATCCTTTCACATTAGTTATACTTAAATAACTTAAATTAAAAAGGCAGTTTATAAATGAGATATGATGATGATTAAATCATGAGGAATTTACTATGAGGAATAACTTTGTAATGAGATGATAACTTAGAATCATCTGTTTGCATTTCGTATTGTTGTTCATTTGCATTACAAAAACAATTTCCAAAATTTTTTGTATTATATCTCTACATCAAAAAGATAAATCTTTATTTATCAGCAAAATAATATGTGTGCATAGATTATGAAGAATACATTTCATCTGTATTTAGAGTACTTTTCCTTTTGTTACCTACATCTCTAACTAAGCACGACTGATACATTTATCGAAATAAGACAGAAGGACCGATTAGTTCAGTAACAAACATTCACTTCTAGCTTATCCTTAAAATATCTCCCGATATCTTATCCTTTGTGTTATACAGATCTAAATTCCATGATTTACCACGACATGATCCTTCTTCAGCTGCAGTACATCTTTATGATCCATTTCGATGTGAATGACATTTATCGTTATTTGACTTACCAATTTGCTGCCTATGTTGCTGAACGATGCATTCATTTTAGAAATAATGCACCTCTGAGACATTTTTGTCTAACCCATGGTCAATTTTTTCAATTTATTTAAGGGGATGGTGGACCTTCAAAATGTCAAATTTTAGTCAAGATTGCGATTTGAATTCTTATACTAATAATATTCCTTATAATTTATAGAATAATTCTTTCAAAGGATTTTGCCATTTTAATTTATAATTACTGAATTAATATTGTTTTATTTTACTCAAATAAATGTTTAAAATGCACTTTTCTTAGTTTGTAAATTTTCACTTTTCATTGTTACGTAAAATGCTCCTTGCGTTTCAAATTATGTCAGATCTCTTTTAAATTTTCACAAGTTATGAAAGATTATATAATTCATAAATTTGTGCATTGGCTTTCTAAAGAATTTAACGGTTCATATTTTGTGCTGTTTTGAATACCTTGGATGTGTGATAATATGTGAAATATTCCATATAATATAGAAAATTTATCTTTTTTTTCATCAAATTTTATTCTGAAGTTAAAATCCACGCACAGAGATATATTTTGTTGTAGTTCATCTATGTATAAAACAAAAATTATGTACGTATCTTAAAAACTAATGCGCAAGAAACATTTTTAAAAACAATTTAATTTTTTTAAATGATATTATAATAGTTTTTTTTAAAAAATATATATATTTAAATTATAAAATATAATATAATCATTTACTATATTGATTCCATTTTCAGCTAATTAAGATAACAATTTAAGAAATTAGTTTTAATGTGGTCCACCGTTCCCTTCAAAATATACCTTTTTGTATGGGTATGGATTTTCAGTGGATATTGAACTATATAATATGAAATTTACCAAGCACCTATTTTTTAGACTAAAACAATTTCTTATAGAGTCTTCATAATTCGCTGCATGTCATCAGCATTATTTTCTCTTTAATTAATAATAACTCTAGCATTTTTTTATAATTCTTAAGAAAAATAAGCATATTTTTATTTAAGCATTTCTATAATCCAAGAAGGATTCTTCAATTTTTTACCTTGTAGCTACAGCTTAAGTAAACAGCTCTCGAATTATTCGGATATAAATCACGTTAATTTTTACTACATAAATTTAAATAGTTGTAGAGAGTCATTCAGAAAATTATTATAGTTTCGTGTTTCTGCATATTTTATTTTTGTGTGTCAAAAACTCTCTACTTATTACCAACATAGCCCAAAATTAAATTGAATTTCCATTAAATGCTAATTATTTACACAATTTATTTAGAAAAAATACAAATCTTCACTGAATTTTACAATTCAGTACCGTATAAGAAAGTTAGTGATTATTGTTTCGGTTATGACGAAAATAGAATAATTGTCTCATTACTAAAATTAAAAACGTTCTTTCCATCCAAATTAGAACCTCCAATCCTTCCATCCATATTGTAGCAGTATTTTTCCTTAGGTTGCAATTCGCTCTTAAGAAATCACTCGAAACTTACAGCTACAATGTTTATAAAAGTGAAGCACTCGACCAACTTGCTCTAGAGGTATCCTAAATTAATGAGTTACGATGGTTTCAAGGAAGTTCCACTCTTCTGGGGAAAGATAACAATCTCACTGCTGTTGTTTTCCTAATTATCTCAATGCTTGTTTTCACACATACGCCCATAAGCCTTAATCTTTACAACTTTAACTGTCAGATAAGGTGTTTCAATCAAGACAATTGTGATCACTAGAAGAGAAACAATGTTATGATTATATCATTCATAATAGATCTTTATTATAGGATATTTAGATGTTTACTGAGAGTGAGAAAAAATGGGGTGTTTTTTAAATATTTAACCTCTTCATTAAAATTTTATTAGATATTACATTATATCGCGTGTTAAAGTTTCCAGTTACCTAAAATGATTAGTTCAATATACGCTTAAATTATTTTATAAACTAAGATTAATTAAACAAAAGTGGAGTGTATGAGGATGCATTTATGTATACGTCAGATACATGATGTTAATAAGCTTCAAGTCTTAACCAGTTTAATAAGTATTTATAAACCATGTAGTAAGGTATTATGCTAGAAAATGTAAATTTATAAGCTTCTTGTTGTACCAAACTAAATTTGTTGCACGATTATAGCTCAAAACTTTATCCTGAACTAAGTCATCACGTCTGATTCAGGCAAATCCATTGATGTATTATGCACAAAATAAACGAATCTTAAATTACTGTTACAGTAAAAAATTAGATAATCAACTTCATTTACTTTATTTCTATACATATTTATTTTAAAAGGAACTTAAATAATTATTTTCCCAAATAAGTGCTTATTAACCTGTAATCTTGCACCCACTCACACACACACACATATATATATATATATTCTTCCGAGAATCAAAATTAAAACATTATTTTCAGATGTCTTATATGATTTTTTTTAATTAAGATAGCTTATGCAGTAGAATTTTTTTTCAAAATAATAGCTCCTATTGCTTATTTTTTGTTGCAAATCTCAATTCGATTCTTTGCAATAGTGTTTCTTAAGCGCTGATTTCCTTAAAAAATGTAGAATTTTAGTACTTGAAAATCAGTAAATACTACGTAGAAATCTCTTAGTATTTATTATTTCAGAAAATTTTCGTTGATCTTAAAGCACTCAGGGTACTTCTTACAACTTAAAAAACCTCCAAACTATGCGTATTTTATCGAAAAAGCGTAATAATTAATTCCACCCAAACAAATCCCACCTAATAATTATTTCTCAACTCTAAGACTGAAAATATTAAAACATTTTAGTCCAATATTTGTCATTTGAATGATTATTGAAAGATTGGCATCATATATAAAAACTAGCATACGTTGTAAGAAATGCTCTCTTTTTCACCATTTTGAGTTTCCTGAAAGTAGTCGCAACGACGTATTCAATAAAATTATAGATAATTGAACAATTTAGAAAATAGACTATACGGCATTTTAAAATCACTTAGATCGCAATGAGCTTCTACTTGAGTACTTAGTTTGACTGTACGAAATTCTTGGAAACTATGAATGCGGCAGAATGCATATCGGCCACATAAAGTCTCTGAAAGAGTAAGATGTAGTAATACAATACAAGGCAAGTTTGAGATGCTCTAATAGTGCCAGTTTCCATCATGAAACTTTATGCAACATTTTCATACCATATGTTATATTTTCGAAAATATAGTGGTACTTGACTAAACCAGGGTTATCATCACGTAGTTCTTTTAAATGTGCGCCATTAAATTTTAAACATCGATACTGCATTTTACAGTGCTCTCATTTACTAGCATGCTAGTTTCCTGCCGACTGACTTAACGATGTATTCCTGTCATTCTACAAAACGCTTGTGCTGCAGTCATTTGTCAGCGCAAACAAATTCCAAGCTCCACCTAACTTCTATCGCTTAACTATGAGGCACTGAAATGATTTCATAGCTAGCAAATTTAATAAAACTTTCGCCAACTGAACATCCGTAGACATAATAGGCTTATAGATTCAGTCATCATAAGATATTAAACAACAGCTGAACACTGAAAAAGACAAAATATTTGAAATTAATCTCCTTAAAACTCTGTTTAATATTATTAAATAGTCACGTACAAGAATGCCTCAGGGTCTGCTAGCTATGATACGTTTTAGGGCTATGGAAGTGTACTCATTCCATCATTTATAAAATAGCTGCACATAAACACTCATTCGAATAAAAACTGACACTTCGTTCCAATTATTTGATTTTTATGTTTGAATTTATAATTAACATTTTAGCAGAATTGCTAAAGGCCATTTTTTCTACTATGTCTGTATTTTTTTTAAAAAAAATAAAACACTTCAGCTTTTACTGTAAAAAACTTAATTTACGCAGTATTTAAGTCATTTCTTTAAATCTATTATCTATGTGTATTGAATTGAAACATTATGTAACACTATGAAGTTTCACAAATGTATAGAATTACATCTGCATTAAGGTGTGCGACTACATTCGGAACCGTGATTTTCAAAAGCGCATAAATGGATAATTTTCATGATATTTAGTGCCACTTAGATTAGAATATATGCATAAAATTGTTTTAAGGACATTTTGACAAAAAAACAATTTTTTTATTTAAATACAAATATTTTGGTAAAAAATTAACTTAGAATAATATGTTTTCCAAATGTTCTCCTTTTGTGAAAAATGCTTCTATTAGAATAATATTTTGCCGGTATATAGATCAGACCACTGTTCAGAGGCTCAACTAGAATTTTTGAACTATATAACTTAGAAGTGGGTTTATTTATCTTTTACGACAACAGAGGGGAGCAATTTTAAGAAAAAAACACCAATAATTATTTCAATTGGTGGTAACTCCGAAAATAATGTGCATTTTTCAAAAATTCTAGTTGAGACTCTGTAGAGAGGTCTGAGCTATATACAGGCAAAATATTATTATAATAGAACCATTTTTCACAAAAGGAGAACATTTGGAAAAAAGATTATTCTAAGTTAATTTTTTACCAAAATATTATATTTAAATAATTTTTTTTGTCAAAATGTCCTTAAAACAATTTTATGCATGTATTCTAATATGAGTGACACTAAATATCATGAAAATTATCCATTTATGCGCTTTTTTTAAAATCACGGTTCCGAACGTAGTCGGATACCTTAAGTGCAAAAAATACTTGAAGTTAATATATTCTTAGTAAAGAAAGTGTTTCGATCACACACACACACATAAGTAACTTATGATGTTCCAATTTTATGTTCAAAAATTCCAAAGTACACACATTTTTTAATTCATGTGCAAGTTTTGAAAGGAAATTTAGCACAATTAGATCTGTAATATTACTTTTTAACATTAGCCAATATTTGCACTTTATTTAAGGTTTTTCCTGTTTAAATTAGTTCATTTGTTCTCTGCTTTAGATAGCATTTATTCTACTTCTGTTAGTGGGGTTAGTCTGTAATGATGGATGATTCAGTCAAGCTGACCCTAATTGACGGTCCAGTTCATCGAAAAGTTCTTCGATTTCTTTTAGATTAAATGATTTATTGGGGTTACTGCGCAAATCTTTTGATTCAAAGAAAATGCGACTGGAGAAGTTTCTTCAAAAATCTATGAAAGAAAATATACTATGAAGCAATAATTATTTCTATAGGAATAATCACCTTAGATGTAAATCTCAATAACGAACATTTTATATTTCTGGTGATTTCGTAAAAATATTTTTCTTCACACAAAAATATTTATCTCTTCAATAAATCTTCACAAAAGAAAACAAGTAAAAAATATTCCATGGATTGACATTTAGGAATCAAACCCCATTCAAGCAGAGAAGATACATTTTCTTAATTAACAAGTTTACATGAAAAGTAAATTTACATTTTATAAATTGCGTAGTATTAAAAAAAAGTAAATTAAATATTTATAGATTGTGTAACACTATGCAGTGATGATAAACAAAATTTATTTAAAACCTTGATTATTGATTCAGAGATGTTCCCTTTTATAATTCGTGGATTATCTGATTCATGAAATGAGACATTTTTAAACATTTTCTTAAGCCATTAAAATGTCTCATGCAACATTTTCTTCATTGATTGGCCGAAAAAGAACTTTTAAAATAAATTAAGTGATTATTATTTAAACTATGCTGTAAAAGAGTTTGTGTTATCAGTTTTTAAATATGATGTTTTACACTGATTTTCTCTATTATTAAGTTAAATATGTGAATTTATGATTAAAAATTTAAGATACAAGTTAAATATTTATTTTGCATGTGAAAGGAGTAAAAATAAATATATTTCATCGAAGAAATTGTATAGTTACGGATAATAAAGTTTCCGCGTAATGAATAATGCTTATATTAAACCCTGATTCAATGTAAAATTCAAAGTTTATATTCAATTTAAATTCGGATGCATAAATATTAGGTTGTTCCATAATGATTGACTTAAAATGAAACACAAAAGAAACCATGAGTCACAAAGAAAAAAATGGATTTTTATTCGTCCCACAAGCCATCATCGGCAGAAATACGTTTCGTCCAATGAGTTTTAAGCAAAAAAATGCAACGTGGGGGAGGGCAGAAGTCGGCATTACATTGGTCAAAGAAAACACGAATACCCTAAATCAAAACATCCTGGTTAGGTTATTTCTTGTCCCTCACAATCCTGTCCAACTGACGAAACATGTGATAATCAGTCAGAGCCAGGTCAGGAGTGTAAGGTGGGCGCGGCAGAAACTCATATCCCAACTCCCGGATCTTTTGCCAGCTACCAACTGAGACACGAGGTCGCGTTTCATCGCGCAAGAGTATGGGACCAGGTCAATTGACCAGTGCTGGTTGTTAGAAGCAAAGTTTCCTGTGACGTTCATCCAACTGATGACGGTACACGTCTGTGTCAATAGTCTTTTGCCTCTCGGGTAGAATTCATAATATACCCCGATCTTAGCAGTCCACGAAACGGTAACGAGAATTTTCTGTGGATAGAGGTTGGTTTGGGTATCTGTTTCACAGGTTCGCTTCTATGCATCCACTATGATTTGCACGTAATTGTCGTACAAACCCCCATTTTTCATCGACAGTTAGGATACGCGCGATGTAAGAATGGCTCTCTAACCTCACACTTCTGTAGAGATTTGCAGGTCTCTGGCACCATAGACTTTGCTCCTTCGTTAGAGCATGTGGTACCCATGTTTAGAGCTTTTTTACCACGCCCATTGCTACAAAATGCCGAGAGAATGTCTGTGGTGGTACAAAGAATTTGGTTTCTAGCTGTCGTATCATTGACATTGATTGGGCCTCGAATTTCTGCCATAATTGGTCCCCATCACACCACACTGGACAACTGGCTCTAGGTTTATAGTCAACTGGCTCTAGGCTTATAGTCAATCTCCATATTGCCGCTATGAAACTTGGAAAACAATCAATGGACTGCCCGCTCACTTGTCGTGTCCGCACCCCATGCTTTGTTGACGTTTCCCCCTGTCTCAGCTGCCGAATGTCCCAACCGTAACTCGTGCTGAATTACAATTCACAAGTCGAGTTGCTCCATCATGTCCTTAAATGTTCCTAATGTACCGACTGGCATTTGTATAGTGTGTGGACTTTTCCACTTTACGTTGTAGGGGTGGTGCATCACTACTGTACCGGTGGGTACGATCTGTAAAAAGTTCTCTATATCAATTGCAGCCAATAATTATTAGAACAACCAATAATAGTTTGTTTTCCATTTCATATATATATATATGTGTGTGTATATATATATGTATATATATATATGTGTATATATATATATGTATATATATATATGTATATATATATGTATATATATATATATATGTATATATATGTGTGTATATATATATATGTGTATATATGTGTGTGTGTGTGTGTGTGTGTGTGTGTGTGTGTGTGTGTGTGTGTGTGTGTGTGTGTGTGTGTGTGTGTGTGTGTGTGTATGTGTGTGTGTGTGTGTGTGTGTGTGTGTGTGTGTGTGTGTGTGTGTGTGTGTGTGTGTGTGTGTGTGTGTGTGTGTGTGTGTGTGTCGTAAGGTGTATTTTCGACGGAAACTAACTTAAGGTATCCGACTACGTTCGGAACCGGGATTTAAAAAAAACGCATAAATGGATAATTTTAATGATATTTAGAGTCACTTGTATTAGAATACATGTATAAAATTGTTTTAATTGACAAAAAAGATTATTCACATACACTATTTTTGCGAAAAATTAACTCTTTGAATAATCTTTTTTCAAAATGTTCTTTTATAAAAAATGCTTCTGAAATAATAATATTTCACTTATATAAAGTTAATACTTCTCCAGAGAGTCTGGACTAGGATATTTGAAAAATTCACATTATTTTCAGAGTTAACACCAATTGAAATTAATTATCGGCGTTTTTTTTCTTAAAATTGATCCTCTCTGTTGTCGTAAAATGCGGTCTAAGTTCAAATGTAAAATGTGGTCTGTGGTTCTATGTTATATATTTCAAAAATTCTAGTTGAGCCTCTGTAGAGAGGTCTGAGCTATATACAGGCAAAATATTATTATAATAGAAGCATTTTTCACAAAAGGAGAATATTTTGAAAACTGGTCATTCTATGTTCATTTTTTGTCAAAGTATTGTACTTAAATAATTTTTTATTGTAATACTATTCTTAAAACAATTTTATATACATTGTCTAATCCAAGTGACACTAAATATATTATAAATATTATCCATTTATACGTTTTTGCAAAATCACGGTTCCGAACGTAGTTGGATAATTTAACTGGATTTTGCTATCAGTTTTGTTAAGTGCCTGAAAAAATTAGAATCTATAAAGCCTCTATTCATTTCATCTAACATAAATTTAATATTACGCAACATTTTCATTCGATTGCACCAAATTTATTACTAATATCGCTTGTACCTTGAGGTACAGAAGAAAAAATCAAGTTTTTCAAGTTAGAAAAAATGCACTCACAGCACCTACATGAAAAAAAATGCTTCATGTAAAACATTGGTATTTGAGACGATCAAGAAGTTGAGAATACAAGTCTACTAAAGCTTAGTGACAAATCATAAAAAACATTTCATGATGAAATAAATTATCATTAATTAATTTAATTAATTAATCATTAAATAATTATTAAATAAATTATCATTTCCAATCCTCAAATGTCCAGAGTCTTTTTTCCCGTCATCACTGTAAATGAATTTTAGCATTTCGGGCAGAAATAAGGGATTTTCTCCCAGTCTCCTGACTATACACTCCTATTCTCTTCTCATGTTTTGAGCTGAAATATGTTGGGAAAAGCCTTAGAGGATGATTTGTGCCAGTATAAGTGCAGAAGAGTCCCTGTTCTGTCGTACAATTCGTCAGAGACAATGACGATCACACTCTTGGGAAAACTGTGCTCGAACAGCAGTTACGTCTTTGAGAGAAGGACTGGGGGTTCTGATCCCTTTCAAAAACCTTTGATATGGCTGCTTATGGGAACCCAGTGAGATTTTCTGTTTTCGAATTAGAAGCCCCTGTGCTAAAAAAGGTGCCAACAGTAAGCCATTTTTCAAATGGCAAAAGACCAGTCATTTTTCCCATTTTACTTCATTCATTGTGAAAAACACTCCTACACTGTTCTGATACTAACATTCTAACCATGTGCAACCCACGCCATAAGAAATGTGGCATACTTCATCCCTAAAACGCTTTCAAATCTCAAAGGTTTCTTATTCATTGGTATATATGTGAGCAAGAAAAATGTATAATTAAAAATATCATACATAATAGGGGAAAAAATTCTACAATATATAAATAAAAAAAATAATATATATATTTATTCGTTATATATAATCTTTTTTTATGAAGGAGAAAAGCAACTTACTCACGCATCACGTTATCTCCAGATTTATTACACCTACAGATTTGAAATTTGGTAGGCGTGTTCCTTTCATAGAGAAAAGATCCGCCAAGAGTTTTGCGAAAATCGAACCACAAGGGGGAGGGGTTACGAGGGGTTAAATGACGTTACAGATAAACACTCTCTTTTTTTTTAACTATTAGACGTACAAATTCGAAATTTAGCAAGGCTGTTCCTTCCAAGAGTAGTAATCCGCTAAAAAAGTTATTTTGCAACAAAAAAAGACACCCAAGGGGAGATGCGAGGGGTTAAAAGGAAGTTCTAGATAAATATTCCCGTTTTTTAACTCTATTAGACCTACTGACTTGAAATTTGGTATTCATGTTCCTTCCATGGAGTGGGTTTCAACTAAGAATTGGTAAGGTGAAAATAGATCCCTAGGGGCATTTCTAGGGGTTAAGGGGTGTTTTAGATCAATATTTTGAACTTAGAACTATTAAGCTTACAGACTTGAAATTTGGTAGGTATATTACTTTGAAGAATTAGAGGTCCGCTACAAAAGAAGTTTTGCGAAAATGGACCTCTAAGGGGGGTTAAAAGGCGTTGTAAATAAATATTCCCGTTTTGGAACTATTAGACCTACAGAGAAAGCTACAGTTAAGAACTGGTTTTGTGAAATTTGATCACACACATAATGGAGGGTGCGAGGGATTAAGAAATGTTTTAGATAAATATTCCCAATTTTGAACTATTAAACTTACAGATTTGAAATTTGGTACACATATTAATTTCAAAGATTAGATATCCACTACAAAAGTCGTTTTGTAAAAATAGGCCCCAAAGGGGTTGCGAGGAGTTAAAAGAGCATTATAGATAAATATTCTCGTGAATATACATAAGTAGACGTTTATACATAGTTATGTAAAAAATACGAGTGGGTAGTTAAGATATTCTGTATAAGTTTTAAGATAATGTAATACTTATAAAATATTTAGAATAATTATGTTAGTTGATAAACACGAACCATATTTCATATATTTTAGGAAGGTAAGCAATAACCAAATATGTATAATTCTTTATACAAGTGCACATTACAAATTTCTGATGAAACAAAAAAAATTGATTTGAATTCTGAATTACTATAATTGAGTCGTACCAAAATGCTAAATCATAGAATGTATACATCGCACTGACCTTACAAATTGATACATCCAGGCAATTTATGTATATAGAGAGTAAATATCCCCCCAAACTAATCGAAGCATGGAGAGAAGAATTATCAAAATAAATGGATTTTTATTCATATGCCGTTTTTCAAAATATCATTAATTATAATTCCATTCTTTTTTCGGCACTTTTGTTAGTGTAAGTTGCTGAATTGACAGAAGTACTTCAATGCAGCAAAGAGAAGAAGAAAACAATGTGAGATGGAAAGGAAAATAAAGCGAGCAGTTATTTTTTTTTTTATTTTATGAACTGAGAACATTAACAAATGATATTGAGACCTTTATTACAATTAAATTTAAAAACTAAAAGTTTCTACAGAATATCAAAAGTAATTTCACAGCAGTATTGTTAGCATTATCGACTCTTACCTATGGGAAATTTGTTCTCAATTACATAAAACTTGATTAAAGAAAAATAAAAAAGGATGAGGGCTTTTTTATTAGGAAACATAAAAGTTTTATAGGAAACTTTTCATTTCAAATCCATTAAAAGTAGGAAAGGAAGAAACAAAAATTTCCATCTCTTATTAAATAAGTTTTTACTAAAAGCTTTCCGAATCCTTTAGTTGAACTTTTTAATTACGTAGCTTTATTCCGCATCGTACCAAAAAATATGCACTAAAAGAAGTAAAAGAATGAAGCAATCCTGTCTTTTAAATTTTTCATTCTGAAGAATATGGATTTCTAATACCGCTTGAGTTTTCTTAGTTTCTAGAATATATATATATATATATATATATATATATATATATATATATATATATATATATATATTCCGTTTTTAAATTTTCAAACTTCGAATTTTTATACCAAAAGAAATATTCGATTTTGCCCCTTTATAAAAATTTATCTGGAAAAGTCTGATTCGGACATTTTTTTTTCCTTTATAAAAAGAAAAAATTCTTCTCAAAATGAGCATTGCACAGTAGAAAAACTTATATTTAGTTTGAAAAATAGAGGAAAAGAATTTTTAACACGATATTAAATTTATCTCTCGTTTTAGATTTCAAGCTCTGTACCTTTCCAATTCCATTGCTTCCTCCAAGGTTTAATGGAGTCGAGATAATTTACTCTTTTCGCGTTTATTTCCAAGTAGTTTTAAATCTGTAGGTTTGCATTTTTATGCATTCTAAATGCATTTTAAATAAAAGATGAGTCCAGAAAATTGAATTTTTCACTTTTTTTTAACCATCTAAAAATGTGCGTTTACATCACCAAAAATTTATATTGAATCAAATGTTTTTACAATATATTGTTGAATCTAGATTCCCATATGACTTTTTAAAAACAGAACTAGAAATTTTATAAAACTTCCAAAAAATATTCAATACTAATTTAAGTGTATGAAAAGATTAAATTTGAACCAAATTACTGAACAACGTATTCTATAAAAATATTTTTGATTTCATAACTAGAAAGTTCCATAAAAAAAATAGGGGAAGTACCGTATGAACTATTTTAAATGTTTAAAGAAGAGCATCGGCTAATTTGATTTTTTGACTTTTCAAAAAGCAATTGGGACACTTTTAACATAGTTAAAATATGAATAACGTTTTTTCAAAAATCATTTTGAGCCCTAAATGGTATGAAATATGAGATAAATAAAACTTATATAAAGAATATCAAAAATTTCAGAGGAAAAACATAAATAATACACATCTGAAAATCATTTTGTAAGAAGTAATTAAAACTAAAAATCAATCATATTTAATGGATTGATTGAATCATTGATTAAATAAACAAACACTAGCACTGGGCAAACTGTGCCTTACTGTGCGCAAATGGATCGAGTAAGTCAATCTTTAATTGTTAAGAGCCCAGATATTGTCAACATAAAAATGTTATTCTGAAAATTGATAATGCAGGACCACACTGCGCAAAACGAACGCTGGAATAAGTTAACGAATTGAGAAGGGAGTCATATTATCTCACCATACATACTCGCCCGATACTTCTCCAACGGATTTCCATTTATTCCCATCTCGTAAAATTTTTTAAGTGGTAAAAAAATTAAAAATTTCGAGGATGTCTAAAATACCATTTTCAGATATTTTGCTCAAAAATTTGAAAATTTCGAGGATGTCTAAAATACCATTTCCAGATATTTTGCTCAAAAATTATTTGATTTTTATCGATCCGGCATTGGAAATTTCCACAGTAGATGGCAAAAGGTTGTTTATAGCAAGAGAGAGAGCGAATGAGAGAGAGAGATTACATAATTGATTGAAACTAAAAGTAAAAATTCATATATTTGAATTAAACGTAGAAAAACGACATTACTTCCCGGTCCTTTTAATATTTTTAATACGATCTTATTCAACGAATATGATCTTACAATAATAGCATGTTACGAATACGAACGAGTAACTATAGAGCACTATATATAGGCAAGTTGAAATTAGTTTTGATTTTATATTTGATCGAGATTCAGCAATATTAATTTCTTCAAATGTGTCTTCATTATCAAATTTAATTAAAAATATAAGTAACATATTTATAATAATGGAGGTATCTTATACGTCTGTACATAAATGAAAATATTAACATATATTTAGAAAACATACAAAAGAAATGTTTTGAAAATTATGCATATAAATATCAGAAATTATTTATAATATTGTGTCACTTTCAAAATTATACTTCATGGAATCATTTGAATTTTACACCTTTACCATTAATACAGTACGCCCACTAAAATCTCTTGACACCCTTTTATATTCAGAGCGAATGCTGCTATATTCATAAAAGTGGTGTCCAGGTATGACACTGAACTATACATGTACCACCTATCAGGCGAAAGTCAGCATGACGGTGTGCCCCCCCCCCCTCTCAAGATATCTTTAGTGAAACAGTACATTTTCAAGGGAATCAAATAATTGATTCCCGAATATATCTGATCTGACACCACTGGGCTTTTTCTTGTGGGGATACTCTCTTGAAACAGAAGGTATATGTGAATACTCCACAAACATTGCAGGGCCTTAAAGGACACATTACAAACACTTGTGCCAACTTGTCATGCACTATACCCCAAAGTGCGTAACGTGACATTCAAACAAGAATCTAAATGAGCATTGTAACTGATGGGGAGAAGTTTGAACATCTCGAAGAAAGGTGCATTGTTATAACTTGTTTTCAGATCCTTTTCTCAAGTCACAATGTAGCGAATCACGAAAAAGCAAATGCACATTTTAATCACTCTATTTTATGCATTAATGTTCATAAGGTGTCTTTTCATACTAAATCGATGATGCTGAATAACTTTGTAAATTATTTTTCCCTCTATCTCGTTCTATTTTCGAAATGCTAACTCCACAGTTAACCTCCAGGGGGTGCCGTAGGTGGTTTTATTCAGTTCTACTTTACTATATATCTAAGAACCATCTTTATGAATATAGTAAAAGCCGTTCCGAAGTTAAGAGGGTGGCAAGGAACTTGCAGTGAATATATTGTATAATGCTTTCGTATCATAGAAGAGAACATGATTTCATGTGATTATAATGACCGAACATAGGCAAATATAACTTCAGTTTTTATTAAACACTCAGAAAATAGAAGGTAGTTTATAGAGAAAGAGGATAAAATGCCTCTCTCTTCCCAAAAATCTCCCTCTAAATCCAAATACAATTACCGCCAATTAGAATAACTTAGCTTTTATAATCGAAAGATTCCTATTTATAATCGAAAGATTTATAAATAGGAATAAATGATAGTCTACATTTAATTTTGCACATTTTCTTAAGCTAATAGCATTTTTAAATAGGATTTGTGAATCACATCAGAAATCAATCAGAAAGAGCTCCAAGAAACTAATGGAACTAATTATTGGCTTTAACAAAATTCCTCTCACAAGAAAATGTTTCTTTGTAAACTTAGGTTGAGAGAAAAAACTTACTCAGTGATAGAAAATTGTAACTAACTTTGTACATCCAAAAGGAATTAGGCATCAAATTTTACTTGGATTTTAATTAACTGATTTGTATTTTCTTCCAAAGCACAATTAATTTAAACTATATTGAGTTGGCATTCTCTTGACTGAACTTCTACATCAGTCTTACACATTGATAAAGACATTGATTTATAAATATTTTAAAATTAGAAATTTAAATATAACTAAGCAAAAAAATATGCACAAGATTAAAAATATTGACTTAGAAAAGTGAATTTAAGATGTTTATATACATGCATCAAGAAGTATGTTTGTTATTTAAACCTTGCGCCACACACACACACAGAGCCTTTCTTTAAAATATACAATGTTTTTGTTACACAAGGTCTTTTTCTAAGCGACAACCTTAAACATGTGACTATTCTTCAAACAAAATAAGTAGCCACAAAAACCTTTATACAAAAAATACTAAATATGATTTGTAACTATGTTTTAGTAAAAGATAGGTGCTATCATGTTACTATAAAAAGTTGTTAAGGAGTATATATATTTTTTTGGTCCTCAGCAAGTAAAGACAGCTGATTTATCCCCCAAAATAATAACTAGGACCTGATAGGAAAGCATGTTCAGCAATTCTAGGATGTTGCTGATTAATCCAATGGTTGGAGACAATTTAACAGGAAATTTCTCTGGGCATCATATCTGAGAATTTAATCAGTCAATGAATGATGGTTTGAATCAAGCCAGAGGTGGTGGTTCAATGCTGTATTGATTTCCTCGATTTGGAACTCTAAGACTCTGCAACAAATTATTCAATAGTTTTGAAATTTATAATTTTTATACGGTTGTTCACCTTATTCACTCATTTCTGTCTGAAATATTTGCACTTTTGTGTACATTCTTTCAAATCTGGAACATGACATTCATTTTGCCTTATGCAAATGATAATGCAATTATATACAATTAGAAATATATTTTAGCTTCTGTATTTAACTTCTAAGATTCCAGTGATTATACTGCCAAAGAAAAGTTACTATGTTGATATATGGTGTAATTTTCTTACTCATTTGTTTCAATAAGAAAAGATAATATTATTGAAAAAGGGTGCTTCATGAAATTGTCAAGTTTCATAACAGACAAATTAAATAATTCTTGTTTAGATTGAAAAATATACATGAATATACATGAATACAATTGTATTTTGTTCTCATGTGTGATCAGATTATTCCCATCTATAAAACAATATGATCACACTGCATTAAAGATTTATTTGCAATTCCGATGATAAATAAAGTAATTATAAAAAACATACTTCACATTAATTTCATTACTAAAAATTTCAGAAACACGCAAAGCAAATGTTGTTGCAATACTGTCACATTATAATATTCCGAATGAAATATATTTGTGAACAAATATAACAAAACTTCAACGCGTTCTACTGACTACTAGTATTGATTTGGCCTATCCTTCAGGCAAGAGAAAATTTCTTATTAAATCACTGCAGCATTCCCTCAGAGTAAATAGACAGTCCTGTTTAACTTAGATCTCATCATACAATATACTTCAAGCTGAAAAATGACATGGATTTCATTTTGTAGATTAGGATCCTATGAATAACTGCCTTATGCCTCCTAGGATATGTTGACAAGTAGTAACAGTTTTGTTACAGTAAGAAGATCTATGGTCTCTTGATCAATATAAAATGTTGTTGCAATACTGTCACATTATAATATTCCGAATGAAATATATTTGTGAACAAATATAACAAAACTTCAACGCGTTCTACTGACTACTAGTATTGATTTGGCCTATCCTTCAGGCAAGAGAAAATTTCTTATTAAATCACTGCAGCATTCCCTCAGAGTAAATAGACAGTCCTGTTTAACTTAGATCTCATCATACAATATACTTCAAGCTGAAAAATGACATGGATTTCATTTTGTAGATTAGGATCCTATGAATAACTGCCTTATGCCTCCTAGGATATGTTGACAAGTAGTAACAGTTTTGTTACAGTAAGAAGATCTATGGTCTCTTGATCAATATAAAATGTTGTTGCAATACTGTCACATTATAATATTCCGAATGAAATATATTTGTGAACAAATATAACAAAACTTCAACGCGTTCTACTGACTACTAGTATTGATTTGGCCTATCCTTCAGGCAAGAGAAAATTTCTTATTAAATCACTGCAGCATTCCCTCAGAGTAAATAGACAGTCCTGTTTAACTTAGATCTCATCATACAATATACTTCAAGCTGAAAAATGACATGGATTTCATTTTGTAGATTAGATCCTATGAATAACTGCCTTATGCCTCCTAGGATATGTTGACAAGTAGTAACAGTTTTGTTACAGTAAGAAGATCTATGGTCTCTTGATCAATATAAAATGTTGTTGCAATACTGTCACATTATAATATTCCGAATGAAATATATTTGTGAACAAATATAACAAAACTTCAACGCGTTCTACTGACTACTAGTATTGATTTGGCCTATCCTTCAGGCAAGAGAAAATTTCTTATTAAATCACTGCAGCATTCCCTCAGAGTAAATAGACAGTCCTGTTTAACTTAGATCTCATCATACAATATACTTCAAGCTGAAAAATGACATGGATTTCATTTTGTAGATTAGGATCCTATGAATAACTGCCTTATGCCTCCTAGGATATGTTGACAAGTAGTAACAGTTTTGTTACAGTAAGAAGATCTATGGTCTCTTGATCAATATAAAATGTTGTTGCAATACTGTCACATTATAATATTCCGAATGAAATATATTTGTGAACAAATATAACAAAACTTCAACGCGTTCTACTGACTACTAGTATTGATTTGGCCTATCCTTCAGGCAAGAGAAAATTTCTTATTAAATCACTGCAGCATTCCCTCAGAGTAAATAGACAGTCCTGTTTAACTTAGATCTCATCATACAATATACTTCAAGCTGAAAAATGACATGGATTTCATTTTGTAGATTAGGATCCTATGAATAACTGCCTTATGCCTCCTAGGATATGTTGACAAGTAGTAACAGTTTTGTTACAGTAAGAAGATCTATGGTCTCTTGATCAATATAAAATGTTGTTGCAATACTGTCACATTATAATATTCCGAATGAAATATATTTGTGAACAAATATAACAAAACTTCAACGCGTTCTACTGACTACTAGTATTGATTTGGCCTATCCTTCAGGCAAGAGAAAATTTCTTATTAAATCACTGCAGCATTCCCTCAGAGTAAATAGACAGTCCTGTTTAACTTAGATCTCATCATACAATATACTTCAAGCTGAAAAATGACATGGATTTCATTTTGTAGATTAGGATCCTATGAATAACTGCCTTATGCCTCCTAGGATATGTTGACAAGTAGTAACAGTTTTGTTACAGTAAGAAGATCTATGGTCTCTTGATCAATATAAAATGTTGTTGCAATACTGTCACATTATAATATTCCGAATGAAATATATTTGTGAACAAATATAACAAAACTTCAACGCGTTCTACTGACTACTAGTATTGATTTGGCCTATCCTTCAGGCAAGAGAAAATTTCTTATTAAATCACTGCAGCATTCCCTCAGAGTAAATAGACAGTCCTGTTTAACTTAGATCTCATCATACAATATACTTCAAGCTGAAAAATGACATGGATTTCATTTTGTAGATTAGGATCCTATGAATAACTGCCTTATGCCTCCTAGGATATGTTGACAAGTAGTAACAGTTTTGTTACAGTAAGAAGATCTATGGTCTCTTGATCAATATAAAATGTTGTTGCAATACTGTCACATTATAATATTCCGAATGAAATATATTTGTGAACAAATATAACAAAACTTCAACGCGTTCTACTGACTACTAGTATTGATTTGGCCTATCCTTCAGGCAAGAGAAAATTTCTTATTAAATCACTGCAGCATTCCCTCAGAGTAAATAGACAGTCCTGTTTAACTTAGATCTCATCATACAATATACTTCAAGCTGAAAAATGACATGGATTTCATTTTGTAGATTAGGATCCTATGAATAACTGCCTTATGCCTCCTAGGATATGTTGACAAGTAGTAACAGTTTTGTTACAGTAAGAAGATCTATGGTCTCTTGATCAATATAAAATGTTGTTGCAATACTGTCACATTATAATATTCCGAATGAAATATATTTGTGAACAAATATAACAAAACTTCAACGCGTTCTACTGACTACTAGTATTGATTTGGCCTATCCTTCAGGCAAGAGAAAATTTCTTATTAAATCACTGCAGCATTCCCTCAGAGTAAATAGACAGTCCTGTTTAACTTAGATCTCATCATACAATATACTTCAAGCTGAAAAATGACATGGATTTCATTTTGTAGATTAGGATCCTATGAATAACTGCCTTATGCCTCCTAGGATATGTTGACAAGTAGTAACAGTTTTGTTACAGTAAGAAGATCTATGGTCTCTTGATCAATATAAAATGTTGTTGCAATACTGTCACATTATAATATTCCGAATGAAATATATTTGTGAACAAATATAACAAAACTTCAACGCGTTCTACTGACTACTAGTATTGATTTGGCCTATCCTTCAGGCAAGAGAAAATTTCTTATTAAATCACTGCAGCATTCCCTCAGAGTAAATAGACAGTCCTGTTTAACTTAGATCTCATCATACAATATACTTCAAGCTGAAAAATGACATGGATTTCATTTTGTAGATTAGGATCCTATGAATAACTGCCTTATGCCTCCTAGGATATGTTGACAAGTAGTAACAGTTTTGTTACAGTAAGAAGATCTATGGTCTCTTGATCAATATAAAATGTTGTTGCAATACTGTCACATTATAATATTCCGAATGAAATATATTTGTGAACAAATATAACAAAACTTCAACGCGTTCTACTGACTACTAGTATTGATTTGGCCTATCCTTCAGGCAAGAGAAAATTTCTTATTAAATCACTGCAGCATTCCCTCAGAGTAAATAGACAGTCCTGTTTAACTTAGATCTCATCATACAATATACTTCAAGCTGAAAAATGACATGGATTTCATTTTGTAGATTAGGATCCTATGAATAACTGCCTTATGCCTCCTAGGATATGTTGACAAGTAGTAACAGTTTTGTTACAGTAAGAAGATCTATGGTCTCTTGATCAATATAAAATGTTGTTGCAATACTGTCACATTATAATATTCCGAATGAAATATATTTGTGAACAAATATAACAAAACTTCAACGCGTTCTACTGACTACTAGTATTGATTTGGCCTATCCTTCAGGCAAGAGAAAATTTCTTATTAAATCACTGCAGCATTCCCTCAGAGTAAATAGACAGTCCTGTTTAACTTAGATCTCATCATACAATATACTTCAAGCTGAAAAATGACATGGATTTCATTTTGTAGATTAGGATCCTATGAATAACTGCCTTATGCCTCCTAGGATATGTTGACAAGTAGTAACAGTTTTGTTACAGTAAGAAGATCTATGGTCTCTTGATCAATATAAAATGTTGTTGCAATACTGTCACATTATAATATTCGAATGAAATATATTTGTGAACAAATATAACAAAACTTCAACGCGTTCTACTGACTACTAGTATTGATTTGGCCTATCCTTCAGGCAAGAGAAAATTTCTTATTAAATCACTGCAGCATTCCCTCAGAGTAAATAGACAGTCCTGTTTAACTTAGATCTCATCATACAATATACTTCAAGCTGAAAAATGACATGGATTTCATTTTGTAGATTAGGATCCTATGAATAACTGCCTTATGCCTCCTAGGATATGTTGACAAGTAGTAACAGTTTTGTTACAGTAAGAAGATCTATGGTCTCTTGATCAATATAAAATGTTGTTGCAATACTGTCACATTATAATATTCCGAATGAAATATATTTGTGAACAAATATAACAAAACTTCAACGCGTTCTACTGACTACTAGTATTGATTTGGCCTATCCTTCAGGCAAGAGAAAATTTCTTATTAAATCACTGCAGCATTCCCTCAGAGTAAATAGACAGTCCTGTTTAACTTAGATCTCATCATACAATATACTTCAAGCTGAAAAATGACATGGATTTCATTTTGTAGATTAGGATCCTATGAATAACTGCCTTATGCCTCCTAGGATATGTTGACAAGTAGTAACAGTTTTGTTACAGTAAGAAGATCTATGGTCTCTTGATCAATATAAAATGTTGTTGCAATACTGTCACATTATAATATTCCGAATGAAATATATTTGTGAACAAATATAACAAAACTTCAACGCGTTCTACTGACTACTAGTATTGATTTGGCCTATCCTTCAGGCAAGAGAAAATTTCTTATTAAATCACTGCAGCATTCCCTCAGAGTAAATAGACAGTCCTGTTTAACTTAGATCTCATCATACAATATACTTCAAGCTGAAAAATGACATGGATTTCATTTTGTAGATTAGGATCCTATGAATAACTGCCTTATGCCTCCTAGGATATGTTGACAAGTAGTAACAGTTTTGTTACAGTAAGAAGATCTATGGTCTCTTGATCAATATAAAATGTTGTTGCAATACTGTCACATTATAATATTCCGAATGAAATATATTTGTGAACAAATATAACAAAACTTCAACGCGTTCTACTGACTACTAGTATTGATTTGGCCTATCCTTCAGGCAAGAGAAAATTTCTTATTAAATCACTGCAGCATTCCCTCAGAGTAAATAGACAGTCCTGTTTAACTTAGATCTCATCATACAATATACTTCAAGCTGAAAAATGACATGGATTTCATTTTGTAGATTAGGATCCTATGAATAACTGCCTTATGCCTCCTAGGATATGTTGACAAGTAGTAACAGTTTTGTTACAGTAAGAAGATCTATGGTCTCTTGATCAATATAAAATGTTGTTGCAATACTGTCACATTATAATATTCCGAATGAAATATATTTGTGAACAAATATAACAAAACTTCAACGCGTTCTACTGACTACTAGTATTGATTTGGCCTATCCTTCAGGCAAGAGAAAATTTCTTATTAAATCACTGCAGCATTCCCTCAGAGTAAATAGACAGTCCTGTTTAACTTAGATCTCATCATACAATATACTTCAAGCTGAAAAATGACATGGATTTCATTTTGTAGATTAGGATCCTATGAATAACTGCCTTATGCCTCCTAGGATATGTTGACAAGTAGTAACAGTTTTGTTACAGTAAGAAGATCTATGGTCTCTTGATCAATATAAAATGTTGTTGCAATACTGTCACATTATAATATTCCGAATGAAATATATTTGTGAACAAATATAACAAAACTTCAACGCGTTCTACTGACTACTAGTATTGATTTGGCCTATCCTTCAGGCAAGAGAAAATTTCTTATTAAATCACTGCAGCATTCCCTCAGAGTAAATAGACAGTCCTGTTTAACTTAGATCTCATCATACAATATACTTCAAGCTGAAAAATGACATGGATTTCATTTTGTAGATTAGGATCCTATGAATAACTGCCTTATGCCTCCTAGGATATGTTGACAAGTAGTAACAGTTTTGTTACAGTAAGAAGATCTATGGTCTCTTGATCAATATAAAATGTTGTTGCAATACTGTCACATTATAATATTCCGAATGAAATATATTTGTGAACAAATATAACAAAACTTCAACGCGTTCTACTGACTACTAGTATTGATTTGGCCTATCCTTCAGGCAAGAGAAAATTTCTTATTAAATCACTGCAGCATTCCCTCAGAGTAAATAGACAGTCCTGTTTAACTTACTTAGATCTCATCATACAATATACTTCAAGCTGAAAAATGACATGGATTTCATTTTGTAGATTAGGATCCTATGAATAACTGCCTTATGCCTCCTAGGATATGTTGACAAGTAGTAACAGTTTTGTTACAGTAAGAAGATCTATGGTCTCTTGATCAATATAAAATGTTGTTGCAATACTGTCACATTATAATATTCCGAATGAAATATATTTGTGAACAAATATAACAAAACTTCAACGCGTTCTACTGACTACTAGTATTGATTTGGCCTATCCTTCAGGCAAGAGAAAATTTCTTATTAAATCACTGCAGCATTCCCTCAGAGTAAATAGACAGTCCTGTTTAACTTAGATCTCATCATACAATATACTTCAAGCTGAAAAATGACATGGATTTCATTTTGTAGATTAGGATCCTATGAATAACTGCCTTATGCCTCCTAGGATATGTTGACAAGTAGTAACAGTTTTGTTACAGTAAGAAGATCTATGGTCTCTTGATCAATATAAAATGTTGTTGCAATACTGTCACATTATAATATTCCGAATGAAATATATTTGTGAACAAATATAACAAAACTTCAACGCGTTCTACTGACTACTAGTATTGATTTGGCCTATCCTTCAGGCAAGAGAAAATTTCTTATTAAATCACTGCAGCATTCCCTCAGAGTAAATAGACAGTCCTGTTTAACTTAGATCTCATCATACAATATACTTCAAGCTGAAAAATGACATGGATTTCATTTTGTAGATTAGGATCCTATGAATAACTGCCTTATGCCTCCTAGGATATGTTGACAAGTAGTAACAGTTTTGTTACAGTAAGAAGATCTATGGTCTCTTGATCAATATAAAATGTTGTTGCAATACTGTCACATTATAATATTCCGAATGAAATATATTTGTGAACAAATATAACAAAACTTCAACGCGTTCTACTGACTACTAGTATTGATTTGGCCTATCCTTCAGGCAAGAGAAAATTTCTTATTAAATCACTGCAGCATTCCCTCAGAGTAAATAGACAGTCCTGTTTAACTTAGATCTCATCATACAATATACTTCAAGCTGAAAAAATGACATGGATTTCATTTTGTAGATTAGGATCCTATGAATAACTGCCTTATGCCTCCTAGGATATGTTGACAAGTAGTAACAGTTTTGTTACAGTAAGAAGATCTATGGTCTCTTGATCAATATAAAATGTTGTTGCAATACTGTCACATTATAATATTCCGAATGAAATATATTTGTGAACAAATATAACAAAACTTCAACGCGTTCTACTGACTACTAGTATTGATTTGGCCTATCCTTCAGGCAAGAGAAAATTTCTTATTAAATCACTGCAGCATTCCCTCAGAGTAAATAGACAGTCCTGTTTAACTTAGATCTCATCATACAATATACTTCAAGCTGAAAAATGACATGGATTTCATTTTGTAGATTAGGATCCTATGAATAACTGCCTTATGCCTCCTAGGATATGTTGACAAGTAGTAACAGTTTTGTTACAGTAAGAAGATCTATGGTCTCTTGATCAATATAAAATGTTGTTGCAATACTGTCACATTATAATATTCCGAATGAAATATATTTGTGAACAAATATAACAAAACTTCAACGCGTTCTACTGACTACTAGTATTGATTTGGCCTATCCTTCAGGCAAGAGAAAATTTCTTATTAAATCACTGCAGCATTCCCTCAGAGTAAATAGACAGTCCTGTTTAACTTAGATCTCATCATACAATATACTTCAAGCTGAAAAATGACATGGATTTCATTTTGTAGATTAGGATCCTATGAATAACTGCCTTATGCCTCCTAGGATATGTTGACAAGTAGTAACAGTTTTGTTACAGTAAGAAGATCTATGGTCTCTTGATCAATATAAAAATGTTGTTGCAATACTGTCACATTATAATATTCCGAATGAAATATATTTGTGAACAAATATAACAAAACTTCAACGCGTTCTACTGACTACTAGTATTGATTTGGCCTATCCTTCAGGCAAGAGAAAATTTCTTATTAAATCACTGCAGCATTCCCTCAGAGTAAATAGACAGTCCTGTTTAACTTAGATCTCATCATACAATATACTTCAAGCTGAAAAATGACATGGATTTCATTTTGTAGATTAGGATCCTATGAATAACTGCCTTATGCCTCCTAGGATATGTTGACAAGTAGTAACAGTTTTGTTACAGTAAGAAGATCTATGGTCTCTTGATCAATATAAAATGTTGTTGCAATACTGTCACATTATAATATTCCGAATGAAATATATTTGTGAACAAATATAACAAAACTTCAACGCGTTCTACTGACTACTAGTATTGATTTGGCCTATCCTTCAGGCAAGAGAAAATTTCTTATTAAATCACTGCAGCATCCCTCAGAGTAAATAGACAGTCCTGTTTAACTTAGATCTCATCATACAATATACTTCAAGCTGAAAAATGACATGGATTTCATTTTGTAGATTCATTTCCTATGAATAATGCTATGAATTGCCTTATGCCTCCTAGGATATGTTGACAAGTAGTAACAGTTTTGTTACAGTAAGAAGATCTATGGTCTCTTGATCAATATAAAATGTTGTTGCAATACTGTCACATTATAATATTCCGAATGAAATATATTTGTGAACAAATATAACAAAACTTCAACGCGTTCTACTGACTACTAGTATTGATTTGGCCTATCCTTCAGGCAAGAGAAAATTTCTTATTAAATCACTGCAGCATTCCCTCAGAGTAAATAGACAGTCCTGTTTAACTTAGATCTCATCATACAATATACTTCAAGCTGAAAAATGACATGGATTTCATTTTGTAGATTAGATCCTATGAATAACTGCCTTATGCCTCCTAGGATATGTTGACAAGTAGTAACAGTTTTGTTACAGTAAGAAGATCTATGGTCTCTTGATCAATATAAAATGTTGTTGCAATACTGTCACATTATAATATTCGAATGAAATATATTTGTGAACAAATATAACAAAACTTCAACGCGTTCTACTGACTACTAGTATTGATTTGGCCTATCCTTCAGGCAAGAGAAAATTTCTTATTAAATCACTGCAGCATTCCCTCAGAGTAAATAGACAGTCCTGTTTAACTTAGATCTCATCATACAATATACTTCAAGCTGAAAAATGACATGGATTTCATTTTGTAGATTAGGATCCTATGAATAACTGCCTTATGCCTCCTAGGATATGTTGACAAGTAGTAACAGTTTTGTTACAGTAAGAAGATCTATGGTCTCTTGATCAATATAAAATGTTGTTGCAATACTGTCACATTATAATATTCCGAATGAAATATATTTGTGAACAAATATAACAAAACTTCAACGCGTTCTACTGACTACTAGTATTGATTTGGCCTATCCTTCAGGCAAGAGAAAATTTCTTATTAAATCACTGCAGCATTCCCTCAGAGTAAATAGACAGTCCTGTTTAACTTAGATCTCATCATACAATATACTTTTCAAGCTGAAAAATGACATGGATTTCATTTTGTAGATTAGGATCCTATGAATAACTGCCTTATGCCTCCTAGGATATGTTGACAAGTAGTAACAGTTTTGTTACAGTAAGAAGATCTATGGTCTCTTGATCAATATAAAATGTTGTTGCAATACTGTCACATTATAATATTCCGAATGAAATATATTTGTGAACAAATATAACAAAACTTCAACGCGTTCTACTGACTACTAGTATTGATTTGGCCTATCCTTCAGGCAAGAGAAAATTTCTTATTAAATCACTGCAGCATTCCCTCAGAGTAAATAGACAGTCCTGTTTAACTTAGATCTCATCATACAATATACTTCAAGCTGAAAAATGACATGGATTTCATTTTGTAGATTAGGATCCTATGAATAACTGCCTTATGCCTCCTAGGATATGTTGACAAGTAGTAACAGTTTTGTTACAGTAAGAAGATCTATGGTCTCTTGATCAATATAAAATGTTGTTGCAATACTGTCACATTATAATATTCCGAATGAAATATATTTGTGAACAAATATAACAAAACTTCAACGCGTTCTACTGACTACTAGTATTGATTTGGCCTATCCTTCAGGCAAGAGAAAATTTCTTATTAAATCACTGCAGCATTCCCTCAGAGTAAATAGACAGTCCTGTTTAACTTAGATCTCATCATACAATATACTTCAAGCTGAAAAATGACATGGATTTTCATTTTGTAGATTAGGATCCTATGAATAACTGCCTTATGCCTCCTAGGATATGTTGACAAGTAGTAACAGTTTTGTTACAGTAAGAAGATCTATGGTCTCTTGATCAATATAAAATGTTGTTGCAATACTGTCACATTATAATATTCCGAATGAAATATATTTGTGAACAAATATAACAAAACTTCAACGCGTTCTACTGACTACTAGTATTGATTTGGCCTATCCTTCAGGCAAGAGAAAATTTCTTATTAAATCACTGCAGCATTCCCTCAGAGTAAATAGACAGTCCTGTTTAACTTAGATCTCATCATACAATATACTTCAAGCTGATCTCAAAAATGACATGGATTTCATTTTGTAGATTAGGATCCTATGAATAACTGCCTTATGCCTCCTAGGATATGTTGACAAGTAGTAACAGTTTTGTTACAGTAAGAAGATCTATGGTCTCTTGATCAATATAAAATGTTGTTGCAATACTGTCACATTATAATATTCCGAATGAAATATATTTGTGAACAAATATAACAAAACTTCAACGCGTTCTACTGACTACTAGTATTGATTTGGCCTATCCTTCAGGCAAGAGAAAATTTCTTATTAAATCACTGCAGCATTCCCTCAGAGTAAATAGACAGTCCTGTTTAACTTAGATCTCATCATACAATATACTTCAAGCTGAAAAATGACATGGATTTCATTTTGTAGATTAGGATCCTATGAATAACTGCCTTATGCCTCCTAGGATATGTTGACAAGTAGTAACAGTTTTGTTACAGTAAGAAGATCTATGGTCTCTTGATCAATATAAAATGTTGTTGCAATACTGTCACATTATAATATTCCGAATGAAATATATTTGTGAACAAATATAACAAAACTTCAACGCGTTCTACTGACTACTAGTATTGATTTGGCCTATCCTTCAGGCAAGAGAAAATTTCTTATTAAATCACTGCAGCATTCCCTCAGAGTAAATAGACAGTCCTGTTTAACTTAGATCTCATCATACAATATACTTCAAGCTGAAAAATGACATGGATTTCATTTTGTAGATTAGGATCCTATGAATAACTGCCTTATGCCTCCTAGGATATGTTGACAAGTAGTAACAGTTTTGTTACAGTAAGAAGATCTATGGTCTCTTGATCAATATAAAATGTTGTTGCAATACTGTCACATTATAATATTCCGAATGAAATATATTTGTGAACAAATATAACAAAACTTCAACGCGTTCTACTGACTACTAGTATTGATTTGGCCTATCCTTCAGGCAAGAGAAAATTTCTTATTAAATCACTGCAGCATTCCCTCAGAGTAAATAGACAGTCCTGTTTAACTTAGATCTCATCATACAATATACTTCAAGCTGAAAAATGACATGGATTTCATTTTGTAGATTAGGATCCTATGAATAACTGCCTTATGCCTCTAGGATATGTTGACAAGTAGTAACAGTTTTGTTACAGTAAGAAGATCTATGGTCTCTTGATCAATATAAAATGTTGTTGCAATACTGTCACATTATAATATTCCGAATGAAATATATTTGTGAACAAATATAACAAAACTTCAACGCGTTCTACTGACTACTAGTATTGATTTGGCCTATCCTTCAGGCAAGAGAAAATTTCTTATTAAATCACTGCAGCATTCCCTCAGAGTAAATAGACAGTCCTGTTTAACTTAGATCTCATCATACAATATACTTCAAGCTGAAAAATGACATGGATTTCATTTTGTAGATTAGGATCCTATGAATAACTGCCTTATGCCTCCTAGGATATGTTGACAAGTAGTAACAGTTTTTGTTACAGTAAGAAGATCTATGGTCTCTTGATCAATATAAAATGTTGTTGCAATACTGTCACATTATAATATTCGAATGAAATATATTTGTGAACAAATATAACAAAACTTCAACGCGTTCTACTGACTACTAGTATTGATTTGGCCTATCCTTCAGGCAAGAGAAAATTTCTTATTAAATCACTGCAGCATTCCCTCAGAGTAAATAGACAGTCCTGTTTATGTTGACAAGTACTTTAGATCTCATCATACAATATACTTCCGAATGAAATAAGCTGTTCTAAAAATGACATGGATTTCATTTTGTAGATTAGGATCCTATGAATAACTGCCTTATGCCTCCTAGGATATGTTGACAAGTAGTAACAGTTTTGTTACAGTAAGAAGATCTATGGTCTCTTGATCAATATAAAATGTTGTTTGCAATACTGTCACATTATAATATTCCGAATGAAATATATTTGTGAACAAATATAACAAAACTTCAACGCGTTCTACTGACTACTAGTATTGATTTGGCCTATCCTTCAGGCAAGAGAAAATTTCTTATTAAATCACTGCAGCATTCCCTCGGAGTAAATAGACAGTCCTGTTTAACTTAGATCTCATCATACAATATACTTCAAGCTGAAAAATGACATGGATTTCATTTTTTGTAGATTAGGATCCTATGAATAACTGCCTTATGCCTCTAGGATATGTTGACAAGTAGTAACAGTTTTGTTACAGTAAGAAAGATCTATGGTCTCTTGATCAATATAAAATGTTGTTGCAATACTGTCACATTATAATATTCGAATGAAATATATTTGTGAACAAATATAACAAAACTTCAACGCGTTCTACTGACTACTAGTATTGATTTGGCCTATCCTTCAGGCAAGAGAAAATTTCTTATTAAATCACTGCAGCATTCCCTCAGAGTAAATAGACAGTCCTGTTTAACTTAGATCTCATCATACAATATACTTCAAGCTGAAAAATGACATGGATTTCATTTTTTGTAGATTAGGATCCTATGAATAACTGCCTTATGCCTCCTAGGATATGTTGACAAGTAGTAACAGTTTTGTTACAGTAAGAAGATCTATGGTCTCTTGATCAATATAAAATGTTGTTGCAATACTGTCACATTATAATATTCCGAATGAAATATATTTGTGAACAAATATAACAAAAACTTCAACGCGTTCTACTGACTACTAGTATTGATTTGGCCTATCCTTCAGGCAAGAGAAAATTTCTTATTAAATCACTGCAGCATTCCCTCAGAGTAAATAGACAGTCCTGTTTAACTTAGATCTCATCATACAATATACTTCAAGCTGAAAAATGACATGGATTTCATTTTGTAGATTAGGATCCTATGAATAACTGCCTTATGCCTCCTAGGATATGTTGACAAGTAGTAACAGTTTTGTTACAGTAAGAAGATCTATGGTCTCTTGATCAATATAAAATGTTGTTGCAATACTGTCACATTATAATATTCCGAATGAAATATATTTGTGAACAAATATAACAAAACTTCAACGCGTTCTACTGACTACTAGTATTGATTTGGCCTATCCTTCAGGCAAGAGAAAATTTCTTATTAAATCACTGCAGCATTCCCTCAGAGTAAATAGACAGTCCTGTTTAACTTAGATCTCATCATACAATATACTTCAAGCTGAAAAATGACATGGATTTCATTTTGTAGATTAGGATCCTATGAATAACTGCCTTATGCCTCCTAGGATATGTTGACAAGTAGTAACAGTTTTGTTACAGTAAGAAGATCTATGGTCTCTTGATCAATATAAAATGTTGTTGCAATACTGTCACATTATAATATTCCGAATGAAATATATTTGTGAACAAATATAACAAAACTTCAACGCGTTCTACTGACTACTAGTATTGATTTGGCCTATCCTTCAGGCAAGAGAAAATTTCTTATTAAATCACTGCAGCATTCCCTCAGAGTAAATAGTTCTACATTGGTTGGCCTATCCTTCCAGGCAGAGTCCTGTTTAAGTCCTGTTTTAGATCTCATCATACAATATACTTCAAGCTGAAAAAAAATGACATGGATTTCATTTTTGTAGATTAGGATCCTATGAATAACTGCCTTATGCCTCCTAGGATATGTTGACAAGTAGTAACAGTTTTGTTACAGTAAGAAGATCTATGGTCTCTTGATCAATATAAAATGTTGTTGCAATACTGTCACATTATAATATTCCGAATGAAATATATTTGTGAACAAATATAACAAAACTTCAACGCGTTCTACTGACTACTAGTATTGATTTGGCCTATCCTTCAGGCAAGAGAAAATTTCTTATTAAATCACTGCAGCATTCCCTCAGAGTAAATAGACAGTCCTGTTTAACTTAGATCTCATCATACAATATACTTCAAGCTGAAAAATGACATGGATTTCATTTTGTAGATTAGGATCCTATGAATAACTGCCTTATGCCTCCTAGGATATGTTGACAAGTAGTAACAGTTTTGTTACAGTAAGAAGATCTATGGTCTCTTGATCAATATAAAATGTTGTTGCAATACTGTCACATTATAATATTCCGAATGAAATATATTTGTGAACAAATATAACAAAACTTCAACGCGTTCTACTGACTACTAGTATTGATTTGGCCTATCCTTCAGGCAAGAGAAAATTTCTTATTAAATCACTGCAGCATTCCCTCGGAGTAAATAGACAGTCCTGTTTAACTTAGATCTCATCATACAATATACTTCAAGCTGAAAAAATGACATGGATTTCATTTTGTAGATTAGGATCCTATGAATAACTGCCTTATGCCTCCTAGGATATGTTGACAAGTAGTAACAGTTTTGTTACAGTAAGAAGATCTATGGTCTCTTGATCAATATAAAATGTTGTTGCAATACTGTCACATTATAATATTCCGAATGAAATATATTTGTGAACAAATATAACAAAACTTCAACGCGTTCTACTGACTACTAGTATTGATTTGGCCTATCCTTCAGGCAAGAGAAAATTTCTTATTAAATCACTGCAGCATTCCCTCAGAGTAAATAGACAGTCCTGTTTAACTTAGATCTCATCATACAATATACTTCAAGCTGAAAAATGACATGGATTTCATTTTGTAGATTAGGATCCTATGAATAACTGCCTTATGCCTCTAGGATATGTTGACAAGTAGTAACAGTTTTGTTACAGTAAGAAGATCTATGGTCTCTTGATCAATATAAAATGTTGTTGCAATACTGTCACATTATAATATTCCGAATGAAATATATTTGTGAACAAATATAACAAAAACTTCAACGCGTTCTACTGACTACTAGTATTGATTTGGCCTATCCTTCAGGCAAGAGAAAATTTCTTTATTAAATCACTGCAGCATTCCCTCAGAGTAAATAGACAGTCCTGTTTAACTTAGATCTCATCATACAATATACTTCAAGCTGAAAAATGACATGGATTTCATTTTGTAGATTAGGATCCTATGAATAACTGCCTTATGCCTCCTAGGATATGTTGACAAGTAGTAACAGTTTTGTTACAGTAAGAAGATCTATGGTCTCTTGATCAATATAAAATGTTGTTGCAATACTGTCACATTATAATATGACTACTAGTATTGAATGAAATATATTTGTGAACAAATATAACAAAACTTCAACGCGTTCTACTGACTACTAGTATTGATTTGGCTGTCACATTATAATATTCGAATGAAATATATTTGTGAACTATCCTTCAGGCAAGAGAAAATTTCTTATTAAATCACTGCAGCATTCCCTCAGAGTAAATAGACAGTCCTGTTTAACTTAGATCTCATCATACAATATACTTCAAGCTGAAAAATGACATGGATTTCATTTTTGTAGATTAGGATCCTATGAATAACTGCCTTATGCCTCCTAGGATATGTTGACAAGTAGTAACAGTTTTTGTTACAGTAAGAAGATCTATGGTCTCTTGATCAATATAAAATGTTGTTGCAATACTGTCACATTATAATATTCCGAATGAAATATATTTGTGAACAAATATAACAAAACTTCAACGCGTTCTACTGACTACTAGTATTGATTTGGCCTATCCTTCAGGCAAGAGAAAATTTCTTATTAAATCACTGCAGCATTCCCTCAGAGTAAATAGACAGTCCTGTTTAACTTAGATCTCATCATACAATATACTTCAAGCTGAAAAATGACATGGATTTCATTTTGTAGATTAGAGATCCTATGAATAACTGCCTTATGCCTCCTAGGATATGTTGACAAGTAGTAACAGTTTTGTTACAGTAAGAAGATCTATGGTCTCTTGATCAATATAAAATGTTGTTGCAATACTGTCACATTATAATATTCCGAATGAAATATATTTGTGAACAAATATAACAAAACTTCAACGCGTTCTACTGACTACTAGTATTGATTTGGCCTATCCTTCAGGCAAGAGAAAATTTCTTATTAAATCACTGCAGCATTCCCTCAGAGTAAATAGACAGTCCTGTTTAACTTAGATCTCATCATACAATATACTTCAAGCTGAAAAATGACATGGATTTCATTTTGTAGATTAGGATCCTATGAATAACTGCCTTATGCCTCCTAGGATATGTTGACAAGTAGTAACAGTTTTGTTACAGTAAGAAGATCTATGGTCTCTTGATCAATATAAAATGTTGTTGCAATACTGTCACATTATAATATTCCGAATGAAATATATTTGTGAACAAATATAACAAAACTTCAACGCGTTCTACTGACTACTAGTATTGATTTGGCCTATCCTTCAGGCAAGAGAAAATTTCTTATTAAATCACTGCAGCATTCCCTCAGAGTAAATAGACAGTCCTGTTTAACTTAGATCTCATCATACAATATACTTCAAGCTGAAAAATGACATGGATTTCATTTTGTAGATTAGGATCCTATGAATAACTGCCTTATGCCTCCTAGGATATGTTGACAAGTAGTAACAGTTTTGTTGCAGTAAGAAGATCTATGGTCTCTTGATCAATATAAAAAAGAATTTCATAAAGTGACAGAACTCTTATCATTTTACTATATGAAGTTAAACATGTTCAAAAGACTTTTTAAGGGAGAAATAACAGTTTGTCAAAAATAAAATCTTCAAGCAACATAAAAGTAATATTACTTCAAAGATGGACTGGCATATCGATTTGAAAAAAAATATGAATTTAAGTTTTCATTGGCATTTTGCGTCTTTTTCGGTCTGAAACTTTTTTTTCATTTCACAGAGAGATAGATAGTAACGATATTATATGACAAAAAATTTCGAAGCCTTAAAAGTTCTAAGAAGAGGTTTTAAAAATTTATTACCAACGCGGCTGCATTAAAGGATGAAGTAAATTCCAGAGCGTTTTAAAATTTAATATTTTTGTGTGTTTTAAAGCATAAAGATTTATCAAAGTAAAAAAAAAAAATCTGCTGTTTGCAGAAAGAAAAATTAAACACGTCATAGCACTCTCGTGAACGATTGCTGTTAAACCAAACTACTTTTATTTGGAATTTTATAAAACAAATATTTGAAATCCATAATTTTTTTTAGTGTTAACTGAAATTATTTTTTTTCATTGAAGTCAAATAGGTTCGATCCTAGGTTGTTGGCTGCCCTCGTGCAAAGACCTAATGTGCCGCCCCTCTAGAGAACTTTTGATATTTTGTCTAATACTTAACATTCACGTTACAAACTCAACCACCTGTATAAGAATAAAAGTTAAACATTAATAAAAATGCAAATAAAATTTGAAGTGCAAAACTTTATTTTTTGGCCAGCTAATAGGTTATAATAACGACAAAATAAACAAACATTATTACCTTTAAAATAAAAATAGACATTTTCTAATTAGAAATACTAAACAACAGCATTTATGTAGAAAATATTATCTAATAAAAAAAAGTAATATAGCATAAATCTTGTGAAACTAAAAGTATGTCCACAGGTGTTCAAAATTAAGAGAATTTTTAGATTTCGTTAATTATTTCTAGAGCTACTGAACAGATTTAAATGAAATTTGGTTTGTACATAAGTTTGGCACAATACAAAAAATAACCCTACAACAGTTCTAATACACACAGAAGATCGTGCGTAACACTCATTGGGTGAGTGTATGAATATTAACGTAGCACTGTTCAGCTACACGAGAGCTTTTGGTGACGGACCTCGCCATTTTGAACCATAGTCAAGTGACGAGGATGACACCTGCGCTGGCGCCCCCTCTCCTAAATACCACACCAAAGGAAAACGTTTGAGCTCTCTACATATTTAATGTGCATCGGCCCCCTCTACACAGTGGGTCTTCGGTGGTACTGCGTTCGAACTCATGGCACGCCGGTCATGTTACCTTGACCATTAGGCTAACGCGGCCACAAATTTTTATGCTGTTTTAAATTTTGTACACAACTGCACTACCTTAAAACAAAACTTATATTAAAAACAGCAAAATTTACTGGTTTTTGAAAAATTGAAAAAGTATGTCAAAAAAATATGCACTTTCGAAACGCTGCAAATTACTATACCTCCTAATTTTTTTTACCTACAAAATCTTCTAAATCAGCTAGTCTAGAGATGAGAAATTGTTAAGGAAAATTTCAAATTAAATAAACGAAACATGCGGAAATTAATTCAACGAAATTTTTTGTCGGTTTACATAATTTTTTTACAGTTCTGTTCCCTAAATTGGCGGTTAGCCTAAATGCGGCGGACGTCACTATTAAAATTAACGTCGATAGAGTTCAAGTGAGAGAAAAACGGGCTTCAATCCAATACTAATATAGATTTAGAGGTGATCTCTAAAAAGTTGGCATTACATGATTTTTTTTTATTTAAACTATCTGATTTTCCGCTGTATTCGGCGTGTGAAGTTTCAGAGACTGATTGGCAGACACTTCATGCTAACCTGCTCAATAAGAACAAAGCTCAAAGAGAAATCTTAAAAAATAGTATTTCACAATAAGAGACGAATGGCCCTACTCTTCAATTGCGTGATGCAAGTAAAAAAACAAAACATACACACATTCAAAAGACTGAAAAACTTTTGATATCGTCTTACAAATTCCGAAACTTACAAATTTTCTTCTAGTTTATTCGGAGCAAAAGGCTTTGTCCAGGTCTCCAATATCTCAACGGTCAAATATTGAACTGAACTGAACTGACTTGCGTGAGCATTTTTATTTCAAACTTATCATTGATTTTACTGAAACAAATAGTTCGTTTCATAACTGAAGATCATTTTAGATTTTATTTGTTGATAAAAGTAATAAGTGTAGTTCTTATAACAGTCAGATATAGAAAAACTATAGGTCATCCTATTAAAAGTAAAAGCATGTTATCTGAAAATAGTAAGAAGTGGTGACAGAAATCTCCAAAAACTTTACCGATTTCTAATGAAAGAACTGCAACACTGAGATTCTACAGCGAGTTTTATCATCTAACACTAACATTTTAACACGCTTTTACAAGCTTCACTTGTATGTAACGGAATCTTTGAACTCGATATTTACCCACTTTAACAGGTCATATTTATTCGCAATTTTGCACACTTGTTAAGGACCTATGACAATACAATAATTTCATAATTTCTTTCCATTGTCCTGATTAGGATCATCAGGAATAACGATTTCCAGATTTGGCGACTAATTCCATATGCCACTTTCAAATTTGGCGACATATTGCATAAACCATTTTCAGATTTGGCGACTAATTCCATGTACCATTTCCATATTCGGCGACTAATTCCAGATTTAGAGACAAAAGGATTAAGGTGCAACCCTAACAGAGAATACGCTTGGGGTTAATACAAATAAAACAAATAAACAAAAAAGTGTTCTTTATGTGAGAAAGGCAGACTGGGTGCGTCAGCAATTTCTTACCATAATATAAACAATTGTCTAGGTTTTCTAAAAATGGAAATAAAAAAAAGAGACTCGTGAGGTGAAAAAAAATTATGTTCTAACTGCTAAATATTTTTATTTTTACAAAGCAATACGTTTAGAAGTGATGATACGAATTAACATCATAGCGATATGTTTAAAAGGTGATAATACCATTGGCATTTAATATTTATTCTTAACACACATTTATTAGTTTGGCATATATCTATAGAGACAGAATCTTTGAAATATAACGATACGGGACTCATCCAAGGCCCCATAAACGGAGAGAATAAATACCCTTCAGACTCGTTAATTAGTATTATCCATTGAAGAGCAAGACCAATCCCAGCAGCCACGTAATTTCGGCTCCAAATATCAGCCTCAAGGATAAATTCAACAATGAAGAAATGATAGTTTGAAAATCTAAAAATCACGCTTTTATTATAGATCGAACTAAAAAAAGAAAAAGAAATTATAGTTTACAAAAAACTAAAAAACACGCTTTTATAGTGAATTGAGCTGAAAAGTAAAACAAAAAATAATTTTTAATATATGAATAAAATTATTAACGAGAATATTTACCTCATTGTAGTAAAAGCGTAGGGGTGCTTTGTACTGCATTTTTATTCTAAATCAGCATTTCGGAATAGAACTAGTAAGAAATTATAAAAATTGATATACACTTTTACCACAATAACATTAATTTTCTCGTCTTATTCTTACTTTAACAATTTTTTTTTACTTTTCAGTTCGATTCACTATAAAAGGTGGTTTTTTAGTTTTTTTTAAAAAACTATGATTTATTTTCAAACTGAAGCAAATTACATTTTAACTCACAAGCAATGTTTTCAAAAGTTTTTCGTGATATGTTGCCAACAGATTTCGTGTTGCTTCACATTTCTACGTAAATTAAAATCAAATCAAGTAGGAATGACACTGATTTAATTATTCGGAATTGAAGTTGCGCCATTAGAACGATCTTCAAATCACATTTTGTGAATGTGGAAAGGAATAATAATAGTTGAGAAACACACATGTCATTATCCTAAACAGAAAAAAAATCGCATTTTTATGAAATTTTCTTTGAAAATTACACGTTTTTAATTCATCCATGCAAATTAAATAAATGAATTTAATTAGTATTCTTAGATTCCAAGTGTTATTGCATATATTTCTTAATTTACAGTTTTTAGATGTTATATTAATTACTTGTTTCGGAGTAATTTAATAGTTGAAACAATGAAAGATCAAAAACACAGCAAAATTTCCAATAATTTTAAAAATAGCGCAGTGGTACAACTACTATAAATAAGCGCACAACAGAAATACTTTCAATTTCAGCTGGTGTCCGAATTAACAAGTACATGAAAAATTATTTGCTGCTGGAATAACAATCACGTAAGTTAAAAATATTAATTATAGTATTTAAGAGCTTTTATTTGTGCCATTGATTTCTTGTTTATGAAATTGCTCTATTTCTCTAAAAAAATTATTAAATATTAATGTAACAATATCACGCAAAGGTTTAATTTAAAAAAATAAGAAATAAAAACAGTTTCGAAACATTTTAAAATCCTCCCCTCAACAGTTTTTCAGTTTATTCCCTTCTTCAAACTGTTGATTCAATTAAATCAGGGGTGACCAATCTTTTTGGGAAGAGTGCCACTATCTGATTAAAACAATTTTGCATACCACTTCTAACTTTTCCTACAAATGAAACTTATATTATGAAATTCTTACGCAAATTCCAAATTTATAGCTCAATTTTATGCAAAGCTAAGTAGTGGAAATTCAAAATTTGCAATATTGAAATTCATACATTTGTTTATAATATAATGATTTAAAAATTTCAATACATATATATGTAAGGATAATTAAATTAGATTTAAAACTAAATTCCCTATATAGCACTTAAATTTTATTTTACATTACATCTTCAAGTATTAAATTAATCCCCCAATTGTTTCTTCGAAACATATGGTCTAACCACTAAACATTTCTGATCCCAGATCATTATATTTAATAGCTCTATATGTCAGCATTAACTTTCTCAAGTACATATCATAAATACGAGATACTTCACAAAGCTGGCGCAAGTGGTAAAACACCTAGATTCCACTGTGGCGTTCTCTTTTTTTCTCTCTGCCTCTTAGAGTCAGATGATGTCGAGAATTGATTGAATAAAGTTCCTTTTTAAAATGAAGTCTGATTCTGGTTTGAAACATGTATATATATATATATATATATATATATATATATATATATATATATATATATATATATATATATATATATATATATATATATATATATATATATAAAAAGAGAAAAGCGACTCACTCAATGACTGATTCACTGACTGACTTATCACGATATCTCCGGAACTATTAAACCTACAGATTTGAAATTTGGTAGGTAGGGTTCCCTTAATAGAGTAGACATCAGCTAAGAACGTACCCCAATGGGGTGTTACGGAGGCTTAAGGGGTGTTATAGATAATTATTTCTATTATTAAACTATTAGATGTACAGTCTTGAAATTTGGTAAGCTGATTCCTTTCATAGAGTAGAGATCCGCTACAAATGGGTTTTGTCAAAATCGACTCCCAAGTAGCGTTGTATAGAATTAAGGGGCGTTATAGGCAATTAACTTTTTTAAACTATTAGACGTAAAATCTTGAAACTGAGTAAGCTGATCCCATTCATTGAGTAGAGATCCGCTATAAGATGGGTTTTGTGAAAATCGTTTCCTAAGTGACGTTCCGGGGCGTAAGGGGCGTTCTAGGTAACTATTTCTATTTTTAAACTATTAGACGTACAGTCTTAAAATTTGGTAAGCGGATTCCTTTCATGGCGTAGAGATCCGCTACAAAATAGTTTTGGGGGGAAATTGATCCCCAAGGGTCCCTGAAGGGGATTAAGGCGCGTAACAGATAAATATTTCCGCTTTTCAACTAATAGACCCACCTGCTTGAAAATTAGAAGGTATGTTCCGTTAATGGAAAAGAGTTCCTTTTACAAGGAGTTTTGCTAAAACGGACCCCCAAAGGAGTGGGGTTGCGAGGGATTAAGGCGTGTTATAGAAAAATTCTTGTTTTTGAATTTAACCCATTTACTCGAAATTTGTTGAGCACGTTTCCTTAGTAGAATAGAGTTCCACTAAGAATGCATTTTACAGAAATCAATTCCAGGGGGGAGCGGGGAGAGTTATTGGAGCGTATTGATGGACAAATTTCCCGTTTTTGAACTGCTAAGACTATAATAATAAAATTTGGTTTGCATGCTTCTTTTGTTGAATTGGAATCCGCTAAGAATGCTCTCAATGAAGTATTGGTGATAAAAATTCCGTTTTTGCTCTGTTAGATTTAGACTTGAAATTTAACACGCATGTTTATTTTATGGAGTAGAGATACACTGAAAGTTGCTTTGGTGGAAATCCACTTGATTATTATGTTAAGTGAGCGTAAAAATTCTTTCTACTTCTATTTTAGATATAAATAAAAATTAGATATTTTAATTTATGTCCTTTTTATATCAAAAGGCGAGAGTTACAGCTATAAATTTATTTTTCAATACAATCGAATTCTTAATGCTAGATATCAATAATTAATATATATGTAAACAGTATACATATATACAACATCGTGAAATACCCAATGAAGCGGGTGGGTAACGGCTAGTGTTAATATATAATTGAGTCGTATGTAACATGTTATTACATACATATAAACAAGAGACAGTATCTTAGATTATTAATCAAACCGTACTTTTTCATAAAGGTTTTGTTAAAAGATTATACTTTTATAAATTGGGGTTTTTGAATTAGGCAAATATCTACACGTCTCAGGATCTCTTTATTTATGTATAACATATTTCGTATATTTATTGCATATATTTATAAAATTAAATGTGTATGTTTATTTCAGTTATATATAGAGAGAGAGAGAAAAAAATTTTTTTTGGATTTTCATTTTATTCAACACGTGTATCACTGACTTATTCTAGAATGATAAATAATTCAAAATCTTATACCTATTAATTATACATATGTGCTCGAATGTATTAATGATCCAGAAAGAGAGCTTCAATAATTTGAAAATTAAAAATTTTTTATCGCGAATTGTGTAGCTCAATACATTATTTTTATTTGTAAATAGTTTTCCAAAAACTTTCCATTCCCTTGCGTTATTTGAATTAAAAGAAATAATTCTTCACACACAAATATATAACTTAAAGTTTACAGATATATATTCGATTGATTTAGATGAGAGTAATGGTATAAATGGTGCATTGATGTACATCTGGCATATTTTAATTGACATAAATCACATAATATAATAAAACAGAAGCTAATATTTTGTACAGAAATTCAAAACGCATTTAAAGAAATGAATATTGATCTACAGGAAATTATTTCTATAACAACATATAGTGCAACCAATATGGGGGGAAACCCCATTGGTTTTATTCAGAAACCCAAGCAAAATATCAAATATTCTCTGATTGAATGCCACTGCATAATAACACCAGTAACTTCTATCCGCGAAACAAGATTTAAAATAATTTTTTAAGTAATGACTTTTACTGTAAAAGTCACCAAATTTAGAAATACAATATATCTTAATAAACGATAATTTGTACAATAATTAGAATAAATTGATTGATAATATTCTTGGATTTTAACATACAGCAGTGTTTGATGGCTCAAATGCGCTCAAATTCATACGTTGGTTCTCTGATTATTAGAAGTAAAACTTTCTTTTGCATGAAAAAGAAATTGATATGATGAAATGTCACAAATTTGAATAAATGATTTAATGTTTTTATTTGACATCATTCAATATTCGAATGAATTTAAGCATGAATTTCAAGGAAACGGTTTAATTGTATCAATGATATATGAAAATATTTTAAAAAATATATTACTATAACATTTTCAAGAAAGATTTGTAAATGATATTTTTTATCAGTATTAATTTATTAGCCAACTATTTCGAACTAATGAAAGATACGATTCACAATACAAGATTGCTTACAGGAGGAAAAACTCCTCTTATGCGCTCTATGTGCCAAACGTCTTTTTGGCGTGGTTTTGAAAACGCTCCAAATACGATTTTGGCAACCAGTAGTTTTCAAATCAAGATGGCGGCCTAGCACTAGAACTCGACATGAAAGTAATTTTAAAGAATGTCTTATTCCTGATGAGAGTTTAAATTCATTGATGTTAAAATAATTACAAAGATAAAATGAACAAAAATGTACTTACTCTTTTTGTGGAAAACAAACTGGAAAGTACGAGTACCAGGATTTAAAGTAATAAAATATGAGGTAGTTAGGAACTCCTGAAAAACAAAAACATGGAAAGTAGAATATGGAAGAAATAGAAAAAAAGTATAATAATAGTTTAAAAAATGAAAAATCTCAGGGCAAAAAAAGAAATTACTATCCGGTAAAAAAAAGGTTGATTGTGGAATGTTATGATTTCCCGATTCGATATCATCGAATATATTCTCAATGTATTCCAGGAGTTCGAATATATCTAAAATAAACATCAATAAATAATTAATATCAATATAACATAATAATAATTACATATAATAACTGTAATATGTAATATATATATATAATATTAATCGTATTATGTAACACAATAATAATAATGTAATATAACAATAATAATAATGTAATATAACAATAATAATAATAATATAATACAATAATAATAATAATATAATACAATAATAATAATAATATAATACAATAATAATAATAATATAATACAATAATAATAATATTATAATACAATAATAATAATAATATAATACAATAATAATAATAATATAATACAATAATAATAATAATATAATACAATAATAATAATAATATAATACAATAATAATAATATAATACAATAATAATAATAATATAATACAATAATAATAATAATATAATAATCATTATATTATGTTTAAAAATAATTGTAATTGTGTTATATAATTATATTATATTATGCATGATGTACGTATTAAAATTAATCAAGAACGAATATCAATTAATATTTGCTGATATAGCTTCCAATATTCCAAAAACTACGAGTTTCTTTAATGACTTTTATCGAACAAGGAACGCTTAAAAAGACATTATTTAAAAGTAAAATAAAGAATATATGCGCAATTTACAGCAAGTGGAAAAAGAATGTCTGATAGATTTACTATTGTGATGACAAATTTGCACCGTAAGATCCGCAACAAAACATACGGCGTCAAATTTTTTGTCCTGCCTCTAAATTGGTTTCATTTTGCTACCACACTTATCACATTTCATGACGGCCGAAATAAGAAAAATATTAATTAAGAATGAGAATTAAGAAGGAAAAAAATCAGAACTATTAGAAAATAAAGTAAACAGAAAGTCCAAATTCCGCAATCTTTTTCGTCCATAAGAAATTGAAAGCGGAGTCCTCCTATTTATTTTTTAAAAAAATATCCTGGTACTCACCTATTATGAAGTGGTGCACAGAAAAGGACAGAAAACACGCCTGTAGATCCGTAACCTAGTGACATGACCACTAGACAAAAATGAACTTGCCTGGTCGGAGGCTGTAACTGGTTTATTTAGATACCACCGCCACGATAAAGTTCGAAAATAACGGCAGAGGAGGAGAGCTGCTATCTAGTCAACGTAAAGTATGAAGATGTTTAAGAAAAAATCGAATTAAAATCATTTGAAATTACTGGGGATACAACCATAAATACAAACAAATAAAAAAATAAATTTGAATTTACTATAATGCATAATAAGGTAATATACTTGACAATAAATTATAAACAACAAACTAAGAGGGTAGGTTCACGAAACAGGATCTGTATCTCAGCAATGTTAAAAATAGGTATTTTTAAAGAACATTTATTATAAACATTATATTGAATAAAAATCTCCAATTTCTTTTTACTGAATATTCTTTGAACCATAATGCATACTTTAATAAGAGTTTCTATGGATAGGAGATGTCTAGTTATATTAAAAAATAAATTTTTTTTGCACAAATTTGTTTTTTTTTTTCAAAAACAATGGAATTTTATGATGCTTAATGCTATAGATTAAGTAAGAATATTTTTTTTTGAAAAAATCCCTTGATTAAAGTATGTGTTATAAGTGTAATATAATAATTGATAAAGTATGACTAATTGATAAATTACTTGATAAAGTATGTGTTATATATATATAAAGAGTGTAATTATTAATTCTGCAAGGTTATAAGCTTTTAAATGCAGTAGTTTAGGAAGAAATGTTCCTTACATAGTAAAAATGTTAGTTTTGAGAAAAATGGATTTTAGTGGGCGTGGCAGGAGGACTCTGAGAGGTGGTAAAAAACTTTCAGCAAATTTTTAAAAATACTTCTACGGCACATAGAATGATAATTTTTGCACCATTAGAAGAGTAAAAATTCATATTTTATAAAAATGGGAAAAGTGGAAAATGTGTTTTGGAGTCGAAATTCATGAACCTGCCCCCAGGATAAAATAACAAAAAGTAAGCAAAAAAAGAAAGAAGGAAAATATCAATGGCAAATATATATATATATCAATATCAAAACCAAATAAAAAAATTAAGGTAACCGTTTTGTAATGTTATCTTACAACTTGGCTAATGTCAACAACAACTTGTAGCCTAACGTACCGATATCAAATTAGTACCGAAAAAAGGAATGCATCTCATCAACTGGCGCCCTCTGGGGCAAAATAGGGTCATTTCAAAAATATGTAATTTAATGTATGATGGCAATTCTCACAAACTGAACGCGAGTGCTTTGATACTCAGTCTTCTACTTTATGATGCTCTTGTAAACAATTGATGCACAAATCAAGACGTTAATCTATCCCAAACGTATGATTATTCTAATTAAGGAAGATTGCTTTTATTAATAGGTACTTGTTTTTGTTTATTAGTGAAAGGAGCAGAATGATTTACACTGTCAGCAGTTTGGCCTTTTTCTAAAAATTATATAAATGTATCTAATTCTGGAATTTAATTAGAATTAATAGTTCATTCAAATCGTTATCAAATTTCTAGATCTACTTTTTTAAATATTACGTTAAGCAATACAAGATCAGGTAAGTTATTACGTTCAAATCTTAGGAGATTTAAAGCATTGATATTCTTGTTTCAAATATCTGCAATGGTTTTCATATCTCGAACTGACTCGCTTGTTAGTTTTTTTCTTTTTTATTTTTAAAATTGCATTCATATGAGCCTCAGTTAAGAGACATTTATTTTCGTGTCTATTCTCTGAAACTTTAATATGTTATTTGAAAAAATCATCAATAGTTTCAAGCAATTTAGTGCCATCTTGTGATGACGCTTTATTTTATTGTAATTCGTTTAAGTCATTGTTGTTAGTTGTAATATCAAATTGCGATTTAAAATCAGGCCACTCTTCGTACCTACCTCTAAATATCACAGTAGCGGAATTTCCAAACGTTTTATATTCAACATCGGTTTTGAATAAGATTTAAATAGTTCAGCTTCAAAATTATTTTCAGAACTACGCACACACAATAGAAGATTTACAATAAATTTTGAGAATTTCTTACCTCTATAGCTGCTAGTCTCTTCTCTACTTCTTGCCAGCCAGCTTCTATTTCTGTTAGTTCCAAATCTGACTAACATCCTTGCTACTATGTTGTTGATTCAATTGATCGTTCATCTGTACTGTATATTTGACTATTATTTTATTACACTGCTGTTCACTCACTGCTTCGAGAAAGAAGCAACAACTTTTGCAGAGGATTGCATCCCAATCCTCCGCTGAGCTGGCGGATAATACTCTGGTGGCAAAAAACAGTTACAAGCACAGTTATCATTAATACTTTACTTCCAGCCTGCACGACTGGCTGTATGTAATCTGGATATAAAGATTTATGTTGTTCCTGATGAATTCGTTCTAGGTCAACATTTGTAAAATAGGTGAAACGGTTCTCATCGGGTCATACAATTTTTCCCTACATTTCTACGTCCCAGATTTTCTATTCTTTAGCTCAAGCATAATGACTTTTTCAATTTAAAGCTGACAAATAGGGTTTTCATGTTGGTCGTCGACTTTCAAGCTCAAGAAATTTAAGTTCTCTTCGTATTGTTCTAAGAAAGATCTTTGTTTCCAAAAGCTTAAATTGAACTCCTTTACAATTTGTAAAGTCATCAATCATCTGCTTTCCCAATTTTTTTTCAGAATCAAATTCAATTTCCTCTAATTTTTGTCATTTTCTTGGGTCTATGTCCTCTAGATGGCGAAACTTTTGTGCTCTCTTTAGTTAAATGTGTCATATGTGCCCTTATTACACTTCTGAGTTTGATATTCTAAGATGAACTTAATGAAAAATATGAAAGTTTAAAAAATTAAACTCAGATATGCAAGATGAAATTCTCGACACTGAATTTTAAAAAGAAATTCAGAATTCAGAAAATTACAGCGAAAAAATAATTGAATAGCGATATAAAATTACAAAATTGTTTAATAAAAGAAATGTTTACAACCAAAATACTGTTTTACATATTCTTTTTTAAAAATTATTCTGGTTCTCAGAACGTAAATTTTGAATGTTCAATGAAAACCTAAATTACCTAGGTTAATTTTGGGATTTACATGTATCCTTATTTTATATAATTATTATTGATATTATTCAAAAATAACTTGTTTTTAACTTTTTTGAAAATCCCCGGGACTGGAAAAAACCAGAAAATAAGAAATCCTAATTGGCAACAATCAAAATTTAACTCCAATTGACAAATTTTCAAGTTTAAAATCTCCACTCGGAGGAAGTGCATATAATGCTGAATCTGGTTTTCTCTATCTGAAGAAAATTACAAAGCAGCAACTGAGTTGCTGAAAAACCGATACGGGCGTCATGTGATCTCGTCGTTTACGCTCATACTACCAAACTTCTAAATATAAAAAAAGAACAACTTTGGCTAATGTTAAAGAATTGCAAGAGCTTTATGATAACTGTGAAATTCAAATAAGAAATTCAAATTATCTTGATGTAGTGGCTGACTGTTACTGACATTTTCTTTGTCCAATAATTTTAAAATTAATACCTTCAGAAATTGCTTTTGACTTTAATTGAAAAAGATTAAATTGTGAAAAAAATAATGTAAGCTTCCTTTGTTCATTAAAACAATAAACGGATTCGCGAGAAGCTGCATTTGTGGTATCCCCTCCGTTGGGGATACCCTCTTTCCACTATCCACGCGACCTACACCTAAGGGAACGAATGATGCACCACTACTCAGTCATAATAAAATCAGTTTATCCTTATCTTAATTTATGTATAATACAACAACAATACTAGTCTCAAAGGATATTGATCACGAGTGAGTAGACGAAACACGTATTACTGATAATTAGCGCACTTAACAACTGAATCTATATTTATATATTAATTCCTAATCTAACAGTATCCGCACTATCCTTATAGTTTCGATGAATTAGCTTACCACTATTTCCTGAGTAAACAGCTACGGTCCTCAAAACGTCGATTCCACCTTTAATCGGGCTGGCTCTGGCTTAGGCAATGCTCCGTTGGTCTCGAACCCCCTTTTGACTTATCTACACCGGCCCTGTTAGGCTTACTCCCGGAATTAAGACTCTTCTTCTAGACTTTTAGCTTACTTCTAGCATTACTTCTCCACTTAGCGACCCTCGCGAATGCTAATATTCCAATATATATATAATTCATAATTTTAATACAAACGTTCTCTTCTTGAGTTGGTTGGAAAAAATTGCCATTCTGGCCCCAAAGAATTTCAGGAGGACAATTAGTGGAAATTGCAATAAAGCCTCGTCACACATTGAGCATACAAAATTCTGATCAGTAAATTAGCTCTAAAAAGAAAATTATTAACATCCCTTAAATAATCTAATTAGATGAAAGTGCAGAATCGCGGCCACTGGTTGGTGCGATATTAAAAAAATGCCAACTTGGCGAGCTCTCACGTGTTTTCCTTCAATGTAGCAACTCCTTTAGAAGACGTAATACAAGAGAGTGAAATTCAAGATGGTGGAAAAGTGAAATAATCACATAGAAACATTCAAAAAAAATTTAAAAATGAAAATCATTGCAAAATTAAAGTACTTTTTCAAACTTAAAATTGTTTGTGAAAAATTAATTAAAAATTGAATAAAAATTCATTTTAGTAATTAATTAATTTGAAATAAAAAAACAGTAAAATTAAAATACACTATTTTTAAAACCACCACTTACTGCCTTTTTTCCCTCCTTTTCTCTCAATTCCATGCTTTTCATACAATTCGGACATGCATACGACGATCCAATTAAAAGGTTTTTCATACACCATTGTAAGACAGATTTCTTTCTTAACGCAGGCAACACAGCTGAAAACATTTCAGAACTCTCAGCATACTTCAATTTTTACATTCATTCACATTTATAACAATGCTAATATCATTGGTGGCCATTGTGAGTATCGGTAAAAGTTTATGCGAAGAAAAAGAACTTTTCCTTGAAAAAACTCATCCACACCTAAGGAACGAAGTAAAAAATAAATCGCGCCAACCAGTGGCCCATTCTACACTTAAACCTGTTAATTATAGGTGTGGGACTCCAGAAAATGTAAAAAATGTGTGTTTTGCGATAATTTCGGGTATTATTCAATAGCATGTAAAATTCTGTCTGTCCCTGAAACACGTGAAACATTACTCAAACGCTGAAACAAACGCCGCTGTTACGTAGGTTTTAGGAAATTTCAAACACTTGCCTCCGAAAGTTTGCGTACAGGCAATAATCTTACGTATTTATGCTATAATTACTACTAAAACCTCGCTTTAGAAAATCAAAATACTAGTCAGCAATTCTTTAAAATGTCCTTATTCATACAGCAGCAACAAAATTCACACCTTAAGAAGAAAAAATAAAAATTACCACCAAATAATCACCAACCATCCACGCCAAAAATCTGCGTACACTTACAAAATAGAGCTTTTAAAGACCTTTTATTGTAAAATAATTGCACTAAATCGTGTTTTAAGTAATTATAAGCTTCTTTTATGCGATTTATTTAGAATTTAAGATTTGAAAGCTTTTGTGGTTCCATGGCAGGCAACATAATAGAGATATAAATATTATTGAAAGAAAAATCACCATAGATATTCAGAAAAGGGGGAAAGTTTTAAAGGAATGGCTAAAATGTTAATAGGAGACATCCATTGATTCAAAAAGTGTTCATAAACTACAAATCAACTAAAATTTTAACGTCCAAACCAAGATCTGGCCACTCGTCTGCAGTGTTACCACGAGAATCTTGGTTTGTAATACGCTCTATAAAAATAAATCCAAGACTATGGGCTTCACAAATAGCTAAAATTGTTGCTGAGATATTGCAAGAAAGTGTGACTTTAATTACAATTCGAAGAAACTTGAAAAAGGATGACTGTCATGCCCGAGTTGCACTCAAGAAGCCATTCGTCTTTCGAATGAACAGAGCTAAAAGAATGATCTTTGCCAAAAAACAACTAAATAGGATACATATTTTCTTAGAAAAATGTAATATATTCAATTAAAAGTATTTTTGTAATTTAGCATCAAAAAGCACAAAAATGTGCCTGCAAAAATTCCTGGACAGATCTTAAGAAAAAAGAATCTTTTTTCGACTATCAAACATGGAGGAGGCATAATGTTTGAGGATTTATTGGAAGTCTTTTGGCTGGTAATCTCAAATTATTGAATCATTAATGCACAAAATTGGTTATTTGAACTTATTGAAGTAAAATATCAGGGCATATGCCGAGAAACATGCAGCGAGGGATGATTTTTACTTTCAGCGGCTCGAAGGTCCTAAGCAAATGGCTCTCATTGTGAAGCCATGACTGTTCTGACATGTCCCAAACCAATTCCGTAAGCCAACCAAGCCCCCAGACCTAAGCCCAATACAGTATTTGTGGGATTTATGCGAGTGAATAATCAGGGATCTAAAAATGTAGTAGTCATTATTAATAATATAATTATATTCATAAAAATGTAAATAAAGATTAGCCAAACTATTACTAGCTGGTGCCCCCTTGTGGGAGTCCTTTCTCTTGTTTATATAAAGAACCATTAAAATTAATGTAATTTTCTTTGACGACAAAATCTATGCGAGTTTAAAATTTGTTATAACTAATATTAAGGTTATACATACTGTGGTTTTCTAAAATTACTTTAATAATACCATATATATCAATGGAATTGAAAAGATCTTCAAAGTCATAACTATGAACTGAATAAATATTTTTATTATTAAAAAATCTATAATATCTTTATTATTTTTAACTATAGCTTTATTACATTGCTGATTAATAAAGTTTTGTATAATATTATTAAGTATTTTGCCTGCAGTAGTAATATATATTCTAAAACCATTTGTCACAGTTCTAAATTTAACCGAGCTTTTATGGAATTTTGGAGTTAAAAATATAGATGGATACTTAATTTTAGGAATACAAAATCCTAATTTTTTATAAATAGCAATAATACGATTACTAATTTCATTGTGTGACAAATCTAATTTTTTAAAAGATCCATTATTTAGAAAGTGTGATCATAAAGAATATTATAATATAAATACTTACAAATCACAGCATAGTTACCAGGTACTTTATCAATGTAAACTATGATAAAATTCTTTTGTAATTCATAAATTTTCTGTGTTACATCTTTAAAAGTAGTTTCATATTGTGAGAATGGTAACTAAAATTCATAAGGTCTTTTAAAATATTGTACCTATACTCATCAAATGCCTCAATAGGTAGTCCAAATTTAATTGCAGATTTTGTAATAAAATTATCTATATCTTTAATAATTTATTTTTTAACAGTATTGTTGTTATTAGAAACATTTAATCTAAAACTAGTGCCTTTACTCATTATATCTTTTAAAATATTTTTTTTATTGAAAACAATTATAAAATCCCCATGCACCACAAAGTATCACACGGGGCTTACAGAAGTAAGTATTAAACACACACATTCAATGGAATAAAAAAATTAAAAAATGAAGTTAAGAAGGATTACAAACAGTTACAACAAATTTACAGAAATTTTTGAAAGCACTTCTGGTGGAGAAAGAAGTTGGTGAAAATTCGGTGGACAATTAATGTTGAGTCTCTTGAACGCCAGTCTTATGATCTTTCTCTCTCTGACATACTTGGAACACAGAAGGATTACATGTTCTACATTTTCCTCGCCACCAATATTACAGTCACAGAAAGATGAAGGAGCTAAATTAAATTTGTTCAAGTAGCTTCTGAAATTACCATGACCAGTGAGAAATTGGGTTAATTTGTAGTTAGTGTAAAAATGATGACATGATAGTCTCTTATTAATGGTGGGAAAAAATTTCTTTGTTATGCTCCCCTTATTAGAAATGAGATATTCTTGGTTCCAAGACTTCACCATTCTTTCTTTCGTGATCTTCTTGTAAAACGATTTAGGAATATTAACGTCAATGTCAATTTTGCGCTTGGTTGCAGCTTTTGCAAGCCAATCGGCTCGCTCATTTCCAAGAACGCCCGTGTGTCCGCGAACAAATGCAAAATATATTGAGATGTTTTTATCTCTTAGGCTTTTAAGTTGCTTTTTTGGATCTCGACGATTATATTGTTAGATGAAGAAATACATTTTTAAGAGAATCCAAGGAGGAAAGAGAGTCAGTACAGATGAGATATTCTGAGATGACACTATTTTGCTCAGTGATTCATTTAACGGCGAAATTTAAACATAAAAGTTCAGCTACAAAAACTGTGCATTCATCACGAATTCTAAATTGAAAGTTCTCGGATTCAACACCACTCCTGAACACAACAAATGCGAGACCAACTCTTCCATCAATTTTACTGCCATCAGTATAGCAAATAACAGGGAAATCTTTTGTGCTCTTGTCACTAAATTGAACAATATTGATGGCATTCCTCTCTGAAGGATGAGGGATAAAAAAATGGAGACAGAATACAATCATAATTAGAGATGGAAGAAGTAGAGGGATTTTCCCTAAAAGCAATATCATGAAGAATAGTAATGTCGATTGGAGGGAAGCCAGAAATAGCATAAACTGAGTCGTAACTTATTGTGCGATAACCACATATGACCCGTAAAAGTATCCTTCTTTGTATGCGTCGCAGATACTTAGAATTCATCTTTTTTTTAAGTGCCTCGCCCCAAACTCTAGAGCCATACAAAATGAAAGGCTCGATTCCTTGCTTATAAATGAGAGACTGTACATTGAAATTTATTCCGAACGTGTTGCGAGCAATCCGATTTAATCCACGCTGTAGTTTGTCATATTTCTCGGATATGTAACTTAAGTGTTGCTTCCAAGAAAATTTAGTATCAAGAAGAACCCCAAGATACTTCATTTGCTTTACCATAGTCAAGGGAGTTCCATCGAGATATAGCTGAAATGCATCATAGCAAACGTTTCGTTTTTCAATAGCCATGAATCTGGTTTTATCAGGATTAAAATCCAATTTAAAACTTTTTGACCAGTCAGAAGCGAAGTTCAAAGCTTCCTGTGCGTGTAGGAAAGTCGCAGAAAGATCCCTACCTTGGGAACAAACTAAAATGTCATCAGCAAAAGCTATGATTTCACAGCAGGCAAGATTATTAAGTGTAGATAGGAGATTATTGATAATGATATTCCAAAAATAGGTCCAGACAATGATCCTTGAGGGCAACCCCTTTCAAGGCAGCGGATAGCAGAAGTCGAACCCAGTTGCATTTTGGCCACTCTGTCATTTAAAAAGTCAGCAACAAGTGAAAAAATATTTATCGGAATTTCAGCTTTCTTAAGGAGATTCAGAATGCAAGGCCACCATGCATTGTCAAAAGCACCTTTTACATCAAGAGATATCAAGATTGAGTGTAAATGCTTCTTTTTGCCTCTCTTAACAATCTCATTTAAACGTAAAAGAGCATCTTCAGTACTCTTATGAGGAGTAAAACCGTATTGATCACTAGAGAGAAAGTCTCCACGGCTCAGATACCAGGAAATCCTGTTAACAAAAAGTTTCTCTAAGCATTTGCCAAGAGCCGGAAGTAAGCTTATGCACCTAAGGTTATCCAAATGGGGAACTCTAAACTCATTAACTTTGGGGATGAAAATCACCTGGGCAAGCTTCCAAATCCGAGGAAAGATACCTAAATCGAGGCAAACATTAAAAAGCTTATGGAGAAAAAAGGGGAATGCTAAGTGAAACTGTTTAATAATCTCATTTGAAATAGAATCCGGACCAGGTGATTTATTTAGCTTTAGCATAGAAACCATTGTATTAACTTCATCATAGGAAAAAGAAGGATCAAAAAAGGAAGGGTAAGCAGTACGCGCGGCATGACGATAGTCTTTCTGAAAGATATTGTCCTTTTCCTCTGAATCAGATGGGAATGATTTCTGAAGCACGGCTTTAATTGTCTCATCTAAAGAAGTGGTTGTTTCTTCTGTGGGTAGCTTAATACCAGTTATTTCAATTTTTTTCTTGAATTCTTTTTTAACGCCATACGTATAAACCTTCTTCCACACATTTTGCGCATCAATGGTCAAAAGAGATTTCTTCCAAGACTCATATTTTGCATTAATAAGCATTTGATTATAATCCTTTCTATAGATAATTATTTTTATATAATTCTCTAACAGTTGGATTTTAACAACGCTGAAATCTACGTCTAGAGGCATTAAGCCTCTTCCTCGCACAACCAATCCCGATAGACCACCAAGGCACATTATGCTTGCTAGTTTTCTTAATAGGCATTGAGTACAAGCATTCCTGATAAATAACAAAACTAAGTTCCTCAATGACTGTATTTAGGCAAGAACTATTAGTGCAACTGTTAAGAGTATCAAATATATGAGTCATACGAGAGAGACAAAATTTCCGAAAGCGACACCAGTTTGCTTTCTTTGTATTAAATATTACAAAAGGAGCACTTGATGTATCTCGCAGGACAGTGGAAAGACAAAACTCAAATTCTATCATCACGTGATCAGAAAGGGATTCATTCTCAGAAAGACACCAACTCGAGTTGTCCTCGAGTAGATCCGAACCAACAACTGTAATATCAATATAGCTTGTTCCCTGAGTTGCACGAAAAGTAGGACCACAATCCTCATTGATAATAAATAAGTTGTTGGCAGAAATAAACTCACTTAACTTATTTCCTCGTGCATCTGAGTAGGGACTAAACCATAATTCTGATTTGCTATTGGAGTCCATGCTCCAAACCAATCGATTGAGATTTTTGCTACTAAAAACGTGGCTGATTTTATGAAGATCCGAGTTAATGTTTTTTGAAGGCTCGAAATAGTAAGAGAAAAGAGTAAACGCAGTTGAGCCTGCGATAACTTCTAGAGTGACCATATTATAATCAGAATTTTTATAATCAATAAAAGTCGAAAGATGACGAGAACGAACAATAATAGCTGCCTTAATAATGTCAGAATTAGGATCATAAAAAAGTCGATAAGTACTAGGATAACCCGGAAGAGTACTCCTGTAGCTATGAGATTCTTGAACCAGCGCACAATCAATGTTATCTGCTTCCATGTTTAAAATGAGTTGCTGTGTCGCAGATTTAGACTTGTGTAGATTTAACTGCACACACTTTAGAACTTGATTATCTGACCTAATCATAGTTAATTCTAGAATGGGTATTCTTCTTCATAAAAATATGGCAAGGACAGCACTCGGAAAAGGGTTTATGATTAACATTCACTTTTTATGAATATTTTTTGTTTTGTGATTGAAACGGATACAGTTTGTACAAGCCGCTGCATCCCTATTTGGACAATCTTGCCCTTTGTGTTCTCCGGAACAGTGAAAACAGGCTAGTGTATTGTTGCATTCGTCAGCGCGATGATTGTATACAAGGCAATTAAAACATCTATTGATAATAAGAAAATCATCTACGTCACATGCACTCCAAATGATTTTCAATCTTGTTTGTCGAAGGATGGATTTACGAACCGTGGGGTGAGTTTTGATAACAACATGCCTTGTATGTTGAAAGGTTTTCAAAGTAAAGCGAACTCTGCACTGCCGTATACTCTTTCATCATCTACAACAATTTCAGGATTTTGTTCAGTAATCACTTTTAGAAGATATTCATTTTTTACTTCATTTGGCACATTTTTAGCAATTATGGCGGGATTTCTCCTTTTGGGAACGGAAGACTTTAATTCTGGAGATTTTTCCTGAATTTCTGTTAAAAGCCGGTCACGATCATTTTCACAGAGAAACATTTAACTAACAATTTGTTTCCTCTGATGTTCTTGAAGTCACAAACTCCTAATTTAGATTCCGCTGGGTTTATTTTCGCTTTAATAATTTTCTTAACATCCTCAGAAGAGCAGTTATCCGAGTCTACAACCACACAGTAATCGGAAGACTTTCTTTTATTTTTCGTAACACCAGATGGCGCCACGACGTTGGCGTAACTGCGCTTTGGCGTAACTTGGATTGCAATGGCTTCCTTTAGGTTTGTTTACATGCTTCTAGAAAATTAGCAGACTTAACTCTTTCGAAATTCTTATAAATAGAATCTTTCAACTCACACAAAGCTTGTCTGGCATCTTCACGCACCTGATTGTTCATATTGCATTTTGACATAAGCGCAGATTCCATAATTCTGCAGTGTTTTTGAAGAGCATCCAAAAACACGTAATCCTCCATTGCCGCCATATTGGTAACCTCTTTTAAAATATTGTCATTGATTATGTCTAAGTTGCCAGTAACTACACGTTTATGATGATCATCAATAAAATTATTATAGTTTTTACATAAACAATCTTCAATATTAATAGAGGGCGAACTATTGTTGTAATTAAAGATAAATCTGCCCATCTTTTTGTTACATTTAAATGCTTTCTTTACAACCACCTTTCTAACCGGAAAAAGTGACAAATGTCTATTAAATACATTAGAAAAGTTAATTTTGTCAAAAGTTTTATTCATGAATAATTAAGTGCAGTACTCTGTAACAGGTTCATTAATTTTCTCAACATTAATATTGAATTTATTAACTAGATAGTTAAGAATGTCTTTAATAATGTGTACCGCATGACAAACCTTTAAGGAATCATTATTTAAGGTTTCATATAACAATGCAGTTTCATGTTTATTCAGACCAAACATGAAGTATTTGATCTTCTTGATATTAAAGTTTTTTTCAAAATCATCTCAATAAGAACTCTAATATTGACTTTTAATGAATTTATATCTCTATTTTTCCTTTTAGTTCTATTACTTCTAGATTTTCTTTTAGAATTATTGTTTAATTTATTGGTATTATAAAAAAATTCTTTATTATTATTCTGTAACATTATTTGCAAAGTATTTTTAGCAAAATACAAAACATTAAGACCATATGGATAAATTGTATTAAAACTCCTAATAAAGTGATTTTCCCACCATAATCTGTGCTTAGTAATTGGAATAACTTTAATGATAGACAGTTCAACATTTTTGAAATCATGCATATGAAAGTGTCTAAGTTCAATTTTATTAGAATTATTGGAATTATTAAAGAATTTAACATCATGTTTATGCTGATTAATCCTTAAGTTAATAGTATTGGAGGTCTGTCCAATATATTTATATTGACATACTTTACAATTTAAAAGATAAATACAGTTAAAAGTTTTACAAAGGTTAAATTTAGAATCACAATCATATTGATCCATATTTAACATAGTACATGTCTTACATCTACTATCTCTACATTTATTGAATTTTAACTTAAGACTATTATAAGATTGAGTGTTATCAAAATTATAAGAAGATAAATTATCATTATATATAAATATATATATATATATATATATATATATATGTATATATATATGTGTGTGTGTGTGTGTGTGTGTGTATACCACACTAGGACACATCCATCATCCTACTTGCCTGAACTATTTCTTGATGATTATTACTTGTTTCCACGTTTAAAGAAAATATTGTATGGCAGTGTTTCGTGCAATTCAGAGAAATAATTTTGGAGAATGCAATCATAAAACTGAAAGGGCTTTTTAAAAAAGAGTCCAGAAGTGTTTCTAACAGTTACATGAATGTTGGAAAAAGTGAATGAATCCAAAAAGGGACTATGTTGAAGAATATATAGTCGATATTGTTAAAAGTACATAAAAATAGTTTTATTCAGAAATTTCATGAACACATTTTCACCATACCTCGCGCGCTTTTCAATTAATCTAAGTGAACTTTTTAAATTGCTAGTGATGTATAGTCAAATTGTACAGTAAAAATATTGCAACTTTTTAGCCATTTAGTCACCTAAACACGAAGAAATAAAATGCACTTAAATGATTTTTTTTCTAATCTAAGCAATTGGTAGATTTTTGATAAAAAAAAAAACATAAGCCTTATCATATCTATATATGGCATAAAAGTAGAAAATTATGGATAAAAGGTTAAGATGTTTTCATACTACTGTTAATTCTATTATTGTAACGGTTAAGTTCTATTTCTTTATTGTATTCATGTTATAAACATTTTAGGTGATCAACTTTATATCTGAAAAAGTATATAAAAGCTAATATACAAAGCAAATAATGTTTTCCTTGACCTTTTAATCTTTGTCAAATGAAGAAATTAAGAAAAAAACGCATAAAAAATTCTTTATTATTCTTTCCAATTATTTTTAATCCAGAATTTTCAGGGGGAAATTTGTTGAAAAATATTTAATTATAAGATAATTGCTTTTTTTTTCTTTTAAGTATTTAATTCAATAAAAATAGAATGACTTTTTTAATGATCGGTTGTTACTTTGCAGTTAATGCGTAATTTTTATATTTTTTAAAAGGGGAGACGGAAAAAAGGAAATGAAGTATGTTAATGGGGAAAATTGTTTCAGTGGTTCAAAAATTTAGTTTTATTTAATTAGATAAATGGTGGATTAAGAAATTAAACTCAATTTTGACGTTAAATATTTGCATTGAATTTGAATATCTATGAAAAGCCTTTTTTCAATTCCTTTTTTATTGACAAAAATATATTCCTTCATCTTAAAAAACGCATCATTTTACTTATGATGATTATAATCCTATAAAAATAATAGAAATGAAACTAATATTTCTCAAATATTTTTCTCTCTCTTCTAATTTATCTCACAAATATTTTTTCTTCTATTTCAAATAATCTAATATGCGGGGGTTTTTTTCAAACAAATTACCCCATCCCCCTAAGAAGGTTATAATTCTTCGGAATTTATTATTTGTTTCTAAAAATATCAATACTTGTTGGTTTTTTCCTACCTAAAATAAAAGTACTTCAACCCCTAAATATTTTAATTCAACATTTAAAACTATTTTTACAGATATTTTAAGTAAAATTAATAGTGGTATAAAATATTTTTCATGGTAATTATAATCAATTTTTTTCTTCTCGGAAAATGAATTTTACATAAGTATTTGCTAAGAGAATGAGGCATTTATTTTGATAGATTGGACGAGACGAGGAGCCCAAAGTTAGTATGAATATAGGAGGAATAGAAATATATTCACACCCCTTCAATATTTAAGATGTCAACTTAGAAAATCAATTCAAATAGTCAATGAGAATCGGAATTGATTGTATACAAAATGCTTAGAAGACATCATAAAAAAAAATAGCAGTTACTTCTTGAAAATATCCATTTAAATAAGATAGTTTCAAACAGTTAATAGTGATTTTAGTCATGGATTATTGGAAAATGTGACTCAGAAAATCTTTATGGAATTTTAAAAGAGGAGAAAATTTTAAATACATTAATTTTCAGTAATTCATTGTCCTATTTAAAAATATGCAGTTTTCATTGGCTCAGTAATTATTTGTTTTTCTTATCCCGTATATTTTAATGAACATCGCAATGGATCTTGTTATAGAATTATACACACACAATATGTATACACTCACGGCCATAACAATTTGTGCACCAAGAAATAGTTGTCAAAATAAAGCGAAATTTTTCATACGTAAGATCAAGATTGATGTAATTAAGTGATTAAAAAATCAATCCAAAATGAGCATTTGTTGTAGAAAAATTACAAATTAATGGAGATTTTAGTACCCTGTCGGGCCAATTCTAGTATGAATGCAGGATATGATAAGGTCGAGTATAGAAGCTTACAAGTCTAAAATGATGTCCTGCTGAAAACGCTCCTCTAATTCGACAAAACTTGTAGGCTATCCGACTCGCCGTCCTAAACGATCCCAGATATTCGCAATTGGTGACAAATCTGGGGATTTAGTAGGCCAGGGAAGGATAGAAATGTGGCGGAGGTAGTCCTGTGAAGCCCTTGCTGTGTGGGGGAAAGCATTGCCCTGTTGAAAAATAGCTCCCGGGATCTCTGACGCGATGCTCGACAACTGACAAATCGGGGATCCAGCAGGTTAGGGAAGGGTGGAAATGTAGAAGGGGGAGTCGTGTAAAACCCTTGTTGTGTGTAAATGAACATTGTCTTGTTCAAAATGGTTTCTGGGAGCCCTGTCATAAGTGGCAACACTTGAGGTGGAAAAAATGTCACGAACGTACATCTGGACTTTCATGGTGCCCTGGATCAATCTTAAGGGTAACTGTGTGCCTTACGCGCTGGTACCCTAAACTATCGTAGCAGCTGTGAGGGCGATGTGCCTCAAAATAGCGTAAGCAGGATTGAGACATTCACCACGGGGTTTCCATGCACCTATATACCCGATTATCACCGCTGCTCAATAGCAATTTGGATTCGTCGCTGAAGATGACTTGAGTCCATTCAGTTGCAGTCCAATCTCTCCGAGTGCGACACCACTCCTAACGAAGGCGTTGATGAGTGAGTGTCAATGACAATAAAAGTAATGAGTATCCCGATAGCAATAGTCCTTCAGCCAGATGCATTGCGATGATACGTACTGAGACAGAGGCCTTTAGTGAAGATGCTACTTTTGTATGAATGGCAGACAATGAGACAGTTATACGTGCGTTTCGTATGATGTGACAATCTTCTCGACTGTTAGTCAGTTGAGGGCACCATGAACCTGATCGCCGTGTAACACACCATTCTTTTGTCCACAGGTCTCAACACCTCCACGTTGTAAAGTCAGAACGGCATAGGTGGCAAGCTAATCGCCGAGCTGACCACCTGGTTTCCATCATCCCTATGATTCATCCTCTCTTGAACTGTGACTGTTGCTTATATTGTCTCTGATGGTGACGTAATGGCATCTCTAGTTAAAAAGCATCTCTCTGCAATAGATTAAATACTCGCAAACACAAGCTCTGGATTAACTGTTTATAATCCAAGGAGAACGTTCAAGACCCTCTGGTGATATTATGCAAAGCGTAATCAGGCTGTATTTCTAATCTTCACATATCTATCTGGCACGTACCTTCGTGCCAAGTTGTGTAATGATCATACTCTTACCTCTTGGTGCGCAAATATTTTTGTCGGTAAATATATGCATACACTCGCATAGAATTTTCATATGCACTATTTTGAAACCATCTTAATACTAAATTTATAATAAAGGGCTTTTAAAAATAAAAATCAATAATATTATTGTTACATGCATTGGTATAAACTCTACAACACAATGGATATCATATAGAAAGGATTTGAATTACCTGTATATGTAAAAAGTACAGCAACGTTCTTTTTTCAATTCGGCATAAATCCTTAATTATTGATTCATGTTTTCTTATTCTTCATTAGGGGAAAAAATCATCTGAATTCCTTCGAATATTAAAAAATATTATTAAAAAGGAGAGAAATTCTCATATTTTTCGGTCAGTAGAATTGATTAAATATTTTTATTTAACCGAATACTTTATTAACAAAGTCGGAACGCACTTTCTGTATTTAAATATATGTTCTGTTCCTTCTATAGCACTTGGACATTAAATGTTTCACTTAATATAGAGCTTGAATGTAAGTGCTCATTTAAAAGTTAATATTTTACGCTTTAAAACGCAATTTAGCATGCTCAGTTGAAGGCACGTTTCAAGGTACTTGATCTGTAACTTAATGTATAAGGTACTTGATCTGCAACTTGTATTCTATAGCATCCAAATTCTACATGTCTGAAGAGAAAAACGATTTTCCCCTATAACTGGTGAAAAATCTTCATTTCAATGTTCAATCGTATACAGCTTGTTATTAACATAAGATGAGTGTATTCGGAATATATATATTGCTTAATTTTAAAGAAAATCATCGTTAGAGTGCCTGACTTGAAAGAGATATTTAAATTACCTAATTATATATACTATCAAAAGTTGTATTATAACCTTAGGAGCCCCTTAATGATAAAATAACCCTTCATTATATCACTTCTTTTAATTATCCATATTATTATTAGCTAATTTGTTATAAAAATATTTTTTGCGTCTTGATTTGAATGGAATTCTTTTCACTGATATTATTGAGAAACAATATGAAGGTAATTGAGTCATCTTTATACTCGCATGTATTATTTGAGTATATTTTTAAAAATATTTCTAAAACCACACACACACACAAAACGTTGTTTCTTTATCTCGGTCAAAAAGACAATTTTCTGTACTTAAATTTCCATGTTATGTGAGACTAGGAATTCAGTAAACATAAGAAAAAAAAATCGTAGACATTTAGTAACTGAAGCGGGAATTCTTTTGGATCTAGATGCAGTAAAGAGAGACAGAAGGAAGAGTGCCCTGAAAAATAATCTGTTCTATTTCTTGATAAAGAAGAGTAATGGTATTTCTTCTCATCAACTCTTATTTTCTTGCGGTGCTCAAAATTCTGGTTCGTAATTGAAGAGTATTGTGTGGAAAGTATTATTTTTATGTCTAGTCAAGCTGTATCAGGTTTCAGCACCAAACATTTTAACCCATTTTTGGCTTGCGAATACATTCCTTAACGTTCCTTTCCCTATTAAAACAGTTTTTTTTTTGTCTTTTTTGCATAGATCTTTTGTGAGATATAAAGTTAGTTCACGTGTTCACTGAAAATAAATAAAGTAAGACAATGAAACAAAAAATGTAATTTGAATTTAGGTTATGATTAATTCTTACTCTTTCATTTCAACCTAAAAGATGAAATCCCATATCATTTAAGTTTATTCACTAAGCTGTGATTCGATGACACTGTTTTAAATATACAGCGTAGCATTAAATACTAATCAGAATGTTATTTTTTTTCAAAGTTTTCTTTCACACGCACAACATATTAAGTAGTTTTTAACTTTTAGTTTTACAATCCCAAAAGCAAAAATAGGATGTATTTTATGTCCATTTCATCACTGCTGAACAATATGTCTAGAAAGTCTGAACCGGAGTTGATACAATTATTTGGGGATGAAAATGATTGTCATATATTGTAATACTTATACTAACCTTATTAAACTCAACTTGAACCACACACACACACAAATCAAAGGTTATGCAGCATAGAAGCGATACCAACTATCAAACCCTATCAAATTTTAAAAGCTTTCAGTTACAGTTAATTTGACCTTGGATATTACCAAGATGAATCCAGCTGTCTAACACTCTGTATAAGATGACTTTTAATCTAAAAATCATGGGTGTTTATCAAACTCATGGACAAGGATCAACATCTCACCTCCACTTCACAACCTCCTCTCACTTCATATGCCTTTTAAGAGCACAAGGTGAGGTTCTCATACAAAGCAGCATTATATGAGACCTCAGTGGATAACTGAAAGGGAAAAAATACGTGTGAGTGAGTGAATATTAACATCGCACATTGTTCAGCTACACGAGGGCGTTTGACGACGGACCTCGTAATTTTGAACCATGGTCAAGTGACGAGGACGACATCTGAGCTGGCACCCTGTCTCCTAACTACCACACCACACCAAGGGAGGACGTTTGAGCTCTCGACAGATTTCAAGTGCATCTGGCCCCAACACGGTGGGTCTTTAGCGGTACTGGGCTCTGATTCATGATACGTCTGCAATGATCCGATTCCTTAATTACTGAGCTACCGCAGCACGCGAAAAAATACGTGAGAACTCCTGTAAATCTTAGATAACAATTGGGGGTTTCAATAATTCATTAGTGTTTTGAAAGTAACCATTAGGGTAAAATACTTCTGACTGTGGCTGTTTATTTGCGCATTATTACATACTTTAAAAAAAAACGCTTTTATTAGGCTTTGTAGAATTTCCCATTCTATAATTTTTTTCAGTTTTCTTAACAGATTTCTACTGATTGACCGAATGAATTGAGTCAGAGTAAATTAAATCTAACCCCTTTAAGACCACGATTGTGTGGGTTAGACATTCTTATACGTTTTTGCTACTGGAATAGTCGTATTTAAGAAAAGTCCGAATTTTTGAGCGAAGAAGACAAGTATCACTTTTTTTTATCAACAATTGACGGTTATAGTCCTTGATTTACTTTCAGAGGGCAAGTCTAGTTTTGTTTACAAGTACAAGGGATACATTTTGCCATTTTATCTGTCGCAGAAAGATAATAATGTATTTCCAGTTGCTTCGTTGCACATTTTTTGTCTTTTAATGTGTATATAACTGTAAAATAGTAAAAATATTAACTATAAGCTATTGAAGTTGCTTGTAGGACTCAAAGATTTCGTTAACCATACGCTCGTTAGACTTCAGCGTTACTTACGTCACTGATGTTGTAAAAGTGTTTTTCGAGGTTTTTTTTTCTTTTTTTGTTTCAATAATTTTAATGAAAGCCTAAATAAAAAAAAAGAAATATATTGGTAAATAATTAATGCTATATTATTTTCTTAGGTGTTATCATGAAAGAACCCTTTTTTTCTTTCTCTCGCTCTTTCATACATTGATTGAGGAGTATGACATTACCAGCCTACACACACATGCCTGAAAGCATACCTCCCACTCCCCCGAAAAAAATCTAAAACTTCCCGGTTTGGTAAGGTGTGATTTGAACTTTTTTTAAAGTTAAATAATACGTTTGTAATGTTTCATGCAATATTAATTTATTTTTCATTGAAAAGAAGTTTTTTTCAGATGTCTAAAAGTAAAAAAAATCTCACAAAAAATTTTTTTCAACTGATGAATAAACGAGATTCACACACACACACACACACACACAGAACATTGTGATCTTTCGTAAGATGACTACGCTGTGGACAAAACATACGAACCACGTGCAGTGAAATACTTTTAACATGAAAACGTTAAAGACGAAATATCGGTTAACGCGAACTAATAAAGGGTGTTTTTTAGAGGTATAGAACTTCAAATTGCAATAAAACAACGATGTATTATTCGATTGACATATATTTTTTTTTAAATTCGAAAGATAATCTTGTGGCATTACATTTTAAATATGATTTCTGGCATATGACTGCCACGGCTGGCTTGGATGTAGTCCAATCTGGACGTCCAATTTTCGATGACTTTTTCCAACATTTGTGGCCGTATATCGGCAATAACACGGCGAATGTTGTCTTCCAAATGGTCAAGCGTTTGTGGCTTATCCGCATGGACCAATGACTTTACATAGCCCCACAGAAAATAGTCTAGCGGTGTTAAATCACAAGATCTTGGAGGCCAATTCACAGGTCCAAAACGTGAAATTAGGCGGTCACCAAACGTGTCTTTCAATAAATCGATTGTGGCACGAGCTGTGTGACATGTTGCGCCGTCTTGTTGGAACTACAGCTCCTGGACATCATGATTGTTCAATTCAGGAATGAAAAAGTTAGTAATCATGGCTCTATTCCGATCACCATTGACTGTAACGTTGTGGCCTTCATCGTTTTTGAAGAAGGATTCCACCAGCTCATAAAGCGCACCAAACAGTCAGTTTTTCTGGATGTAACGGTGTTTCGACATACACTTGTGGATTAGCTTCACTCCAAATGCGACAGTTTTGTTTGTTGACGTAGGCATTCGACCAGAAGTGCGCTTCATCGTTAAACAAAATTCGCTTATGAAAATCGGGAACAACGGCAATCTCGTTTTGGGCCCCTTCGACGAATCTACGCCTTCCTTGATGATAGTTTTGATGAATTGCCAAACCAAACTGAGAATAAATCACTTGACAGCTGTTAAATCGGTCGCCATCTTGGAAAGTAATGCCAACTTAAACTTCTATACCTGGAAAAAAACACTCTTTACAAGGATCCCGACCAACTATTATGTATTTGTATGCATTTTTTTCTCTTAACTGGAAACGAAATTCGCTTAACTTAAAAATATTTCCCTTCTGGAAATGAGCAAAATACGAAAAACACCAACCGCGCAGGTGAGATTTAAGAGAGAGGTGTGAAATGAAAGAGAGGAGGTTTCACACGTTTCCAATAAGGGAGGCTAACTTGGATTTGAAATACCTTCGGAATAGCCAGTAACATGAGCTAATATTATTTATCTAAGCTATTTTCCCCTTTCATCCTTACAAACACCACACAAAAACATCTCATCAGTCGGCTTTGAAATTAAGTGACGAGAACATTGCAGTTGAAGTGAAAATCAGAGTTCGGTTCAAGTTTTCCCCCCACCCCTTCTTTTAGAAGTTTTTTTTACGCGCACATTGGCAAAGAACTTAGAGGGAAAGCAAACTGATATTTCACTTAAAATGATGATAGAGCTTCTTACGCCTGTTGATGAAAAACAGAAGACATAAACAGAAATATGTAAAGATTTTGATATTGCTAAATTTTGTTTTAAATTTCAATCAGTTCTTGTTAATGTTTTTATTTCATTGATTTTTAATAAATACATTATACATATCTACATGCAACCATATCGATACATATCTAAGAAACAAAACGTACTCTAATAAACTAAATTTTGTTGAATATATATATTTATATACTTTTTTTTATTTCGAATGACAGGGTTACAAAAGACCATTACACCACAAGGGGGTAGAAACAAAAACAAAATCAGAAAAAAAATAACGTAGGGAAATAACAACGTGGCAGGAAAAGTCTATGAACACATAAGTCCCTAGCTTACCAATATAGATCGCACAAAGAGGCGCCCTTTAGTGCGGCGAATGTGGTCCGAATGCATGTCCTCCCAAATAACTCAGAGCGTTCAAAAAGAGGCATGTGAACATGAATTCGATAAAGATGTTTGAGGAGACAGTCGTCTCCAGTAGCCAGACGAAACTCGGTAACTGCTTTACGTATTCGTCATATGGGAAGAGCTTGAAAATTATTCCGCCAGATCTTATTGAAATTCCTCTGTGTGTATTGAAATGAAGTGAGATCATTCATCTTTTTCTTAATAATACGCTCAGCACTGGTAAAAGGTGTCCATGTTGTCTGTAGAATGGAAGCTCCCTTTTTTTCAAGATAGTCCGCTAACTCATTACCGCAGTGTCCATAGATCCATTGCAAGACGATTTCCTTAGAGTATTCAGACAGACTCTGTAGCAGTTTTTTACAGTCAAGAATATTAGAGGAGGCAGCAGTAGAATTTGCCGCTTTTGAATCATTGAAGACAGTTTGAGAAGATGACAATGAAACTGCCCAAGGACTACTTGAAGGGCAGCAACCTCACCATCAAAAGCGGTTGTGAATTGTCCAGCTGTTAAACAAATAGAGAAAAAGGTGGCAATACACCCCAGCTGCTGCGCTCTCAGTGTCCTTCAAAAGGCTTCCATCAGTAAAGATATGCACCCAGGCAGGTTTAGGATGCATGATGTCTATCGTTTCCAGGGCAAGTGACCTTAAAATTAAGAATACCTTTTAACACGAAAAAATAGTTCGGTCCCTTCAAACTCGTGTTGTACGATTTCCACTGAATATTGGAAGGAGAATCTGTTTCAGATGAGAGCGATGAAGAAAACCATGGAGGTATTTCTAATGTTAAGATATTTTTGGGGTCACAAAATTTGTGTAAGTATCTTGAATTCATTCAGTTCATTGATTTATCTGGTGCAAATCCTTGGTTTCTGTACAAACGAGATGCAATATCAAATAAAGTTCATCCAACAAATGAAATGGATCTTTTCAGTGGCGTACACAAGAAAAGGGGGGCACGGTTCCAGACCTCTTCCCCCCTCATCCCTGATTTGTTTCCAATTTATTATAATCTTATGTGTAGAGTACGTAAAATTTAGTAAAGTATTTGTTTTATTAATAATTTATTTTATTAATCCATGGTTATATGTATATATGCATTATTTATTTAGTAGTTTATTTTTTAATGCTTTCTTTTCCCGACAATCGAAAAAATAATATGTTTGGCGGGGTATTGAGATATCATACGAGAATGATGGACTTTCTATCCTGTCCGCCAACCCTCCTTCCCCCTGAAAAATGCTTGTGTGCGCCAATGGATCTTTGAGATAGCTGAAGCTCTAGTAATTTCTCCGTCTGTTAACAGAAGTATTTTAACTGATGATGAAAATGACAATGTTGTAATTCCTCCGGCGAAAAGATAGAATTACTATAATCTGCCTACTAAATCAGCTTATTTACAGCTATGTTCAATGTGTTTATGACATTTCAAAGCCTCCCCGGGGTAGATTTGAAAATTGTGAAAGCAGTTCCTTTTCCCGATATTTCTCGCATGATACATCATCTCGCATGTACGTCTCTTTAAAGTTATGTTAAATTTCACATTTCTTATAGTATTTTATTAAGCTAATATGTACTCATATAAAAGCTGTATAATTCTGCAAGAAGGTGTCTAACACTAAATAATGAGGTCACCATTCAATCTACATATATATAGTTTATGCAAAAATATTAATAAAACTTCACTCGAAACCGACACTATTGTATTCACATAAAAATTTATCTGTTTACTTGCATAAAAGTTTTACTGTTCTTGTGTGTGTGTTTTTTCACTAAATCCTGAAATCATGCATAATATAATGGCAGAATTTAGTTAGCTACTATATATCGTTTTTAAATCATAAGAGAGAAATTTTCTTCATTACAAACAATGTATATAATAGACAAATACACTATGATTAATATTCAGTTCAATAATGAATAATTTATGCGGCCAGTTCTCTCTTAAAAATTATTTTTAAATAAATTAAACCCAAAACGGTTGTAAAATTTTTAAGAAATGGTAATAAAGTAGCCAATTTTTATTCAAGAAAAGTGTACAAAAATATATATACATTTCTGTTTGTAAGAAATGCAACACCATGAAGGAATCATCAGAATTAAATGAACTTTGCAGCAAATATCAATTATAGGAGGCTATGTAAAATAGTAAAGTTTCAGAGTCACCACGCATGCATGGGGAGCGCAGCGCCCTCTGAACTGATGCTGAAAGCGTATAAATAAAGGGCTGTAGCGGGACGTTGAAAATAGTGAATGATTACGTGTTAGTGGCGAGCGTTTAGTGAGACCTAAGTATGCCTCCACGACGATATAAGGAGAAATTACAACTACTTACGGAGTTTGAACGGGGGAGGAGTATCGGCCTTCGAGAAGGAGGATTTTCTTATCACGCAATAGGAGCTCGTTTGCAGCCGAACAGTTTCACAATAATGCGAGTTTGGAAGCAGTGGACCGACGAGAACCGAACAACTCGAAAAACTGACAGGGGACGACAGAAGGTAACGTCAGCGCGCGCCGATCAACACCTGCTCCGTATGGTGGTAAATGACCGTAAAACTTCCTCCAGGCAGTTGGCAGCACGCTGGTCTACTGCTACAGGTGTACTAATGTCGACATCGTCAATGCACCGACGTCTGCTGCACCGTGGATTGCGTGCAAGGGTACCTTTATACGGGATCCCTTTTACGGCAAACATTCGACGTCTGCGTCTGCAATGGGCTCATGAGCACACAGCCTGGCAAGCTGATTGGCCCCAAGATGTATTTTCAGATGAATCATACTTCAATTTGTGGGACCCTGATGGCCACATTCATGTTAGATGCTATGCTGGTGAAGGCTCCCTTCCAGAGTGCGTTATCAAACGACATAGGGGCCTAATTTACGGAGTTATGGTTTGGGGTGCGATTTCGTATCATAAATGATCGAATTTGCTTCGAATTGAGGGTAGTTTCAATAGGAACAGATACGTCCGTGAAGTGCTACAGCCCAAAGTCGTTCCCTTCCTTTAAGGCATCCCTGGAGCTATCTTTAGCAGGACAATGCACGCCCACATGTTGCAAGGACTGTTCGAAACTTCTGTTCAGCCCACACAAGCAACTACTTCCTTAGCCTGCTTATTCGTCAGATATGCCGCCTATTGAGGCCGTGGGGGATTAAGTTGGTCGGCGTCTTGCTCGTGATCCGTGTCCTGCAACTTCAAACGACGAACTTTTGCTGTGCATACGAGCAATATGGAATTCTCTTCCACAAGCAGACATTCAAAATCTGTTTAACTCCATGCCACGCCGTATAGCAGCACTTATTGCAGCGCGTGGTGCCTACACCAAATACTGATTTCGGACACTTAATATTGTCTTTTGCTTTGAAACTTTCGTCATTTATTTGTACTAATACAAGTCGTATGTGCATTAAATTTCATTTAATTCTAATGATTCCTTCATGGTGTTGCATTTTTTACAAACAGCAGTTTAGTTTAGAATAAATAAACTATTTTTTATAAGTTTCATTTTATAAATAGTACTACCATCGAATATGCAAAATAGAAAGTCAGATTTTTTTTTCCAGGTGTACGAAACTGTTATTTTTTGGGGGACGTTATTTTTAAGCTCTTTAGCGCAGAAATATCATGAGCACAAGATATAGAACGAAACCTCAGTTCGTCATTTTGACTGGAGCGTGAAATAAATTACACAGTTTAAAAAACCTAAATAACACCCTTTTATAGTTAATCGAACTAAGTTGTAACTTCATCTTTTATTCGCCAAATCTGAAAATGAGATCTGGAATTAGTCGCCAAATCTAGAAATCGTTATTCCTACAAATTCTGATCAGGTCAATAGAACTAAATTATCAAATTATTGTATTGTCATCGGTCCTGGACAAGTGAGCAAAATTTCGATCTAACATGACCTTTGAAGTGGGTAAAAATTGAGTTCAAAGATTCCGTTACATACAAGCGAAGCTTATAAAAGGGAGTTAATAATTAAGAAAAAGGATTTAAGAGAATCAGAATGGGGCTAGTTACTTCACGTTCTGTGACGCATGCTTTTGTACTCTATACATCTGTCAGTTCAAATTATTATTGTTAAAATTGCTATTACTATGTAAATTCAAGTCGCAGAGAATGTTTGCCAATTATTTTTGTTCCTTCGACATAGTTCCTTTTCAGTACTAAATTTTGAAAGAATTTATTTCATTCAGATTTAATTTACATGTATATTTAAATGGAAAACTACTTCTCTGTGTGTTATACTTTTTGTAACACAGATTCAAAAAGTTTTGTTTTCTTTCAAAAAACTTTTCTTTAATATTATGTACAAACATTAAAAAGTACTTTAAAAGTAACGAGGGAAAGATGGAATATGTTTTGGTAATATTTTAAAAATATTAAAAAATACAAACATGAGTTGAAAAGGAAGTTTATTTATTTTCTCATTACTTAGGTTTATATTTGCTTGTTTTAGATTCTTAAATTACTTCACATTATGTCTTGAGACTAATAGTCCTACAGTGAAAAAGAATTTTCCATTCAGTCAATTTTTATTCCATAATTTAAAAGAAAATGAAAATTTAAGGATATACAAAAAAAATTATCGTGTGCCAGCTATATTTTCCCAGTTTCTAATACATATATAGTACGTTTAATAGAAATTCTTAATGTATAATTATTAATATGCACTTCTAAAATGAATTAACATAATATTTCCATTTAATTTTCGTCTTTTATAATAAGTTAAAATTTGTATTACCTTTTAAAAAGAAGACATTTAGCCTGAGATGAAAAACTCTGTAAGAGTAGAAGTACAACAAAAAAAAACTAAGTCGTTTCGTGAGAAATTTATAGCACAAATGCTTAATACTCAAAAGGAACAAGAAACAGTTGCAATTTATTGCGGAAAAGTTTATTCATATATAAGCAACAAGAACATTCACATCATAAGATAAGATATATACTTCTACTTTTCACACCACTTTCCAAAAGCGTTCGTTCTACCATATTAAGACCTAAAATATGATACAAAAATTTGTTTTCAGCCATGTATGGAATAGAGCATATATCCTGCATATAAGAGAACACGCCTGAAAGTTGTAAAAGACATAAATATATTGTTTCCTCTTCACATGAAGATTCTCTCTTTAAGTTTTAAAAATTTATAAAACTAATTCACTTTCAAAATGGATTGATAAGGTATATGACTGCTCAGATTTTGTTAAAATAAGGTAATAATGTTTTTCTATAAAAATGCTCCTATTCAGGTATTACTTTTATGGGTTTATATATATATATATATATATGTAGTTATTCTCTGTTTAATTTAAGAACAGTAAATATGTCATCATACTTTTTGTTACTTGCCTGTAAAAATCCGTTACGAGCTTAGTTATTTAAACTACAGTTCGCAATGTATCCATGTAAATCGGTGTACTGTAAAAAATGCAGTAAAAATACGGGTAATTTAGAAGTCAGAACACACATTAAAAATGTATAATTCGCGAAAGAATAAAGATAAAAATCTCCAGTTTACACCAGCTGGATGGAAAATAATCCGGTTTCTTTTCTCTATTTTTTGAAGAAATAAAAAAAATAATTTTTGAACAGTTATTTGACTAAAATAGATTTTCTTATGGCGGATTATGTAAAGTAATTCTCCGATTATTTTTAGCCTTTTTGTTTAACAAACAACGTCACTGTGAATTTAGTTAAGTGAACGTTTGTTTATTATAACTTTTTTAAATGTTTTTAAGCGTGATTTGTTCCGAGTCCTTTGCATACAATGTTTCAAAAAAAAAAGAAACAAAAACCGGCGAGTCTGTTCTGATTTTATTTTGCTTTTTGTGATTTATTGCGTAGGCATGAGTGAGCTTCTCGATGGCTTTTCGCGACGAACCTCGTAACCATGGTCAAGTGACGAGGACCACACCTGAGCTGACAATCCCCTCTCTTAACTACCACACCACACCAATGGGAGGACGTTTAAGCTCTCGGCAATTTTAACGTACATCACGGCCCTACATGCCGGGTCTTCAGCGCTACTAGTCTCGAACTCATGACATATCGGCCGCGAGTTTTTTACCTTGACCAATAGGCTACCGCGGTCACTAATTGTGTAGGCAGTGTTTACCCTTCAGGAAATCCCTTCGACAGCTGATTTCCTAAGAAAGTACACTTTCAACGGGAATAAAATTATGTACGATGAACTCTATAATAGATGTTCGCGTTAAAAATCGTGGTTTTATTTCTGGTTCTCCAAAATATTTTGATTCAAAACCGTGCTAAGAAACGATTTTGAAGGAATAAACCAGATTTATTTATATCTTTCATAGTAGACCTTAATTGAACCTGATATAAATAATGAAACATTTTCTAACCTCGTAAACCTTTACACTGTGAAAAATTCTATTTTTGCAGAATAAACGGATGATAAAGTAAAGGAAATTTTCCTTTTCTTTCCACACCAAGTATTACTTCTCAGTGAGAATTAGATATGCAGCCTGAAACATTCCATTCTACAACTACGGCTGACCTTGGCTTTTCTCTTAACATTCAATATTAGGGAGATGTTCAATCCTCACATTTTGTAGTTAATGATGGCAGCTATTTTTTATTCAGAAATTATTTCGAACAGAGGTCAGCAAATTTTTAGCTGTGAGGTGCTAAATCAATTTACCAATATAATTCAGAGTGCTACGGAGTATGAAACATTTGAAATAATTCGCTTCCGGCGGCAATGCCTGCAGAGATAGGAATAGAGGTCAATAATACAGATTTAGAATTGTATTATTAATTAATTATGCAACATTTGAAGATATCCATTAACATAAAAATAAGCAAAGAACAATATATTTCTGTCTTCCTTCAACAGAAATAAAAAAAAATAAAATTGTATTTATTGTGTGTGTGTGTGTGTGTGTATTCTCTTTTTAAAGAATATTTATATAAAAAAATAAATATATAAACACACACACAAAATAAAAAGTAAATATTTCTACAATATGGTTTAATAAGAAGCTGAAATTTTAATGTGAAGCTTGACCTAGCGAATCTCTACTTAATATTAAAATATCAAGGGTATAATTTGTGACTTTCAATTTGACACATGATTTTGAATGCTTAGTTGTTAAACAACTTCTTTGTGAACTCAAAATATATTTCAAATGAGAAAAAATATGTTTACATATATATGTAGATATATATATATAGTCACATATAGAGTCACATTTAAATAGAAGAGGGTTTTTTTTACATAAATCATACAAACTGCATGCAGATAGATTCATTAGAATCATTTCATGACAAAGAAATAAAAGTAAGAAATAGACTTCATAAAAATGTGTGAGGCATATAGAAAAAAGAGACAGAGTGATTTAACTTTATCTAATAACTTTGAAGGGGCGTAGAGTGCCACTAAGAAATGCTCCACGTGCACATGTGGCACGCGAGCCATAGGTTGCCGACACTTGGTTTCGACTATGCGTCCGATTTCTGGTATTGATAATTATTCAACTTATTCTTTTCCTGGGATAGGGAAGGAAACTTTACTTTGATTTCAAGCATTACTGAAGCTCTAAAAGTTATTTGTCTTAAGAGATTATTTTTATTCCAAGGTGTTCCCAAAATACTTTTAAAAAACGACAGCTTTGAAAAACACATTCACAGAAAAGTTTTCAGATCGATTTAATTTTTTTTTGATGTACATGAAGAAATGCAAAAACGAAAACTGCAGCCGAATGCAACTTTTGAATAGTTTTTGCTTCTGCGTGATTTGCTTCCAAAGGATAATTTCTAATTGATGTCCAATCAGTTATTGAACATTGTATATATGGTATCCATGATTCAAAGCGTAACAAAAATTTATTTTATATACATGCAAGAATATTTCTGAACTTAAAAAAAGTTTAAAAAATTATGAAAAAAGTGTTAATTCAAAATAAAAATCATCGCATTTTTAAAGTTTCATAAATAAGAATAAACTCACAAACTTACGACAAAGAACTATACCAATAACTAATAAAAATGTTACGAACTTTGACAGTCAGTTTCTGAGTCAAGGAAAATTCATTACTTGTGTAGAGATATAAATGATATGAGGATGTTTTAATAAAATTAAAGGCATCAAATAATTACGATGTAGCATCAAATGTTTACGATGTAATAATTTTGAACGTAAAGAATTACAATGTATTGCTGTCAAATCTTTTTTTAAAAAACTGAAAAAAGTTTTACTTAAAACTGAAATTATTAATGAGCTTCCCCGGTCTTGCCCATACTTAAAAATGCATAAAAATGTTATGATTGGTGATTGTAACTTTAATTCCCATATTCTTACTGATCGTTCAGTAACCTAATTGCATGATAGTGTTAATCAGATGCTTGGGTGACCGTTGTTGAATTCTGCGAAAATAAAAGCTTTAGATAGTATATCAATTTTAAGACAAACTTTTGGATTATTGTTAATTTGCATATGAACTTTCATGCAATAATTGAAACTGTATTATTTTAAAACTATGTGAATTCAAAATCAGTGCAAAGGATATCGATTTATTATCCAAAACAGACGAGAACTTTATTAATATACTTGATGTCTCTGAGTCAGGTAACCTGTTACAACTCCTTCTAAGCGAATTCTGCACACAAACACTTCATCTTTTACATAATTATAAGCCAAATAAAATCAAACCTATATTTATGAGGATTGGGTTTTACATTGCCAACGTATCTAGGCATAAATAAAACTTGGAGCCTTGTTGTCCAAGTACAGTATATACACTCATGAACAAAAAAATTAGCGCACCAAGAAATAATTGCGGGATCGTAACGAAACTTGGCATGAAGGTACATGTCGAGGATATACGCAAATAATTAGAAATGCAGCGTGATTGCGCATTATGTATAGCCGGTAGCGGGCGTTTAACGTCGTTCTCCGTGGAGTATAAAACAGGTAACCAAAGCTTGTTTAAGTGTGCTGAACCGTTTACAAAGAAAGAGCTGAGATATACATGCCATTACGCCTTTTACGAAGACAATATGAGCAGCTGTCGCAGTTTGAGAGGGGGAGAATCATCGGCATGATGGAAGCTGGGTGGTCAGCTAGGACCAGTGGATCCGAGAGATGTCATTTACACGAAGACCAGGCTCAGGACGCCCTCGGCAGACCAGTCGTCGAGAAGACCGTCACATCCTAAGAAATGCACTCGTACAGCCAACTGCTTCATTGACCGCCATCCAGGCACAGGTAGTACCTCCCACAAGGTCACCCCTAGTATTGATCCGTGGCACCATGACAGTTCAGCGGTATGTCCATGACATCCTGCAACCTCATGTGTTGCCCCTCATGCAATGGCTCTCAGGAGCCATTTTTCAACAAGACAATGCTAGGCCTCACACGGCAAGGGTGTCACAAGACTGTCTGCGCACTGTTACTACCCTTCCTTGATCTGCCAGATCCCCAGATTTGTCTCCAAACGGGCATATCTGGGATCCTTTGGGACGGCGAGTTGGGTATCCCACGAGTTTGAATGAACTAAAGGCAAGGTTACAGCAAATATCAAAAAGAAATGTCTCAAGACATCATACAAAACTTTCATGCCTCAATTCCCGATCGTATCGCATCGCGCATTCACGCTAGAGGAGGTTCAACAGGGTATTAAAAATCCTCTGTTCTTTTGCCTTTTCCCCTGAAATAAATGATCCTTTTTCTTTGACTTTCTAATCATTCACTTATATCAAAGTAGGCATTACGTATGTAAAATTTCGTTTCATTTTCAAGACTCCTTCTTGGTGTGCTAATTTTTTTTCCATGAGTGTATATACATATATATAGGAGAAACATGCTTCACTCATCACAAGGTTTATCAATAATAGGTGAGTAAGTTTGTTCTATTGAGTAAAAATATGCCAAAAAGGGATTTTACAGACATCTCTCGGTTGTAGAGAAAAACAAATCTTCCCTTTTGAAATTTTTTAAACTTACAGGCTTAAAATTTGAATAATATGTTTCTTTTGTTGAGATGATATCCGCAGAAAAACTGAACTGAAATATTTGAGATAAAAGGAGAAGGTATTAATCACTTAAAAACAGTATATTATAGTCATACAACATCATGAAATACCCAGGGAGGGAGGCAATTAACGACTAGTACATATATATATATATATATATATATATATATATATAATAAAACATCTTTTTCCCATCAGCGAGTTAAATAATTATTATAATCGTAATATTATATACCTAACAAATAACTCTTTAGTCAAGAATCCTATTACTTTCTCTAAAATTTGGCAGGTATATTCATCATTAATCAATAAAAAGCTGATTCTGCATGAAGTTAGGAATGTTTCCTAAGAAATATTTCGCAAAAATTCAGTATTCGCTCGTATGATTTACCGTTTTTTCAAACATACCATTCCTTTTTTGAATATCACACATTCAATGTTTTATCCTTTGTAGTAATTTCTATTTTGTTTGCAGTATTTATTATTTTTGACAGTAAATTGACGCACGAGTTTCTCAAGCGAAAAAAAATGCCTTCAAACTTTCAGATCTGAGAAAAATATTGCATGTCTATCTAAGTGACGAAAAAGAACAAAGTTATTGCGATTTCAGATTACTTACTTATTGAATTACACTTTAATTTTGAAGAAAAAAAAGAGATGAAGAAATTCTCCTTTATATACATTTTAAAACTCACAAGAGAAAAACAATATTAAGGCATTTGAAAATACGCTATTAATTTTTGTTAGAATCGATGTACTTTTCCTGTATTACATAGATTATATATTGTTACGTTGATCGGGGTTTGATGATTTTATGCAAATCAGTCTCAAAGAAGAAAAACAGTTATTTAAGAGCGATGAGAATTAATCGTCAAAAATCCAATCCTCGAAATACAGGATTCAGCAGCAATATTCACAGGATAAATCTTAGAAGGTCTTCACACCTTCGACAGCACTCAGACACAAATAATAGTGTCTAAAATACACGTATGTAAAATATTTCTCACAAGCACAGCCGAGCTAATCAATATTCATGGTCAAGGCAACTTTACTAGTCGCTGGTGGTATCAAGACTGACCGTTCCGGCGAGCACCACTCTATTTATTGACGCGTTGGAAGCTTCTAGAAAGATAACCGCTTGCGTCAAAGAGCGTGAAATTAGTGGGTTTCTCCACATATTCCAAGTAGAATCCTGAGAGTCCCGAACTCGCCAGCATGGTCACCAATGTCGCCAAATTGGTCGCCAAAAATGCCAACCTGGCTCTATCGCCAAGATTTCACCCAGTTCTCATTGAATCACCATTATAACGTAAGGGACGGTATTGCTAGTGAATATTACAATTTTAACATAAAATAAATATAACATAGAGTAATATAAATGCATTACACATTCTAATACAAATTATTTACACTATTTACACAAAATTCGTAACGATATATATATTTATTTCATGTGTTGTTCTTCAAAACATATACACCTAAATGACTTATTAAATTTATACTTTGAAGTTAATCAAATATATTTACTATCTTATCTAAATTTTAAGGAGATAGAGTATAATAAACGGAAATTATCTCGTGGTGCACATGAACTTATACTGATGTTGAGATTGATCAATAGGAAATTGATATCCAACTAGGAGACCATATTCGTTTACATCCGGCGAATGGAATTCCAATTGAAAGATAACATTAAATACATTTTAAAATTATAGATTATCTCACAACAATCATTAACTGTATTAAAATCATGAATGTATATTTTACTTATATTTTATATGTCTGTGATAAAATATTAGACATATTAAAGGATGTCTGTGATAAAATATTAGACATATTAAAGGAAAAGATAAGTTAGTCGATTATCAAAATTAACATCATTAGATTGTGGAAAATTCCAAACAGTTACGTTTCTGTTAGATATTTCCAAAGAATGAAATGTGAATTGTTTTTACAATAAAAATGTTATAGTTTCTAAGTATAAAGAGTGAAAAAGTTTCCTTTCTCTAAATTGACTCCTTTAAATAATGCAATGTATAAAAAGATATTTTATGGCCCAATAATTAAGTACAAACAACACAGGGAAGTAAAATAAATAAAACTTCTCTTTACTCTTTTTTCTAGAATTCTTTTCTTTTCTGTTCTTCTTTGTAACTTTGTAGTTTATACAAGTTTTTTTTTACTCATGAGTCATCACTTTTCATCAAACTACCAATTGGACATTGTCCAAATTTTCTCCTATTGTTACGAAAGGGCAAGTTTATTCTTTGAAGAGGTTTCTTCTCCTCTTCATTGAATTACTTCGAGATATTTCTATATTTATTTCGTCCAGAATATTGTCAGTATTAAAATCGGTTACTGCTAGGCATCATAAATAAATTAATGACATTTACGAAAATGTGTGTTCGGAATATTTTTACATAACTCTTATTTTAAAAATGGATGGCTGTTTTGTTTATAGGATATGAAAAAAGTTAATACTTTTGGCCGGGTTGGTAATTATTTACTTCTAGATGCTATTATCTTAGAAACAATCCTTACAACTATAGTTATCAGAGGCCTAACCTCAATTTTTTTCAAAAAGTGGCAAACGTTTTGTTACCAGTTTTAGGTACTTATAGTAAGATATTCAAAGCAAGTCACAATAAAAATCTGTATAGAATTAAAATATCAAATTATGACCGACTTCTACCATAATAGTTACAGAATTACTTCCCTGCGTCCTTTACCTATATGTTAAATTAAAAACTACAATTTTATGGGAATTAAGGGCTTTCTTTGTAATTTCTACTTTTTAAAATCGAGGAGGGGCTCAAACCCACATTTATATAAAACAAGTTCATTACAGTGCATATAATTTCTTAGCCATTATTGAAACTGCAAGATACTTTCTGAGCTTCATTACTAATTCTAATCTGAATCAAAAGCCCTAATTCTATTCGAATTAGAAGAATTTCCATCAAATGGGGAACCATATCTTAATACTATAACCAATTATCCAAGGAGACTCATGAAAGTTTAAGTGATAATTCTCCTCTCGATTTGTCCATTCTTTCCTACTCTAAGCCAATATGATCTTAAAAACCTGGGAAGCATCTAACATTAACTTTGAAAAACTTAAATTATATGTAATTTTTGATAAGTAAGGATTTTTTTCTTAATATATTAACAGTAGAGAAAAGGAAATTATATTTTTTCCCCAAGAGTAAAAGTGATTATGACAACTTTTATCTTTCGTTCAAACGATGCTGATGACATTGAGATATTAAATTGATGGATTAGGATAATATTAGCTTAGATTATATTTAGTTAGTCTAGAGATGTAGAAGTTTCTGAATTTTTTTAAAAAAAGATAACCACGCGTGAAAAAGAAGTTTTTCTTATGAACCAATTTTATAGAAGAATCCAAATTTAAAACTTTAGGTTTATTTACAATTAGATAAAGTTGAGTGAACAAAAAAAAATAACAGTAAAGATTATAAGAGATATATATATATGATAGATTGCACAATGTATACCCATTTTAATTAAGATATTCATGATTTGGGGGTAGTCAATTCGTGTTCTTGATGAGGCTGGATAAATTGACATCGTGTTTTATTTCACATGTAGAAAACACTCATACACAAACACAAAGTAAAAGACGATTAACACATGTGAAGAGACATGGTACAAATAAGCAAAGGAAATTTTCCATGAAAATGGGAGTATTTATACAGAGCGGCAACCGGAAGCTCAAAAACTCACTTTACTTTCGAAGACGCCTCTTCTGATTGATCTAGAAAATCGGATGATGATGTCTTATGTAATTTTATTTAAATAGGCTGAGGTTTCTAAGAGAATCAGATATAATGTCACGATTACATAATGTTAGGCGGGTAAGCTATCAGTCAATTGTTTACGCGGATGTTATGGAGAGTCAAGACTATTGCAAATTAAAAATTTGAAAAGGGCTTTACTTAATTTAATTATTGATGATTTTTTATGGTAGTCCACTTAGCACAATTGATGAAGCTGCATACTTGGTCATTTTCTTTTATTTCACATGTAGAAAACACTCACACAAACATAGAATACAAATAAAAACATGGATGACATTTATATCGACGATAGCACACATAACTATTACCAGGCATTAACGTAACATTACGGCAACAATGAGAGGGCAGCGTGAGTTTTCAATATCTTCGCTATTTATAATAATGCGACGCTTACTTAATTTAAACTATTTAATTTATTTCATTAAATCCATTTTAAATAAAACCCGGTTCTACTCTCCTAGGTGCGCCACATTATAGCTTAAGTTTAAACATTAGATCTTTTAAAACAAACAAACAGTACGCTAAATCAAAAGACATTCTTTAGATAAACTTTGATTTATTAAAGTTATAAGATTGAAATTAAGTTAAAGCATATAGAGACACATAGCAAGATTTACTTAACTGAAAGAGATCGAGGGAGAGGAGTCATGTCGCTGCCTGGAGTCCCCACCTGCGGTGACTAATTGGAAGGGACGTGTCAGACCAAGTGGGTGTGAGAGAAATGCGTCAGACAGTGCGACAATTCGGGGTGCATCCGCTTTTATTCCACGGCGGCTTGCTCCTGTATTCTGGAGCGGATTCTTTACAGTAACTCAATCATTATGTTTGATTGGTCTAGAGTCAGCGGATGAATACCGTCTCACGGTCAGTGACATCCCCAAGCGCGAGAAAATCCTAATGACACCCCCTACACCATGGTATATTTATGGGAACAATGCCCCCTTCCAGGCGTGGGAACGCGTCACCCTTTTCGGTGGGGTAAAGAGACGCATTCGCCAAATTCCTTCTGTTGTAAACAACAACAGGGCAGGTGTAAAAATTACAGTTGTAACTTTAGGGACCGGCGACCTCCCATCACTCCTCCCCTCTTTCAGATTAACAAAACTAAAAATAATGAAACACAAAAATTTCAGTGATGTTTAACGTTAGCCTTTATTATTGGTAGATCAAATATATTGTCTCGAGATTGAATAGGAGAAAACCGCTCCTCTACCAAATGAAAAAAATCTAAATACGGCTTTCTCCGCGGGAGTGTAAAGTCTCGTTCCTGTTATAACGTTGAAAACCCCTATTCCCAGAATTTGTGTGTGACCCTCTCACCGGATGCCTGGGGGCTGCGTAATTGTCGCGGAAAGCAGATTCTCGGAAATGTACATGTCTCCCATCTAACCCGGGGTGACGTGCAACAGAATACTCACTAGCGGCGTTTCTCCGGGGGGCTGGTAATGGGCAGCGTTCTCGTCCCTCCTCCTTTTTCTACACTCCGCTTGCCTATGTCCCTGAATTCCACAATAAAAGCATTTGAAAACATTATCTCTTCTGTTAAAATAATTCCCCCCTGCTTTAAGAGCTGTAACTGAACTGGCCTCCTGTAGACGGCCGACCCTTAAGTTGATTTCTTCTAATCTATCCGCTAATGCTGAAAGAACTGGATTTTCCGTTTGTGCAGACGACAAACCGGATCTCTCTTCGCTAGCTATTTGGTTCAATTTCATATTTTGCTCTTCTATCAATGCCGCATTGATTGATTCGTCTAAATTCAAAGGATCACGAGAAAGCACAAAGCGGCGAATGTCATTTCTTAAACCACTTATGAAACGAGATTGTAACAGTTGGTCGTTCGCATTCCTCACCGCGGTATTTTGAGCCGAATTTCCTGACTGGAAAATCTGTGTTCCCAGTTTATTGATGCGTGCTGCAAATTCCTGTATGCTCTCAGAAGGACCCTGGATACATGATGAAAATAACTGTAAACGCGTTGATAAAGGTACAGCTTTCTCGAAACTTCCGATAAGAATTCTTGCGATATCGTTATATTCTGTCAAATGACTGTGGGTTGGGTCGGATAAAAAAAATTCCTCAGCTATTCCCACTAATTTTAATTTCAGAATTGTTACTTTCTCATCGTTTGACCACTTGCCTAAATTCGCAACATCGTTTATTTTTTCTAAGAACCTACGTATTCATAACGATTCACCTCCGTCGTACATTGGGATTAGATCAATTAGATTAAATTTCTCGGACGCCGTTTGCGTCATTAGGGGGTCTGATTGTCGTGTATGTGGCATGTTTTTTTAATTATTAGTTAAGACAAAATTTCTAGCGAGTTTAATTCACAACGGAAACCGTTAAATTAAAACAAAATTCAAGCACTCGTGCAGGGTAAAAGAAATTCATGAACTCTTAAATTTAAATAAAACTTTTAACTAATCGGCTCTCGCGTAAATACATGCATAGAGAAAAAAAAATTCACATCAATATTAAAAAGAAAAAAAATTAAAGAGCACCAATACCTGCGTCATCTCTGCACCTTGGACTCTTCTTCTCACTAAAACTGCAAGAAAAAAATTCACAGTATCAAATTCGAGCAATATATAAAACATAGTAGCACACGAGATGAAAATTTGTCGTGATGATCCATCAAGAAACGTTTACAATATCAAAGGATGTAAAAAAAAATTTCCGACGACCGAAAAAATTTAAAATCCTGGTCACGGCACCAGATAATGCGACGCTTACTTAATTTAAACTATTTAATTTATTTCATTAAATCCATTTTAAATAAAACCCGGTTCTACTCTCCTAGGTGCGCCACATTATAGCTTAAGTTTAAACATTAGATCTTTTAAAACAAACAAACAGTACGCTAAATCAAAAGACATTCTTTAGATAAACTTTGATTTATTAAAGTTATAAGATTGAAATTAAGTTAAAGCATATAGAGACACATAGCAAGATTTACTTAACTGAAAGAGATCGAGGGAGAGGAGTCATGTCGCTGCCTGGAGTCCCCACCTGCGGTGACTAATTGGAAGGTACGTGTCAGACCAAGTTGGTGTGAGAGAAATGCGTCAGACAGTGCGACAATTCGGGGTGCATCCGCTTTTATTCCACGGCGGCTTGCTCCTGTATTCTGGAGCGGATTCTTTACAGTAACTCAATCATTATGTTTGATTGGTCTAGAGTCAGCGGATGAATACCGTCTCACGGTCAGTGACATCCCCAAGCACGGGAAAATCCTAATGACACCCCCCTATACCATGATATATTTATGGGAACAATGCCTCCTTCCAGGCGTGGGAACGCGTCACCCTTTTCGGTGGGGTAAAGAGACGCATTCATCAAATTCCTTCTGTTGTAAACAACAACAGGGCAGATGTAAAAATTACAGTTGTATTTTTAGGGACCGGCGACCTCCCATCAATAAAAAATAACTAACCGGAAGTTCAAAAACTTATATGACTTCCAAAGGCGTCTTTTCTGATTGGTTTAGATAATTTGATTATGTTTAGTAAGTCTAATATAAAATAATGGATAATTCTTACTTTAAAAACGCCAAACCTTTACTTTCGAAGTGATAAAGTTACGACCATATCCCGTTAGGAGGGTAACTCACAATTATTTTTTACGCGAAGTCCTGGAGGATGAGGACCATTAAAATCTTTTAAATCTTCTTCAACTTTTAAGATGAAATTAACGTGAGTTATTTCATATATACACATAAAGAAAATTTTCTAACTCAGGCTCATTTTTATATGTTTAAAGATAATCATATTTAAAGAAATAAAGAGTTACACTCTTGTACAGTACTAAGGTATCCGACTACATTCGGAACCATGATTTTTCAAAAGCGCATAAATGGATACTTTTCATGATATTTAGTGTCACTTAGATTAGAATATATGCATAAAATTGTTTTAAGGACATTTTGACAAAAACATTTATTTAAATACAATATTTTGGTAAAAAATTGACTTAGAATAATCTTTTTTCCAATTGTTCTCCTTTTGTGAAAAATGGTTCTATTAGAATAATATTTTTCCTGTAAATAGCTTAGACCTCTGTACAGAGGCTGAACTAGAAGTTTTGAAATATATAACTTAGAAATGGTTTTATTCATATTTTACGACAGCAGAGGGGAGCAATTTTAAGAAAAAAACACCAATAATTATTTCAATTGGTGGTAACTCTGAAAATAATGTAAATTTTTCAAAAATTCCAGTTGAGCCTCTGTAGAGAGGTTTGAGCTAAATAAAGGCAAAATATTATTATAATAGAACCATTTTTCACGAAAGGAGAACATTTGGAATAAAGATTATTCCAAGTTAATTTTTTGCCAAAACATTACATTTAAATAAAAGCTTTTTGTCAAAATGTCCTTAAAACAATTTTATGCATGTATTCTAATCTGAGTGACACTAAATATCATGAAAACTATCCATTTATGCGCTTTTTTAAAATCACGGTTCCGAACGTCATCGGATACCTTAAATAGAAAGTAAAAGCAAAAATCAGTGCTATATATTAAGAAGTAGACTTCTAACTTGTACTTACAACATTCGACATTTACTTTAAATAAATGAATCTTTCAAAGAGATTTGGAAAAATTTTGTAGAATCCACCTATGAAGCAATTGTGGTATCCTTTTAAAACAAGCATTGTTTTACTGCATATATTGTGTTAAGATTATTAATTGCTAATTAACAGAACTGTTAACGCAAAGTTTAAGCTTAATATTACATTTATCGAATAATATGCGTTCTGATTATATTGTAATTTAACAATATTTTAAATCGTGTTATTTTATGTCAAGCATTGTGTGATACTGTTGGGATAGCAGTACGTTTTTTCTTCATAATTTACTGAAAAAAACACTAATCTTTGGCTTTAATCCATAAGCAAAACCCTACTTAAGTTTCCATGTCTGCATCTTATACATTTTTTTTTCTTTTAAGAAATTTTATAAAAGACACAGATGTCATATAAATTTTTTATAACAAATTTTTCCTATGTTTTTTTTAAATACTTAAAATTCAAATAGAGAGAATTGTTTTGTATTTTAAACGTAAAAATAATGCTATTAAATAAGAATGCTAAATTATTTCAAAATTATATATTTAATGGATCAAATTTGTAAGTTGAAAAGATGAACAATATTTATTATCTTAAGACACATTTTTAAAGTCTGCATGAAATTCTTTTGGTTATATTAATATAGTGATTGTTCAGTACAATTGTTAAAATCTTGATTTAACAATAATGACTGATTTAAAAAATTATTTTAATATCAACTGTTTACAAAATGAAGAAAAGTTTTGATAATTTAAGAATAACTCTACAACATAGTAAACAAAGGGTGCATTTTTTTTAATCGTTATGACAAAATGTGTACTTAGCATCCTTTCAGACTAATTTATTTTTTTCTGTACAATATCATATTCAAATTTCTCAATTTCCATACATTTCAAAGTAAACAAAGCAGATATACGAGGATTAGTTGTTGATGTATAATGTTATTTTTTCACGTGGATCACTCTTTACATGCATTCACATCTCTCATTTAGAATGTAATTCACGCAATGTGATTACTCGGCATGGGTAAGAAGAGATAAGTTGTCCTCCTAGTATATTTAGAATATATTACGTTGGCAATAAGTATGCTGTGGGGGAGAGAAACTGTTCAACATAATTGCATGGATTTCCTCAGATAAGGAAGAATAGGAAGTTATTAGTTTAATTTCTATTCAGGAAATATGATATTAAAAAAATTCCATATCAATTTAGTACTGAATGAATTCGTATTTTATATGAGATATGATCTGAATTTTTTTATGCTTATAAATCACTCGTCCTTAGGGCTAAACGAAATTTCATGTTAAATTATATTTGTTCACAGCATATATTATGTAATGAGAGAATTTGAAAAAAAATATTGTAATAAAATAGTAATTACATTCTTCTTTGAGGTGACTAATTACTGTGTAATTAAGAAAAAAGTTCTTTTAAATAGCTTCTAAAAGTAGGGATTTTATAACAAATATTTTCTTGACAAATGGGAAAATATATTTAAGAGCAGTTATCTTCTATTTGTGATATTCCCTAATCTTCATAAAATAATAAGATAGAAAACTGCATCTTTAATTCTATGCGTCTCATTATCATTTTTCGGAATATTCATAGCATTGAACTCTATAATATGGTACATGGGCTTCTAAGAAAATCAATTATTTTTAAATAAATGTCATTGAGCTTTTTAAGTAGCTGTGTATGTATTACAATGTACGTAATAAAAGTATCATTTTTAGTTATCAATATAAATTAAAATATTTATCTCATATTTCCAGAAAATTATTTTTTGTTTCATTCAATACTAAGCAGTTTTCGTTCGAGACAATAACGAGAAAAATGTTTTTAAGAGTACATTAGTACTTCCTTCAAATTAACTTTTACATTCTTTGGCACAATTTAAATGGGTGATAACTGTATATACTTAAGAAGAGATATGTACTTATGTATATTATATTTCATTAATTTTATTTTTGTTAAATTTGATCTGTTTGTTACAGCCAAGCTGACGGAGTGATTGGACATTGACATCGCACTATTAACTTACACGATGGCTATTGGGGTTGAACCTCGTAATTGTGAGCCATTTTGAGTAATTTTGACAAGTGAAGACGACGACAGCTGAGCTGAGCAACTGAGCACTTCCTCTAAAATTTCATTTCAAAATTGGATATGTAAACATTTTTCTTAATATCTTTATAACGTTTAATTACTATAAAATAAGTAATAAGTATTTTTTTCATAAATTTAACATTTAAGTGTTAATATTTAACTTTTGAGACATTAAAGCAAAGTTTACCGTTAATTTATGTCTCGTCTTTTATTTATGTATTATTTATGTGTACACTAGAGCGAAATTGTAACCAGAAAAAAATAATTTTATGAAGACAACGATTCATTTTGATTAACTGTCATACGAGCTTCCCCGTTAAAATGGAGGGTAAGTTATTAAAGCAGATATAAGAACCAAAACTAGATAGATGTTTTTCAATGAAAATTAAAAATTCCTTTTTGACCCTTTTTTTGTGTGAAATGGTAACCCTATTTATATTTTTCACAACACACGTATTATTTAAGAGATATTGATACTATTATATTTATAGCTCATTTTCTTGATATATTTTTTTCCTGTTTGGTAACATTCTAAAATATTTTGATAAAAAATTATTGATGTAAGTAGCAAAGTTTAATTATGCAATATATTTCACTTAAAATGCAATGAAACGTTTTTTTTTAAACTATCATCTAATAAAACGTGAATGGAAATTTCAAAGACCATGTTAATTTTGCGAAATGTGTTTCAGTATAGCTCATTTTGTGGGGGAGCGAGGCTTTATTTGAAGAAATATTTTGTAAGATTTCTAATCATATTATATAACAAGTTTAGAATTAATGAACAGCAGTATGTTAGGGGGATTAAAATTGAAAATCAATCACAGAATAGTATTAAAAACATTTGGCAATAAATCTCAAAACAAGCAAATGAAAAATAATAACAGTAAACCACTGGCATTTCACACTTGTTAATAACTGCGACATTAACAAGAAGACAGAGACATTAAGAACATCTGAAACAAGTAATAAGACATTGAATAAAAAAAATATATGTACCGTAAAATCTGGCGCATAACGCGCACTTTGAACACAAAAAATAAGATCGAAATTTAGGGGTGCGCGTTATACGCCAGGTATGAAAATGGGGACTTTTAAAATAAAAAGAAAGAGTTGAGCATAACGAAAATTACACACATCTATGTACCGTAAAATACGGCGTATAACTCGCCCTTTGAACACAAAAAATAAGCTCGAAATTTAGGGGTGCGCGTTATACGCCAGGTATGAAAATGGGGACTTTTAAAATAAAAAGAAAGAGTTGAGCATAACGAAAATTACACACATCTATGTACCGTAAAATACGGCGTATAACTTGCACTTTGAACACAAAAAATAAGCTCGAAATTTACTGGTGCGTGTTTTCCACCGGATATAAAAATAACAGCTTTAAAAATAAAAAAAATGAGCATAAAAAAAATTAGACTTCTACATCTTTCGAAATACTGTTTATTTAAAGAAATGACATTCTTAATGAACTTAAAAGGTTTTTGTTCTTAAAGTATACTATTTTGCAAAAGTTTAGGAAAATACCTCAAATAAATCGCTTCAAAACATAACAGCATTGCATACGTATATGTCAGGTTTCTTCGTAAAAAAGGGGTGCGCGTTATACGGCGAATATACCTCAAAATTAAAGCTCAAAATTAGCTTCAAAGTATGGGCGCGCGTTATACGCCGGATTTTACGGTATTATGAGGAGCTTGACTTTCATTTAGTCTAATTACCGAGTTGGAATATAATACCATTTTCATACAAATAATGTTATTTTAAAATTGAAGGGTGTAATATACCATGTGCTTTAATGATCAAAAATTTATTCCCAATAGAGAAAATATATTTTTTCAATTTTTTGTATGTTCAAATTCTTTTTTAATTCAAGGTAACTATGGAATTATAGCATAATTTATTTTGCGAACCAAAAAAAATAAGACTAAAGAGAAATATTATTTACATGCTTTGTTAGTATAGGTGTAGTATGAAAATACCCCATAACTATTAAAAAAGAACCAAATTATAGAGGTGCGATATAACAAATATTTCAGCCGTTTAGTTGGATGAAATAGTTAGAAAAAATACAGCTTTTAGCACAATGCAACATTCAGAAAAATTAAACCATATTTTTGTTATGAGATATATATAATACTTTACTTTACAAAACCGGTCATTTGCTTTCAAAGTATCCTTAGTATATTATTATATATTTGTTTAAAATATGTCTAAAACATAAATACAAAATATTTTCCTCTATAACTGAACTTAATGAATAATTTTAAGATTAATAACAATTTAACACCAGATTGCCCAAGGAAGTCATTTTGACTGCATTTTAATTTCATTTAGAAAAACAACTACATATATAATGCACAATTCCTTAGAACTTTTTAGAATATATTTTTTTTCCCAAGTGAAGTAAATTTTTGTGTATTGTTAATATTTACTAATAACTTGTAATAAAACTGTAAATATAAAAAAATATTAAAAATTAATTTTTTAAACAAATTTCTGTACACATTAATCATTCTTTCCCAATGCAGTCATTTTGACAGCTTTTGGGCACTCTAGGTAGATACGCAATGTCAGTCTTTCTAGCGACAAACTTGAATTTAAGCATGAATATATAAGTTTAAAAAAATGCTCAAATACAATTCTTGTGCCAAATCTTTAATGTTTTCCTGGTCTAGTTAAACTGAAAAGAAAATCACTCAAGGAGAAAAACGAAAATAAAGTAATATATACACTGCTGGACAATTGCTAAGGACGGATCACAAATTGTTATGTAGCATAACATTAAGCGAGATATGAGGCCTAGTAGGATAAAATATAGTTGCCACACTGTTCAGACACTAGAATAAAGAATATTTATTGTTCTGGAAAGTACAAAAGCTGTGAAACATCTGAAAGAAAAAAAAATGTTCACTTGATCTGCGTACGGAGAAATGGAACAATGCATCTAAAAGTCAGCAGGCACCTTAAAGAAAGGTATCAGTACGGGATATGTCCACCGTGGAGTGTGATACAACATTCCACACGTCGTGCCATACTTTGCACAACATTATCCAGCAGCTGTTGAGGCAATTTATCCCATTCCTCTGTGAGTGCACGGATGAGGGTGTTCTTGTTTGTCGGAGGATAGTTTCGATCAGCAACTTGCCTCTCCAAAGCATCCCACACATTTTCAATGGGGTTTAGATCTGGAGAACGCGCTGGCCATAAGACGTTGAATACCCTCGCTGTCTAGACAATCCTGAACAGCGAGTGTTCGATGACATGTTGCGTTGTCGTCCATAAAAACAAATTTATCACCGACAGCACCACGGAAAAGACGAACATGAGGAAGTAGAACTTCATCAATGTATCGTTGGCCCGTCATAGTCCCATTCACAACCACATGTAGGCGCGTGCGGCCATTGATCATGATGCCGGCCCACACCATGATACTGCATGTCGGATATCGGTTCTTTTCCTGGATATTTTCTGGACGATAAGCAGTACCAATCTCGCGCCAGATCAGTTGGCGTCTACAATCCGATGACAGACTGAACCTACTCTCATCTGAGAATAGTACGCATGCTTAGTCCTGTTCAGTCCAATTGTGATGCTCCCGACACCATTGCAAACGAGCAGTACGGTGCTGTCTGGTCAATGGGACACACACAACAGGTCTGCGTGCGTATAGTCCTCCTCCCCTCAAACGTCTGGCAACAGTTTTTCGGGAGATCTGCTTTCCTGAGGCAGCAAGAAACTGATTTGCCACCTGCTGAGCTGTGGTGCGCCTGTTCCTTTTTGCTGATAGGGCGATATATCTGTGTTCTGCAGGCGTCGTACTTCCAACACGACCTCCCCTGTGCCGTCTACTACACATTCCAGTAGTTTTAAATGACTTCCACAGCCGTGAAACAACGCTGTGAGCGATGTCGAATTCCCTGGCAACATCTGTTATTTTTCGCCCTTCTTCGATATTTCCAATAATTCGGCCACGCATAAAATCATCTATGTGATGTCGGGAAGACATGCCAAAAATTTTAAGTTCGTCTATTAAATCTTTCCTGTAAAACTTTGACTTGAAATAACATCTGTCCACACGCGTCAAAACCTTTAAAGCTCTTATGAACGCTATCACGTGATGAACAGACGTGGAAAAAAAATTTGCATACTCATACTTCTTACTAATATCCCGCACTTATTATAATTTTCCACATTTTGCTTCCTTTCATTTTGTGGTTGCTATGGGTGATAGTGTTATCCGTCCTTAACAATTGTCCAGCAGTGTATAAGTCAAAGCATGATTATTTTTTACTTAATTGTAATATTTCTTTTTTTCTGAATTCTGAGAATAATGGTTTTTTTCATTTCCCATTTAATGAATTCTAAATCTACTGTATTACTTTTTGAATATACTAATTCTTCTCCCTAATAAAGTGAAAAATGTGGGAGATAATTTCTCACCTCTCTTTTAAACTTTTATTCTAACAAAAATCTGTAGGCCGTGGTAGCCGAGTGGTACAGGTATCGGATCGTGGCTGTCCTTGTCACGAGTGCGAGCCCAGTACCACTAAAGACCCGCCGTGTAGGGCAGCGATGTACGTTAAATCTGTCGAGAGCTGAAACGTCTTCCCATTGGTGTGGTGTGGTAGTTTGGAGAGAGGCTGCCAGCTCAAGTGTCGTCCACGTCACTTCACCTTGGCTCAAAATTACGTGTTCTGTCGCCAAAAGCCCTCGTGTAGCTGAACAATGCGTCGTTAATATTCACTCACTCACCCCTGACAAAAATGTATAGAAAGTCATTATATACTTACTAATCTATTTTTTTATTCCTTAAAATATTAGATTATTTATTTGTAACTGTATAGTTTTACAATAAAGAGTCATTTTGCACTTGAATTTTTTTTTTATTATGTTAGCGTAATTTATTTTACTTGTACATTTATTTCGCTTTGTTCTATTCATTTGTGAGATAATTCATATTCTGAAGAAGATGGAGAACTATTCTGTAAGAAGTACCGAAAAGTACTTGAAGTTGTATATTTTTATTCTTAAAACTTCTTATACACAGTTATTTCGGAAAAAATTACCCTTAATGCACATACACTATATTTTTGTCCATAATTGCAAAATATTTTCAAAGTTTTATGCACATCTGATATTCTTTTCTTGACATTATTTTACTTCTTTCAAAAAACTCAAGAGTACAATAATACACTTCCTTAAAGTTACTCCATCAAATCTGAAGCTCCTATCTAAAAAAAGAAATTTATCCTATTTCATTGTTCTCGTCCTCTTTCATTCAAATTTCAAGAGCATAGAATGAAGTGCACAAAACCAAATCTGAGTCACGTTTTTTAAAAGACGTGCAGTAAATTTCAAGCAAATAGTCACAACCCAACGAAGATCCATATTTTTGATATTTTCAGTAAGTCCTAGAGGGTAACTTGGGCTTCAATTGGAATATTTTTATCGCCTTAAGAAGAGGTTTGTGAAGAATTCAGGAATATTGTTCTGGAAGTGTTCTTTATGAGAGGAAATCTTCGAATTTCTTAAAAACTACAAAATATCATTCTAGAAATCAATTATTATCTTCAAAAAATCAGTTGGGACGAAAATTTATTTTTCATGTCTGTGATAATAATTTTGCAAAAAAACAAAATAAAAATACTTCTGCATTTCAAGAACATTACTATTACAGAATCCTAAGAAATTCTTTCCTTGACGACAGTTTTAGATGAAACAAAAGGAATTTGTAGAACAAGAATTGCAGCTTACTTAAAACCAGTGGCCATCAAACTATATTACCCTTGAGTTCCAACTAAGCATCCCTAGGGCTTATAGAAGTCACAATAAAAACTCAAAAAGAAAATGGTAAATGTGTATACGAAACGAATTTCCGTTTTCTATGAAGTTTGTATAACTACAAGGATATAAAGCTTAATTCACTCATTAAAACTAAACATTTTATTTCTAACATTATTTTGTAATGCTATTTTTAACTTAAATTATGATATAGTAAAGAGTATTACAAAGTTGTATCTTTATATGTACTACTTACTAGATTGTGAATATTCTATTGTTTAATATCCCGGGTACCTCGAATAAATCATTAGTATATTATTTTGCAAAAGTAAAAAGTTTTCTAATGAAAAATGCACCTTTTTTCATAGAAAAAAGAACACTTATAGTGAAGTTTAAGGAACAACTTAACGACAGTATTAAGAAATGTAAAGAGTTAAAATCTAAATTTAAGCAAGAACAACTCCTAAATTTTAGTCTGCAGATTGTGTGTGTGTGCGATGGAAAATTCGCAAGATTCCTCACACAGTTATAAGCCTTCAGCATGCCCATCAGAAAATCTTAAAAATGCCCTTCAGAACAACGTAATTAAGCGAAAAATTATTTCTCAACGTGAGTGGCTACAAAAACGAAATATAAAACCAAATTAAATCCGACCGCAGATAATTTCAATGAACCTAGACTTCGACAGTTTGCGTAACAAAGTGTAAGTGCATATCCCACATGTGCCTGCATTTTATATATAATTAATAGATAGGCGACACTTAGAAAACGAACTAGTATTATTAATCATTAAATTATACTAAAATTACATTTAATATTTTAATAGGGATTACAATACTCTCTCTCTCTCTCTTCTAATTGTCGTTACATGAAGTAATTATTACATGCTTATCTACTTTAAATATTATTTTAAGACAATCTTCTAAGTGTTTGTGAAATGGGGTTCCCATAAAACACCTTATGGTTCTAAAGGTTTCATGAGTCGAAAATGATTAAAGACCACTGATTTATACTATATAGCGTATATCTAATTTAAAACAATTGTGTTTTCATTTAAGGAAAGGTGAAGAGTTTTAATAAAGACAGATTTAATATTTAGGTTTAATCTATTAATTCTAACAATATAAGAAATTCCAACTTTAATCTAGCTTAAACTGTTTTATTATGTATTATTTGTTACTATATAAATAAAGCGCTTCTTCTTAAGGCTTTTAGGGTCATTTTTTTTAATTAGCAATCTTTTAAAAATAATTAAAGATAGGGACTTCAATTTCCATCCTTGAATGATAATATTTTTCTAATCTTCATAAAATGACTTTTGTAACGGTTGCATATATATATAGTTGTACGCACAGTCTCCATTAAATTATTCTGCAAAGCTTCAATATTAAGTTATAATCATTAAATTGTAAAATAAAGTATTATATATATCAAATGTTTCTTAAAAATAATAACTAAGCAAAACAGAATTCAGTCTCTCTCACTCAGGTATCCAAAATAGTTTCATACTTTATATTTGTATGGGATACATCCTATTTTGACAGTTATATATATTTTGAAATCTATGTTTAAAAAATGTAGAGGGAAGTAAGAGATGGATTTTGTCTTTTATGTTTTGCAAATAGCCACATTAAAAACTATCCAAGGTTAAAAATGATATCGGTTCTCACAAATTCATCAGTTCTAAGATGTCGATATAACTATGTGGCACACACATATGCGATTTTATTATATTCTAATTTTTTAATTAAAGTTAATACACAATTTACATTTTTTGAATAATGTTTGATGATAATTCAAAAAGTTTAGCTTTGATTCAAATGAAGAATTTTCT